>CM035409.1:77134370-77444370 GCA_020310875.1 Ceratopteris richardii
CTCTCTCTCTCTCTCTCTCTCTCTCTCTCTCTCTCTCTCTCTCTCTCTCCTCTATCTCTCTCTCTCTCTCTCTCTCTCTCTCTCTCTCTCTCTCTCTCTCTCTCTCTCTCTCTCTCTCTCTCTCTCCTCTCTCTCTCTCTCTCACCCCCTCTCAATCTCCATCCCTCCCTCAGTTTCCTCCCCTCTCTCTATCCCTCCCTCCCCCTCTCTCCTCACTCTCTCCCCCACTTTCTCTATCTCTTGCCCTCCCTTTCTCCCTCCTTCTGTACCTCCCTTGCGCTCTCTTCTCTCTCTCTCTTCCTCTTTGTCTCACTATCTCTAACTCTCTCTCTCCTCTAATATATCTCCAACTCTCTCTCTCTAAATCTATCTCCAAGTCTCTCTCTCAATCTATCTCCATCTCCTCTCTCTCTCTCTCTCTCTCTCTCTCTCTCTCTCTCTCTCTCTCTCTCTCTCTCTCTCTCTCTCCTCTCTCTCTCTCTCCTCTCTCTCTCTCTCTCTCTCTCTCTCTCCTCTCTCTCTCTCTCTCTCTCTCTCTCTCTCTCTCTCTCTCTCTCTCTCTCTCTCTCTCTCTCTCTCTCTCTCTCTCTCTCTCTCTCTCTCTCTCTCTCTCTCTCTCTCTCTCTCTCTCTCTCTCTCTCTCTCTCTCTCTCTCTCTCTCTCTCTCTCTCTCTCTCTCTCTCTCTCTCTCTCTCTCTCTCTCTCTCCCCCTCTCCCCCTCCCTCTCTCTCTCTCTCCCCCTTCCTCTCTCCCTCCCTCCCTCCCTCCCTCCCTCTCTCTCTCCCTCCCTCCCTCCCTCCCTCCCTCCCTCCCTCCCTCCCCTCCCTCCCTCCCTCCCTCCCTCTCTCTCTCTCTCTCTCTCTCTCTCTCTCTCTCTCTCTCTCTCTCTCCTCTCTCTCTCTCTCTCTCTCTCTCTCTCTCTCTCTCTCTCTCTCTCTCTCTCTCTCTCTCTCTCTCTCTCTCTCTCTCTCTCTCTCTCTCCACTAAAATTTCTCCCTTCATCAATATCATCTCTATAGTGGTGCATCCATTCAATTCATATTGTTATATACTCAACCTTTTTGTGAGCTTAAAGCTCACATAAGATTTATCTCTTATTCCTTCATGTTTATGCTACTCATAATAGTGTGATAGTTTTATAGCTCTCGAATGAAAAATGGAGTAAGGTGATTGTTGCTTGGATTGTGCTCCAGAGTTTGGTTTTGGAAATAAGATCCTTCTTGGTATAAAATTCGTCAAAGCCTCGACTCAACTATCTTTTCCTTATGAGACTGAGTTATATCTAACCAATGTGTTGTTTGTTGTTCAAATTCCTCGAGTTTCAAAAGAGCTATTTCTTTATCTGAGTCAGATCTTAAAAATAGAAGTTATCATTTTTGGGCATCATGATAAGCTTTAAAATGAACCTATAAGCTTTAGAAAACGATGCTTGGCCTAATAAGTTATTTCTAAGCTATTTTTGGTTTAGACTAGTGAAATATGTAGACAAGATCCTTCTTGCTCTCAAATGCCCCTTTATAATTGATTGTCGATTAACTACACAAGCAATAATAATCCTCTCACTTATCAAACAATCATCAATTGTTGCAAGAAGAAAGTGTGACTCTCTTAGATGAAACTCAGGAATTCCTTACAAGGAGCAATTTCGCTTGTTATTTTTTCCCATATAATTTCTGAGTATGCTAATTTAGTCTACCCCTCTCAAGGATAAAAATTTCAAGAAAGAATATTTATATGTATCTCTCAAGGCAATTGCAATCACCTCAAGGATCATCTCTCAAAATCTGATGAAAATGGAAAAAAGAGGTTATATCAAGGTAGTAGACAACCACTATCACTTGTAACCAAGTTTTGCATCCAAACAAATGCTTGAGTTCACATAGTGAACAATGGAAAATTTGAATACTCTCTTCTCCTATGTGCCAAATACCCAATGGCACATATTTTTGCCCTTGAGATATGCATAATCCTACCATCTTGATGAACCTGATTAGCTAACCTACCATTGATGCCAACCAAAACCCGAAACTCCACCAAAGGCAACCTACAAGTCAAGAAATTAATTTTGATGGTGATAAGTTTCCAACAGCACCCCTAACTCTATCTTTGTAACATGAAGTACTCCTAGATGAGGTGCTCTACTTGATAATGCTACCAAGGAGATGTAAGTACAAGCATTCTTTTCAACCACCTCAGATTGTCAAACCATGATAAGATGCAAAACAAGTACATGGAAGTCTATGCCAAACAAGATAGACAATGAAGTCCATGACCTTCTCCAAAAAAACGATATTTGTCATGACTATGCAAAATTATTTTTAGAAACATTTTTTGTTGTAACTTTCTAAAAATAATATACTATAGAATCGTATGTTCCCATGCTTAAGTCATCTATTTTGCAAGCTCTAAATTGATTGAACGACTCATTGTCTATAAGGTATTCCACTCTTAAAAGATTGTGTCACATATCCACTTATAGACTTTGACTCTCCTAGTATTAATGGAGGACATACATGCAAGAAACAAGCTTGGGGTGGGTAGAGAACGATTTAGAATACGTGATTCAAGAAATTGAACACCACCATGAGCTCAACAAGAAGAAGAAGTTAAATTTGCTTTCGTTCACAAAACGTTGGTCACTCCTTAGTCTTGTCAAGAGAAAGGAGATAGGGAAGAGAGCTCTCACACACAAAGAGAGGAGCACACATAGATTGAGGCAAGGATGAATGATCTTCTTCTACTACTATTGCATAAAGAGAATATACAAGAATGACGTAATACAACAATACAAACAGTGGAATATATAAAGAATAATACTTAAGGAAAATCTTAATGTCTGCGAATGAGTGAGTCTGGTAAGAAAACAAATGTGCCATCACTCTCAGTAGATAAATCTAGTAAAGCTCACTAAATTATCCCTAATATATACTAGTGTGACCAATTTTCATGTTAGACAAATGGTAAAGTGATATATGTCATCCTCAACTATTACATGTTGAGTTTGATATCTCAACACTCCCCCTCAAGCTCAACATTCTCGAGAAGATGATGCATGATTGGTGGATCAGTTCAACCGCCAAGTCGAACAATGCACATAAGGTGCTTCAAGTAGCTCAGATGGTGAAATGGAGACTCAAAGAGAATATGAAAAGTCAAAATAATTGATCAGATTACAACATATCATCTTATGGAAGAAAGAAACTGATTCATCATAAGAAGTGTTCATACAATTGTAATTGAAAATAATGAAAAAAATACAAGTTACTAGTACATAATTGATCATAAAGTTGTCTCATAAAGTTGATTCATAATGTCCATCAATCCTTTGTCATATGTGTAGAGCTTCCTTGTCATAAAATTGAACCTCCATGTCCTTCCTTCAAGTCCTTCATCTTCATAGTGTGTGTGTAGCCAACTTCTTCAAATAGAAACCTCCAAGCATAGAGCTTTTTCAATTGATGCCTCTTGAGCTGATTTCCAATGCTGCTCAAGTCTTGTTACTTTATAGTAATCCGCAGCTCATGATTTGAAAAGCAAAAGCATCTATCGCGTTTCAACGTCGTTTAATGCTTTTGTTTTTCATAATACGTTTTTCTTTAACGTTTGCTTTTTGTTTTTGTTTTAACGTTTTGAGTTTGTTTTTACTTATTATATTGATTTAATACTTTTGCTTCATAAAGTTGGTTTCACACTATGGAGTATGGGATTCACATGGTTGAGATAAATAAATGGATAATATTTGGGTTTCTTATGTAGTGTTTTCACACGAAAAGTTTTGAAGTTCACATGGATAAAGCAAGTATGAGGCTCACATGGGTGTATGGATAAAAGATGGATTCACATGGATATAATATGGGTGTTCACACAGTCATGGAACAACATGGGTTCAGTAATATTGTATGTAATCTCTAGCTTCAAAAGCTGAAAGACTAAAGGATCAATCAAAATTGTTTTCATATTATTTGTACTTTATGACCGAATTCCCAAAGTGCACCCTTTTGATGGGTTTGGCTTCAAAGTATAGTAGAGGTGTTAATCTCTACGACATTCGCCCCTACTAAAGTTGCACATCATCCTCGATGGACCAATCTTGAAGATTGCCTTTTTGATTCAAAGATAAACTCATATTTCATGTGATCATTGAATCTTGAAATAATTTGTCAAGTGCATGGGAAGATAAGTATTGTGCCTATGCAATGTGGTATGATGTAGCCCTATAAATTGCATAGTTTGAAAATGCATAGAAAAAAATATGGTGCAAAAGATAAGGTATTTGATTTTTGTAGATGAAGCATGTGTGCTCACTTTCATACATTTCATGTTTTTATACATAAAACCTTTGTATCACTCAAAGTGCATATGTAAAGCTCAAAACGTGCCTTTATGCAAGGTCGTGTAGTGAGACCCTATCATGCATACTTTGGAAATGTACGCAAAAAGATATGGTGCAAATGTAGGGGTAAAGGGCATTTGATGATGAAGCTTGTGTGCCCACTCACATATATTTCATGTTTTTATATATAAATCCAAAGCTACACACACTATGAAGAGGTGATATCATCATTGAAGAAGGACGAGCTATCATCATTGAAGGAAGGAGATGTCCATCTACTTGGAGGAGTTGAAGGCTATCTATATCTATTTGATGGAGGGTGGCTATATGTCATCTTGATGGTGATTCTTCTCACATCTAGGCGATGAAGGGGGCTCTACACACATGATGAAGCATTGATGAACTTTATGAGGCAACTTTATGATCCATTATGTATTGGTAGCTTGTATCTTTTTCATTATTTTCAATTGGAATTATATGAACATCTATTATGAACCAATTTCTTTCTCTGATCATATGATAATATGTTGTGTAAGTGATCTGATAAATTTCCATTGAGTTTTTATTATCTCTTTGAGTCTCCATTCCACCACTTGAGCTTGCATGAAGCACCCTGCATATACCATTGGACTTGGCGGTTGAACTAATCCACTAACCGTGCGCCATTTTCTCGAAAACATCATGTCATGTAATCCAAACATCTTCGGAAACTTCTTCAACTTCTCTGCTCCAAGTGCTTTAGTGAATATATCAGCAACCTGCTCATCTATCCTCACATAAACAAGATCAATATCACCCGCGAATACATTTTCTCTAGTGAAGTGATAAAGTACCTCGATATTCTTTGTTCTAGCATGAAAAATAGGATTTTATGCTAATTGGATCCTTCTAAGATTATCACAATAAATGATGATTTTCTTTTGCACTTCCACACCTAAATCCACAAGTAGCATCTCTAGCCATGATGCTTCGCATGCTTCCATTACAACACCTCTATATTGAGCCTATGTACTCAACAAAGCAGTAGTGCTTACTGGTCCATGTAATAGTTGCACTCCCAAGTGAGAATAAAAAGCCACTAGTAGATCTTCTATCTAGAATACTATGAGCCTAATCTGTATTGGTGTATCCATGAACCTACAATTCTGCACGAGCTTCATAAAACAATCCATAATCGGAAGTAGCACTCACATAATGTAGACTGCATCGCAGAGCATCCAAATGCGGTTTTTTTGGAACCTAAATAAATTGACTTTGAAGTCCTACGGCGTAGCTTAGATCAAGTCTTGTAATTCTCAGATATATCAAACTTCCCACAGTTTTCCTATACATAGTAGCATTTTCTAATGCTTCACTTGATGTAGTATCCAAATTCAAATTTTTATCTAATGACATAGAAATTGGCTTACAATCAGCCATACCATTTTGCAACATATTCAATGCATATTGCCTTTGCGACATCCATACACCTATTTTTGTATGTATAAACTCAATGCCTACAAAATAGGGCAACTCGCCAAGATCTTTCATGTCAAATTCTTGCATAAGAAGTTTCTTTGACTCTTTAACGCTTTCTTCATTATCGCCACCTATAATCAAGTCATCAACATAAATAGCCACAATCGTGATGCCATCATCATCCTTCCTTGTATATAATGAGTAATCTATATCGCACATAGAAAATCCAATGGTGGTTAGATAATCTGCAATCCTTGCATGCCACGCACGAGGGGCATGTTTAAGCCCATACAAAGCCCTTGGCAATTTGTAAAAATGTTTTGGGTGCTTTGAATCCTCATATCCTTGTGGCTGGTCCTTGTATACTTCTTGCAACTCATCATGTAAGAAAGCATCCTTCACATCCATCTGATGCAAAATCCATCCTTTTTCTCTAGCAAATGCAATAAGTGCTCTAACATTAGCCATTTTAGCTATAGGGCTAAGTGTTTCTTCATAATTAGTGCCATATGTATATGCATATCCTTTTGCTACCAATCGTGCTTTATAGCTACTTATGCTACCATTCACATTGTGCTTCACCTTGTAAACCCACTTGCAACCTATGGATTTCTTTCCTTACAACAATGGAACCAGCTTCCATGTTTCACTTCCATAAAGTACAACCATCTCCTCATCCATGGCTTTCTCCCAACCTGCATTTCCAATTCCATCTTCAAAACAAGAAGATTTAGCATCTTGTATTACCTTGGACATGTAAGCATAATAATGAGTCATGTAGCCCTTTCGCATCTTCTTGGTTGTGGGTCACTTTTTCTTGTTGTATCATCTGCATATGCCTTTCTTACTCTTGGAGTCTTCACAGAGGATAACCCAAGTTCCTCATCAAGGTTCTTATCTAAGCTTCCTAATTCTCCAACAATGTCTTCAAAACCTATACATATTTTATTACCAACAAAAACCTTTTCTTTACCTTTCTTGGATGTAGTGCATGAAAAGGTTGAGCTAAAATTTCCACTCAATCTTCCACTCCATGGGTTTGAGTTGGAACTATTGCTTGGTGACACATAAGATCCACTCAAAACTTGAGATTATATACTTGTGTATTCTACGTTCCCTTTGTCATTTGAGTCAAGATTAAGTCCTTTTGCATCTGCATAGAAACTTGACATTTCATCAAAACACCACATCTCTGCTTACCTTGACCTGTCATGTAAGTGGGTTGTAGCATATATAGCCCTTGTGCTCACTACAATTCACAACACTGCAAAAACACTAGAAGCAGTACTTTTGCTTGAGCATTATCATTGTGTGATCCCTCCCTCCCTCCCTCCCTCCCTCCCTCCCCCCCCCCCCCCCCTCTCTCTCTCTCTCTCTCTCTCTCTCTCTCTCTCTCTCTCTCTCTCTCTCTCTCTCTCTCTCTCTCTCTCTCTCTCTCTCACTCTCTCTCTCTCTCTCTCTCTCTCTCTCTCTCTCTCTCTCTCTCTCTCTCTCTCTCTCTCTCTCTCTCTCTCTCTCTCTCTCTCTCTCTCTCTCTCTCTCTCTCTCTCTCTCTCTCTCTCTCTCTCTCTCTCTCTCTCTCTCTCTCTCTCTCTCTCTCTCTCTCTCTCTCTCTCTCTCTCTCTCTCTCTCTCTCCCTCTCTCTCTCTCTCTCTCTCTCTCTCTCTCTCTCTCTCTCTCTCTCTCTCTCTCTCTCTCTCTCTCTCTCTCTCTCTCTCTCTCTACTAAAATTTCTCCCTTCATCAATGTCATCTCTATAGTGGTGCATCCATTCAATTCATATTGTTATATACTCAACCTTTTTGTGAGCTTAAAGCTCACATAAGATTTATCTCTTATTCCTTCATGTTTATGCTACTCATAATAGTGTGATAGTTTTATAGCTCTCGAATGAAAAATGGAGTAAGGTGATTGTTGCTTGGATTGTGCTCTAGAGTTTGGTTTTCGAAATAAGATCCTTCTTGGTATAAAATTCGTCAAAGCCTGGACTCAACTATCTTTTCCTTATGAGACTCAGTTATATCTAACGAATGTGTGGTTGGCTGTTCAAATTCCTCGAGTTTCAAGAGAGCTATTTCTTTATCTGAGTCAGATCTTAAAAATAGAAGTTATCATTTTTGGGCATCATGATAAGCTTTAAAATGAACCTATAAGCTTTAGAAAACGATGCTTGGCCTAATAAGTTATTTCTAAGCTATTTTTGGTTTAGACTAGTGAAATATGTAGACAAGATCCTTCTTGCTCTCAAATGGCCCTTTATAATAAATGATTGTCGATTAACTACACAAGCAATAATAATCCTCTCACTTATCAAACAATCATCAATTGTTGGAAGAAGAAAGTGTGACTCTCTTAGATGAAACTCAGGAATTCCTTACAAGGAGCAATTTCGATTGTTATTTATTCCCATATAATTTTTGAGTATGCTAATTTAGTCTACCCCTCTCAAGGATAAGAATTTCAAGAAAGAATATTTATATGTATCTCTCAAGGCAATTGCAATCACCTCAAGGATCATCTCTCAAAATCTGATGAAAAAGGAAAAAAGAGGTTATATCAAGGTAGTAGACAACTACTATCACTTGTAACCAAGTTTTGCATCCAACCAAATGCTTGAGTGCACATAGTAAACAATGGAAAATTTGAATACTCTCTTCTCCTATGTGCCAAATACCCAGTGGCACATATTTTTGCCCTTGAGATATGCATAATCCTACCATCTTGATGAACCTGATTAGCTAACCTATCATTGATGCCAACCAAAACGGGAAACTCCACCAAAGGCAACCTACAAGTCAAGAAATTAATTTTGATGGTGATAAGTTTCCAACAGCACCCCTAACTCTATCTTTGTAACATGAAGTACTCCTAGATGAGGTGCTCTAGTTGATAATGCTACCAAAGAGATGTAAGTACAAGCATTCTTTTCAACCACCTCAGATTGTCAAACCATGATAAGATGCAAAACAAGTACATGGAAGTCTATGCCAAACAAGATAGACAATGAAACCCGATTGCCAAGGCAAGTATACAAGTGTTCCATGACCATCTCCAAAAAAACGATATTTGTCATGACTATGCAAAATTATTTTTAGAAACATTTTTTGTTGTAACTTTCTAAAAATAACATACTATAGAATCGTATGTTCCCATGCTTAAGTCATCTATTTTGCAAGCTCTAAATTGATTGAACGACTCATTGTCTATAAGGTATTCCACTCTTAAAAGATTGTATCACCTATCCACTTATAGACTTTGACTCTCCTAGTATTAATGGAGGACATACATGCAAGAAACAAGCTTGGGGTGGGTAGAGAACGATTTAGAATACATGATTCAAGAAATTGAACACCACCATTAGCTCAACAAGAAGAAGAAGTTAAATTTGCTTTCGTTCACAAAACGTTGGTCACTCCTTAGTCTTGTCAAGAGAAAGGAGATAGGGAAGAGAGCTCTCACAAACTCTCACACACAAAGAGAGGAGCACACATAGATTGAGGCAAGGATGAATGATCTTCTTCTACTACTATTGCATAAAGAGAATATACAAGAATGACGTAATACAACAATACAAATAGTGGAATATATAACGAATAATACTTAAGGAAAACCTTAATGTCCGCGAATGAGTGAGCTGGTAAGAAAACAAATGTGCCATCACTCTCAGTAGATAAACTAGTAAAGCTCACTAAATTATCCCTCATATATACTGGTGTGACCAATTTGCATGTTAGACAAATGATAAAGTGATATATGTCATCCTCAACTATTACATGTTAAGCTTGATATCTCAACACTCCCCCTCAAGCTCAACATTGTCGTTTAGATGACGCATGGTTGGTGGATCAGTTCAACCGCCAAGTCGAACAATGCACATAAGGTGCTTCAAGTAGCTCAGATGGTGAAATGGAGACTCAAAGAGAATATGAAAAGTCAAAATAATTGATCAGATTACAACATATCATCTTATGGAAGAAAGAAACTCATTCATCATAAGAAGTGTTCATACAATTGTAATTGAAAATAATGAAAAAAATAAAAGTTACCAGTACATAATTGATCATAAAGTTGTCTCATAAAGTTGATTCGTAATGTCCATCAATCCTTTATCATATGTGTAGCCGTAGAGCCTCCTTGTCATAAAATTGAACCTCCATGTCCTTCCTTCAAGTCCTTCATCTTCATAGTGTGTGTAGCCACCTTCTTCAAATAGAAACCTCCAAGCATAGAGCTTTTTCAATTGATGCCTCTTGAGCTGATTTCCAATGCTGCTCAATTCTAGCTCGATTTCCAATGCTGCTCAATTCTTGTTATTTTATAGTAATCCGCAGCTCATGATTTGAAAAGCAAAAGCATCTATCACGTTTCAACGTCGCTTAATGCTTTTGTTTTTCATAATACGTTTTTCTTTAATGTTTGCTTTTTGTTTTTGTTTTATTAGCGTAAGTTTTTGTTTTAACGTTTCGAGTTTTGTTTTACTTATTATATTGATTTAATACTTTTGCTTCATAAAGTTGGTTTCACACTATGGAGTATAGGATTCACATGGTTAAGATAAATAAATGGATAATATTTGGGTTTCATATGCAGTGTTTTCACACGACAAGTTTTGAAGTTCACATTGATAAAGCAAGTATGAGGTTCACATGGGTGTATGGATAAAAGATGGATTCACATGGATATAATATGGGTGTTCACACAATCATGGAACAACATGGGTTCAATAATATTGTATGTAATCTCTAGCTTCAAAAGCTGAAAGACTAAAGGGTCAATCAAAATTGTTTTCATATTATTTGTACTTTATGACCGAATTCCCAAAGTGCACCCTTTTGATGGGTTTGGCTTCAAAGTAAAGTAGAGATGTTAATCTCTACGACATTGGCCCCTACTAAACTTGCACATCGTTCTCGATGGACCAATCTTGAAGATCACCTTTTTGCTTCAAAGATAAACTCACATTTCATGTGATCATTGAATCTTGAAATTATTTGTGAAGTGCATGAGAAGATAAGTATTGTGCCTATGCAATGCCGTATGATGTAGCCCTATCAATTGCATAGTTTGAAAATGCATGGAAAAAAATATGGTGCAAAAGATAAGGTATTTGATTTTTGTAGATGAAGCATGTGTGCTCACTTTCATACATTTCATGTTTTTATACATAAATCCTTTCTATCACTCAAAGTGCATATGTAAAGCTCAAAACGTGCCTTGATGCAAGGTCGTGTAGTGAACCCTATCATGCATACTTTGGAAATGCACACAAAATGATATGGTGCAAATGTAGGGGTAAAGGGCATTTGATGATGAAGCTTGTATGCCCACTCAAATATATTTCATGTTTTTATATATAAATCCGAAGCTACACACACTATGAAGAGGAGATATCATCATTGAAGAAGGAGGAGCTATCATCATTGAAGGAAGGAGACGTCCATCTACTTGGAGGAGTTGGAGGTTATCTATATCTATTTGATGGAGGGTGACTATATGTCATCTTGATGGTGATTCTTCTCACATCTAGGCGATGAAGATGGCCCTACACACATGATGAAGCATTGATGAAGTTTATGAGGCAACTTTATGATCCATTATGTATTGGTAGCTTGTATCTTTTTCATTATTTTCAATTGGAATTATATGAACATCTACTATGAATCAATTTCTTTCTCTGATCATATGATAATATGTTGTGTAAGTGATCTGATAAATTTCCATTGAGTTTTTATTATCTCTTTGAGTCTCCATTCCACCACTTGAGCTTACATGAAGCACCCTGCATATGCCATTGGACTTGGCGGTTGAACTAATCCACCAACCTTGCGCCATTTTCTCAAAAAAAATCATGTCATGTAATCAAAACATCTTCGGAAACTTCTTCAACTTCTCTGCTTCAAGTGCTTTAGTGAATATATCAGCAATCTGCTCATCTATCCTCACATAAACAAGATCAATATCACCCGCGAATACCTTTTCTCTAATCAAGTGATAAAGTACCTCGATATTCTTTGTTCTAGCATGAAAAATAGGATTTTATGCTAATTGGATCCTTCTAAGATTATCACAATAAATGATGATTTTCTTTTGCACTTCCACACCTAAATCCTCAAGTAGCATCTCTAGCCATGATGCTTCGCATGCTTCCATTACAACACCTCTATATTGAGCCTCTGTACTCAACAAAGCAGCAGTGCTTACTGCTCCATGTAATAGTTGCACTCCCAAGTGAGAATAAAAAGCCACTAGTAGATCTTCTATCTAGAATACTATGAGCCTAATCTGTATTCGTGTATACATGAACCTACAATTCTGCACGAGCTTCATAAAACAATGCATAATCGGAAGTAGCACTCACATAATGTAGAGTGCATCGCAGAGCATCCAAATGTGGTTTTTTTGGAACCTAAATAAATTGACTTTGAAGTCCTACGGCGTAGCCTAGATCAAGTCTTGTAATTCTCAGATATATCAAACTTCCCACAATTTTCCCATACATAGTAGCATTTTCTAATGCTTCACTTGATGCAGTATCCAAATTCAAATTTTTATCTAATAACATAGAAATTGGCTTACAATCACCCATACCATTTTGCAACATATTCAATGGATATTGCCTTTGCAACATCCATACACCTGTTTTTGTATGTATAAACTCAATGCCTAAAAAATAGGGCAACTCACCAAGATCTTTCATGTAAAATTCTTGCATAAGAAGTTTCTTTGACTCTTTAGCGCTTTCTTCATTATCACCACCTATAATCAAGTCATCAACATAAATAGCCACAATCGTGATGCCATCATCATCCTTCCTTGTATATAATGAGTAATCTACATCGCACATAGAAAATCCAATGGTGGTTAGATAATCTGCAATCCTTGCATGCCAAGCATGAGGGGCATGATTAAGCCCATACAAAGCCCTTGGCAATTTGTAAACATGTTTTGGGTGCTTTGAATCCTCATATCCTTGTGGTTGGTCCATGTATACTTCTTCTTGCAACTCATCATGTAAGAAAGCATCCTTCACATCCATCTGATGCAGAATCCATCCTTTTTCTCTAGCAAATGCAATAAGTGCTCTAACATTAGCCATTTTAGCTATAGGGCTAAGTGTTTCTTCATAATTAGTGCCATATGTATATGCATATCCTTTTGCTACCAATCATGCCTTATAGCTACTTATGCTACCATTAACATTGTGCTTCACCTTGTAAACCCACTTGCAACCTATGGATTTCTTTCCTTACAACAATGGAACCAGCTTCCATGTTTCACTTCCATAATGTACAACCATCTCCTCATCCATGGCTTTCTCCCAACCTGCATTTCCAATTCCATCTTCAAAACAAGAAGATTTAGCATCTTGTATTACCTTGGACATGTAAGCACAATAATGAGTCATGTAGCCCTTTCGGATCTTCTTGGTTGTG
Organism: Ceratopteris richardii; assembly: GCA_020310875.1. NCBI lineage: Eukaryota > Viridiplantae > Streptophyta > Polypodiopsida > Polypodiales > Pteridaceae > Ceratopteris > Ceratopteris richardii. Next base: position 77,147,595 of record CM035409.1, read on the forward strand.
GGTCACTTTTTCTTGTTGTATCATCTGCATATGCCTTTCTTACTCTTGGAGTCTTCACAGAGGATAACCCAAGTTCCTCATCAAGGTTCTTATCTAAGCTTCCTGATTCTCCATCAATGTCTTCAAAACCTATACATGTTTTATTACCAACAAAAACCTTTTCTTTACCTTTCTTGGACGTAGTGGATGAAAATGTTGAGCTAAAATTTCCACTCAATCTTCCACTCCATCGGTTTGAGTTGGAACTATTGCTTGGTGACACATAAGATCCACTCAAAACTTGAGATGATATACTTGTGTATTCTACGTTCCCTTTGTCATTTGAGTCAAGATTAAGTCCTTTTGCATCCGCACAGAAATTTGACATTTCATCAAACACCACATCTCTGCTTACCTTGACCTGTCATGTAAGTGGGTTGTAGCATATATAGCCCTTGTGCTCACTACAATTCACAACACTGCAAAAACACTAGAAGCAGTTACTACCTTTGCTTGAGCATTATCACTATGTGATGTGATAATTTGATCTCAGAAAAACACAATTTTCATGTATGAATAGTACATGGAATCGTCTTGAAATTTTGGATCTAGAATGCTGGAGTGTTATTGAACAAAATGCAAGTTATAATTTTGCAAAAGACATGTTTCCTTCATGTGCCCCACCTTACAGGCTCAAAAGGGAGGTTGAGATGGCTTTGAAACATATGGCTCCAAGATGATTCCAAAAATATTTTGACGCATTCTACCTTCACACCAAATTTAATAGCAATCTTAGATCGTTTGTGAAGCACATGTTCTCCATGACTTCTCACATACTCTTCATTGTCGGCCTTCTCCACGAGCTCTATATAGCCATGCTAGCTCTATTATCATGTCAAGAGAAAGGAGATAAAGAGGAGAGCTCTCACACACAAAGAGAGGAGCACACATAGATTGAGGCAATGAAGAATGATCTTCTTCTTCTTCTAGTATTACATAAAGAGAATATACAAGAATGACCTAATAGAACAATACAACTGGTGCAATATGTAAAGAACAGTACATAAGGAAAATCCTAATGTTCGCGATTGAGTGAGTTGGCAAGAAAACAAATACCATCACTCTCGATAGACAAATCTAGTAAAGCTCACTAAAATATCCATGATATATACCGGTGTGATCACTATACATGTCAAAGAAATGAAAAAGTAAAATGTGGCATCCTCAAGCATCACATGTTGAGCTTAATATATCAACAAGTCTAAGGTTAATCTAAATCCATTTATGGTTGAAAGAAATCATAAATTATACAAGAAACTTATGAGTCACCATAGCACAACTCTAGGCCTTCACACAAGGTCTTCCCCTTTAAAAAGGTAATACAAAATTGTATACCGAGTGGGGTAGAAAATAGGGTTTTTTGGGCTTTGTTCAATGGATCATATTTGTCTTTTTTGTGTACCCTTCCCAACATTCATGAGAGGTTTGTTCATAAATTATAGTTAATCAAGTAGGACTTAATGGAAGTGCATTTGACCTAAATCAAGGAGATCATGGATAGAATTGTAGTCTTCATATCATAAACCAAAATTCAAGTTGTAACCTTTCTAAATGTTTTTCCACCAAACCAATGTATGAACTTGCTTTGTGGAAAAGAAGAGGTCCTCTAAATGCAAATTCAATTCATGATGCAATTTCTAGAATTATTTTCCAATGTAAACTTTAATGATTGAATTTCTAGCCCCCTTTTCTAGATTCTCAAGCCTCAAAAATGAGACTCAAGCTCTAAGCCACTATCGGATGCTCAAGACTTTGAATTCTAGACACTTGTAACTAACTAGTAAGCACCATTTAATGAACTATCTAGATGCTTCTTTTATGTATAATTCATCGGAAGAAAATTGAAGGTAAATTTGTTTTGAGAACATCCAAAACCATGTTTCTTGTGGAAGAATGCTTGCTTATGGCTTATTCTTGAAAAAGATATTTGAACATGACCAAAAACTAAGAAGTGGATCTAACATAGTATCCTAGATGCATAAGAGCCAATATAAAATGTGTTATTGTTATCGTATCATGAGTCTAAAATGTACTTTACACTTCATCACTATGTCTCTAAGTGTGTGCATCCCACCTCTTGAAGAGTAAGTCTCCTTGAAGAATGTATTCATCTTTATGTTTTCCGACAAAATCTAATAAGCTCTCCAACAATTGGGTTTTTTTTAGCACCTTGCACCTAGGATCAAAATATTTTATGATTTACTCACACTACTTAGGCTTTCAAGTTTAAAACAAGGTGAAAGAATATATGTGGGTTCTAAATCAAAGGCAAAGATATCCATTGGACAAACAAGTGTTCAAGGATAAAAACAAGTGTCCTAAGATAAAGCGGACTAAATTTTATAACAATATTCTATCAACAAGACCATAGTTATACAATCTTCTATGGTTTTGCTTAATAGAAGAGCCTATTGAGAAGAAAAGTTTGGGAACAACTTATTTTTCTACTATGGATCCACACGTTTGTATACATATCCTAACTAAAATGGTCTTGTCAACCTTTTTTTTTCTTACATATAAGGAGTTTGGATTGAATGTTCTTGCCTATTAAGCTTGAGTTTTGCTCTCCTAACAAGCGCGTGTACTTGTACAAATAGTAAAAAGCATTTTGTATGCCCTATATGTTTTCTACGTCATTATAGTCATGAATGGCTCTTGGTATTGGTAGTGCATGTGCTATCTAATAAGTGACGCCAATCAAATGGATGACCCCCTAATTTCTTTCAAAGAATGTAACAACTTTCTCATATAATAATGCTTTGTCTCTCAAAAATAAAACCAACCCAAGAAGGCTTTATAGCAATTAAACAGCTAGAAAAAGGAAAATGCGTTCCCTTTAAAGTTATCTAGCCTTCCCTTTAAAGAGGATAAATGTTACACAAGTGACCCCATCTTTGAGCATTGTGAAGAAATTGAACCGATAGATATTAAGCAAAGTGATCGGTTTCCTAGTGGTGAGAAGATGAATGCACTACGTAACCTTTTCTTGTTGCAAACAGGAATTCCATTATTTTTAGAGTTTATCATGAGTACCTATCTCACCAACTTATCTTGGCCAAGAGCATGAGGATTTCATGCGTGGTTTGGCTCCTTGATCATATAATTGGTTCAAAATTCTCAATGAATTCATGTAAAGCCCAAAGTGAGAAGCCAATATTTAAATATGTATTTTCCTCCAAACTTAAAAAATGGAAATCATTGCATAGTTATTCAAACTCTTGAAATAGGACAATCAAAGGAAAGAACCCACTATCATAGGAACCAGGTCGTCCTATGAGGGATCTATGGAGTACACAACAATGGACAACTTCAAGAAAGGGGTAAAACAAGAAACTAAATTTCTTACTTAAATTGGAATATCCTGAGTAAAATTACTAGAGCTCCATAATCTTGAATGGGAAGGTCCTTTTGTCTAGGTAAGCAGAATCATCGTGTAATCAATAATGATTGTCACATTCATTGACAGAGCCAAAAGAACGAATATAAGCTGAGCAGTAAGCACATGGTGTTCGGTACGCCAAACTTCAGCTTATGCTTGTAGTGTTGAATGTGTGGTTCTGAAATATGGATTTCTGACGTTTTATGGTGTGTAAAGGAAGGCTCGTAAAACTGCTTAAGATAAATACAAATACGCCTAGATAAGACCTAGAGAAGAATGCACATAAGCTTCTATTCCCATGTTATTTGTGTTAAATATGTAGGCCCGAAAAATAGAGCTCTAATCTTTTCTGATATAAAACAAAACCTTTTCTTTTTAGGGATTCGACCTTCTGGCCTACTTTCCTTGAGCTCGGACTAACTGTGCATGTGAATAGACATAGTACCCACAAGATCCATCATACCACAGAAAACAAGGCATATAATCATCCAAAGACAAAAAGCCAGGCGGTAGGTTTGGATGGCCCAAAGACCACCTTGATCATAAACATCCTCGAAAGCCTGTCACATGGGCTCCATGATTGGCCAGACAAGTAGACACCCACAACAGACTCCAAAGCATGCCCAAACCAACCTGCCCAAATGCATAAAGCTCATTTAACTAAAGACAACCTTTGGATTCCAACAGCCCATAGGCTAAGGAGCATCCATTGCATGGGACAGGAATCAAGCCCATGCCATTAGCATGGAAAGTGAACAGTGTAACCACAGTACAACCACCATGCCACACCCATAGATGGAACGAAACTGATTTCATTGACATTACAATCATAGTTATGAAACAGTTTTATATCATATCAAAATATCGGAAGACAACCGAGCACACAGAGCCTTCCCTTTTTTTGGATCTGGAATATGCAGTTCTCATCCTTTGTGGTGTAGAAATAAACAGTTTCCATGTATATCATAACTATGGCCATAGAACTGTCTAAGACCAAACATCTCCAGAAAAGGATCTAGGAACAAATGCATAGATATTGATCTTCTCATGATTTTATGTACAGCATGTAGTTCTGAAATACAACGTTCAAATTTCTTGTCATGTAGAATAAAATAATTTTCGTTGGCATTAAGTTTATGAGCATGAAATTGTCTAGGAAAATTACCTCCAGAAGAAGACTTACAAACACTGACATCGGACACTCCTTTTCTTCGGCTGCTTGTTTTGAATGTGTGGTTCAAAAATATGAAGATCAAATCTTTTGTGAGTCAGAGCAAACAGTAATTTCCATATACATAATATTTCTATTATAAGACTGTTAAGGAAAATTGCCTGCAGAAAGTCCTAGAAAGGAACACATAAGTCCTTCCTTAGCTTCATGAAAGTGAGAAGGATCGCAGAGAAATTGTTTGATACATGTCCTGCTCCTGTACCGCCAGGAATTGAAAATGTGAACAATGGTTAACACTAAATTGAAGGAGGTAAAAGTATGCGCTGAATCCCTTATAATTCGCCATCCAGGATAGAGAAAGTAAACAATAATAACTGCAGCAAGGGATTAAAGGACCATTTTAGAGATCGAATGGTCAATATTGTATCAGCACAAGAGTAAGAAATCAATACGTGAATGAAGAAAAGCATGGCCCATTGAGCTATGTGATTATTATAAACCTAGTAATTTAACCTAGTACTTTAAAGAATTTACAAGAAAACGTGTTCAATTATCCCCACAAATGTCCCAAATAACATAGACGTCAACTCACTGTCATCTGATACGTAAGGATATCAGGTATATCTCCAGCATTTCTACTGCAAATAACTTTGGGGAACGATTTTGTAGTCTTTCTTTTAGGCTCATATGTATCAGCCAAATGCTTCTGCACAGAAACAAACCAACTATTAAAACACACAATGTTACTAAACCTGGTAATCCTCCTCTGCACAAGCCATCTTTCATGCCCCTCAATGCCTAGTATTTTGGCATGTTAGCTTTTGCAACAATTGAGAAACCACTCAATAAAAAACATTCCTGCAAGGATTGGACATTTGCAACATACTAATGTCGTGCCAGTGATCTTTGCGGAACGATATCTAACATTCCCTCATTGTAGATTCTTGCATTTCCAACGTCTCCTGCAGAAAAATGGTTTTCACTATACACGGATGCAAATCCACTCGCGTTAAAAAGAAAAAGAAGTGTCAGTAATACACGTATACATGTAGACGAAACGTTTGGTGCGACTTCAACGTCCTCTGAATCCAGAGCAGTATCAATGCCTATGAATCTGAGTGCACTGTGACACATCTGAATATATTGAAGTTGAAAACGAATAAATAAGAAACATGGGGAAGGTGTCTCTGATTGATCCCTCTCGCCATGGTGGGATACTCTGAAACCTAAAGGCAATACACGGTTCTGACGATCACTCTCAGGCTTCAATTGTGAGCTCATTGGCACTTCGTGATGATCTCTGTGTCTGTGGAGAGTAGATCTTACTTCAATGCAGACCTCGTATAATGCCAAAAATACATGTGGAATCCATTCATATTACATGTTTAACTACAACTGATTATCTACACATAGTATGTAATGCAGCATATTTACTAAATATTGTGGTGTATGGTATATCTGATGGTGAGGGGATTCCTGGCTAGAGGTATCAGCTCAGAGAGAGGGGTGGATACAGGAGTGCCTTGCGGGGTGGGCTTAGCCGAATTGCGACACATCGGGCACGTAGCATGAAGACGAAGCCAAGCATCAATGCAGGCAGCATGAAAAATATGGCGACAGTCAGGAAGAAGACGTAACATTTCGCTATCCTTGTAGTCTCCGAGACAAATGGAACAAGAAAGGTCCTCTGAAGAGGGCAGAGGAGGGTGTTTCTCGCTATACATGATCATTGGATAGCTCTGCAACGTGGCCTCATCAAGGCCTCCGACAGACCATTCTACCAGGTCAATCGAAGCTCTATCCGCAGCATCTGTACCACTAGCACTATGCACAATCACACTGCGCCTTCCTGCTTGCAAGAAAGAACGGCCCCGTAAACGGAAACACACGTACAAGGCTAGCATTAAGGTTGAGAAGAGAACGAGTATGGCCAGCGCGATGGCGATGCCATACCCTAAGCCTCCTTTCGCACTCATCGTGTCCCCGAGCAGCCCAGGACTGCTTTGCGACGCGCTCATCTTTGTCGATGCAAGTGTGTCTTGATTTCATGAGGTCTGACCGAAAACTAGTAAACGCTTCGGAAACTCATGCTAAGCTGCTCGAACAGACTGACAGCTGAAGCATCAGATTCAGAATAACATTCGCAAGGAAGTACTATTGCTGCTCATCCGCTCGTGTGAGTTGTACCATCAGCCAGTGGGAGGCTGAGAAGTGAGAACCTCAGGATTGAAGCTGGAGCCTGGGACCTAAAGCGTACAAGATTGCACCATGCACAAGAAAACACATGGTTACCAAAACATGCTTAGAGAGAATGATTCCTACCAAGAATAATAGAGGTTCCTTAGAAAGAATGTTTCCAATAAAAAATAACACAGGCTAAGTATGGGGCAATCGTTTTTAGAAGCACTCCTAGGTCCTAAGGTTGAACTTCAAATAGGCAACAAGTGGTGGCCCCAACCTTCTAGTGAAGCGGATGACTCAATTACTAAACTATTACCATGGATGATGAACGAATTGTCTCTTTGAGGAAATCTCCATGTGAAACCCTTTGCGTTGGTCATAATGAATGCAACCCTTTGTGCAAGTTTCCAATCATTACATAGGGGGAACACGAGCCATACACATGTGAGCTCTTAGATGCCCTTCCTTGAATCTTGAGTCTCTAGTCTCTAGATGACCTTGGTATTTTTTATCCTTGCTTTGTGGTATGTAGGGCACCTCATCGATACTAAAGTCATGTTGATATATTTAGGTAGTGACGTTCACTAGAACTATAGGGGCACTTTTTTCCCTCTTTAGGTGGTTTTTTCCCTTTGGCTTGTATATATGCTTATAACCCTATGGGTCACTGATCTTTATACATTCTCTTGGTAACACATTCAGTATTGTGTGTTGTGCTCCAAGCTTCTTCTTCTTCCTTGTAATTGGTATCAGAGCATGTTGCCACTTCATCGAGGGTGTCGTCGACACCCCTTTGGTCATAGTCTCAAAATCGCATGAAAATTGGTGAGCATACTCACGGCAATTAGGAGTCGAAATCACGATCTAAGCTCGTTTTGGCCTCCGAACGCACTATCGTAGTGCCTATGTAGGAAATTTCATCTTTTTGTGCCAAAGATATACATAGATTTCGGTTCGTCAATATAAGCTCCTCAAAGTCTACTACAAGTTTAGCAGAACTCAACAGGGTAGTTCTGTTGAAATTTTTTAGATACAGTGATTTTTCTTCATCAGGGTATTTTCATTAGTGGTCTTGACTAAAAGCAGTGATGTATTCCGTGTCTTTGCTATTGAGAATAGGTTGGATGGTACTAATTATCCATTATGGACTTATATGATGTGTCACGTATTGGTTGCAAAAGGAGTATGGAATATTGCATAGGGTGTTGAAAAACATCATATTACACCTACAAATACAATTACTGAAGCTGATGCAGATGGCATTGAAGATGGTAATATTCTTCAGGTTCCTCTTCGTGTTGTGCTTCCTACTACACCTACTATAGAGCAGCTTTGTTGGGATTGAAGAGATGCTCAGGCACATGCATTGACAGCCTTGTCTGTTAAACATGCCATTATTCCTCACATTTGCTCCTACCAAAAAGCAAAGGATGCTTGGGATATACTCACCACTTTATACCAAGCAATGAATGAGGTTCGTGTTGCTTATCTCCGAAAATAGTTGGAGAGTGAGCACATTAATGAAGGAGATTCCATGGACAGTTTGTTGACAAAAATCAAAGATTTGAAGGAGGATTTGATTTCTCTTGATGAAGTCTTGCCCTGATAGTTCACTTGTGTAGACTGTTTTGAATGGTCTTTCAGATTCATATCAGAGTTTAGCTTCTACTCTTCAATTGATGATGAAAGGAAATCCAAATGCCTTAACATTCGAGGAGTTAGTCTCTGTTCTATTCCAAGAAGATCAGTCTAGGCAGAACATGCCCATTATGTGTGTTGCCGATCAAGCTTTCTTTGCTACTCAGAAGGGCAAAGGTAAATGGAGCTCATCCTAGTAAGCTGAAATCTACGAATTTTTCACAATCAAAGAAGGGTGTCAGGGATGAGAAGAAAATAGAAAAGAAAAAAATGTTTTGTGAATACTATAAAGGAAATGATCATGTCATAAAGAGTTGTCCAAAACTGGCTACAAAAGAGGCAAAGAAAAAAGAGGCTAGAATGGTTGTTGTAGAAGCCTCTACACCCAAATCAAAGTCTGCAAATCTTGTGCAGAATGAAGAATGGGTGTTCACTATTGTTTGCAGTTAAGAACCATCTTCTCATTAATAGTGTATGTCTGCAATAGACTCTGATGTTTGGTACGTTGATAGTGAGGCAACCAAACATATTACCTTGCAGCACAGTTTCTTCACTTCACTTGAGCTTGCCCCTATATGGAATACTGTCACATGCGCCAACAACTCCTCTATCTTATCATGGGATTTGGTAAGATCATTCTAACTATTGCTGATGGTAGTTCTTTTAAATTATTGGATGCTTTATTTGTGCCAGGGATCAAGAAAATTCTCTCATTAGTTTTAGCATTAGCCAAGATCGGCTTGGTTGTGAAATTTGTTAATGACAAATGTACAATTCATGATATGTCAAATGGCGATGTCATTATTACTTCTGGCATTTTATGTCATGGGTTGTATAAGCTCATAGATTATGCAAAATCTGTGAATGATTCAAAATGTGAAGTTCAAGATTCTCAGGCTATGTCAAATGCAAAGCTTTGGCATGCATGCTTTGATCATGTGAATTTTGCTAGTTTGCTACGCTTGCAGAAATCTAAAATGGTGTCCTCTCTGCCCAAACTTGAGGCACCTAGTAAACATGTTTGTGAAGGCTGGTTTTTGGTCTAAATGCAGCGTTCCTCCTTCCCAGAAGATGGTCTAGTATGAGCTACTCAAAAATTGCAGCTTCTTCACAGTGATGTTTGTGGTCCTATGCAAACACCTTCTTTTGGGTGTGGGCGAATATCTTTCGCTCTGATATCGCTGATGATGGTCGTCACGACAAAGGCTTGAACCTTGTCAGGCATGCGGAAATTTCCGCACCGCCGAATAGAGAGCTAAGCTAGAGTGATATAGAACACCTCTGTGATCAACAGTAGCTTAGCAGGATTACTGTCGCTTAACTGTGTTAAACTGCGACTTGAATTCCACCGGAACTTCACCGGACTGTCACTGGGACGTCACCGAAATTTTACCGGAATATCACCGGAATGAACTTTGATTCTGCTCATGATTACTTCAAATGAATTTATGCGAAGTAAGGAAGTGATACATGAACTTCCTTCACTGAATGAACTTCTTCTTGAAGTTTAAAGAAAACTTCACAGTTCTGAAGTGCCACTTTCCGGTTAGACTTTGTACTGTGTCTACATATCCATTCCACCGGAAACTGTGATCAGCTTAAAGTAGAGACGTCTAGCTACAAGATGAGCTATCTCTCATACAAAGCTTTGAATTCTACTGCGAGATATACTTCGTTGTTCTACCGAAAAATCGCTTTCTGAGAAAACTATAACTGACCGAAAATGCGTTTACTGAGATATCTTTGACCAAGACATTCGTTTACTGAAATAGTACCGAGGGACACGTTTAGTAACGAACTGTAACTGTTAATGGTTAACGAACTTTCTACTGTAACACGGAAAAACTCAGATTCTTCACATGCGAACAGAGCGCGCAAACTTCCACATGAACATGTGTTTTCTATTAGAGAAGATGTGTAGAAATTAGCTTGGCCTCTTCTTGCTCAAGCGATAGAAACTCTCCTACACTGAGTAGTTTCTTATTACCATCTCTCTCAGATGAATACCTGACATTCCAGGTTTCTGTTATTCATCTGTACATACGCGATCTATGGTGTCTTCTGAGAACTTCTCACTTTCTCTTCACTCATACGCAATCTCTCGTAATCCTCTTCTTCTCATCATCCGAGTCCTTCAATCCTTGGTGTATATATACACTTTTCTTCTGTGCTCTTCCACGCTCTCATTCTTTAATTCACGTTATGCGCGCATTATGCGCCCATTATGCGCACACCGCGGTTTATTGCTCTGTTACTCGTCCAATTCTTGATTCTAGTTAACGGACTGATTTCGCACGCTGTACAACTGAGGCTTTTGATTTTCTGAAGATTCCGCTTCTTTTCTTTTTCTTTTATGTCTGTCTGTATGTCAAATTCGTGAGTGATTCCTCAACAGCTCCCCCTCAATCACTAATTTGACCTCTTCCGGTCTTTCATATATCTTTCTTTCTTTTATACCTGCCATTTCCTTGAATCTGCTTGTCTTTGTTCCATCCAAACTTTTTGTCAAGATATCTGCTATCTGATCTTTCGTAGGAGTGTAGACTATTTCTATCTCCTTCTCCATTACCTTTTCCCTCAGGAAATGATACTGAATTTCTATGTGCTTTGTTCTTGTGTGAAATACTAGGTTTGCTGCAAGATACAGCGAGCTCATATTGTCTCCATGTATAATTGGTATACCTTGATCAATCCCCATACTTTTGAGCAAGGTCTGCATCCATATTACTTCTTTTGCAGTTTCTACCAGTCCTTTGTATTCAGCTTCTGTTGACGATAAAGCTACTGTATGTTGTTTCTTTGAGCACCAACTCACTAGCTTATCCCCTAGGTATATCATATACCCATGTGTCGATCTTCTGTCATCTTGACTTCCTGCCCAGTCTGAGTCACTGAATGCTCTCAACTTTATATCTGATGTAAAAGGATAATATAATCCTTCCTTTATAGTTCCTTTTATATATCTAAGAACTCTTTGTCCTGCAACCCAATGTTGATCTGTCGGACAATGCATAAACTGTGAAAGAACTCCCACCGGATAGTTGAGATCCGATCTTGTTAGCGTAGCGTAAATTAAGCTTCCTACTAACGACTGATACTTCTTCATATCTTTGAACTATGTACCATCATATTTACTGAGTTTATGATTTACTTCAAGCGGTGTTGAAGCTTCTCTGCAATTCTCCATATTAAACTTCTTCAGTAAGTTTAGGAGATACCCTTTTTGCGTAACATATACACCATGATCTGTATATGTGATTTCCATACCTAGAAAGTATGATAACTTTCCCAGGTCACTGATTTTGAATTCCTTTTCGAGCAGTTTCTTCACCTCTGTGATTCCTGCATCTGAGGTACTTGTAATTATTATGTCGTCTACATAAATACAAATGTAGATCATTCCTTCTTCTGTTCTTTTGATGAGTAGACTTGCATCTTCCTTCGAACTTTGGTATCCAAGTTCATTGAGATACTTCACAAGTCTGTAGTTCCAAGCTCTTGGAGCTTGCTTCAGTCCATAAAGTGCTTTTCTTAGTCTGCACACATGTTCTGGGTATCTGGAATTTACGAAACCTTCTGGTTGTTCCATGTAGACTTCATCTGATATATATCCATTCAGGAATGCATTCTTTATATCTAGTTGACTTAGCTTCCATCCTTTTGATGCTGCTATAGCAATCACTGTCCTTATGGTTGACATCTTTGCCACCGGACTAAACGTCTCATCATAGTCTATGCCATGCGTCTGAGCATAGCCCTTGATAACCAGTCTCGCTTTATGTCTGGCTATCCTTCCATCTGCAAGTTTCTTAACTTTGAAAACCCATTTATTTCCGATTATTTTCTTACCATTTGGTTTAGGAACAAGCTCCCATGTCTTGTTTTCTTCCAGTGCGCTGAATTCTTCTTCCATTGCTTCTTCCCATTGCTTCTTGCCTTTAGCTTCATCATAGCTCTGAGGTTCATCATCATCTTTGACCATATATGCATAATCTTTCTGAGTTATATAAGATGTATCATACGAGTACCTTTCTGGTTGTCTTCTTACTCTGTTTGACCTCGTTAGCTCGTATTCTTCGTGTATATCTGAATACACGTCTTCATCTTCGTTTCTCATACCTGATCCGGTCCTGGACGTACTTGCCTGCATATAATCTTCATCTTTATTCACCTGTACGATTGATTTACCTTTCTCTTTTCTTTTTATCTCTTCTTCAAATTCTTCAGCTGTATGACTCTGATCTGCATACCAGCTTTTCTGTTCATCAAATGTTACATCTCTGGAAACAGTAAATTGTTTGGTTAGAGGAATCCATAACCTGTAACCCATCTGCTTTTCATCATATATCGACGAACACATATTTCTCTGCTTTCGGTTCAAGCTTATGTCTTAGTTGAGACGGTATATAAGCATAAGCGACTGATCCAAACACTTTACAATGATCAAGTGTTGGCTTCTTTCCCCACCAGGCTTCATAAGGAGTCATTCCTTCTAACGCTGTACACGGTAATCTGTTTACCAAGTATGTAGCTGTATTTACGGCTTCAGCCCAAAGATAATCTAGACAATTCTTTTCTTTCAGCATAGCTCGTGCAAACTCGACTACAGTTCGGTTCCTTCTTTCTGCTACACCGTTTTGTTGTGGTGTATACCTGCAGGTTATTTCTCTCTTGATACCTGCATTCCAAAGGTAATCATTGAACTCTCGGGAGAAGTATTCTCCACCTCCATCAGACCTCAGTCTTTTAAGCTTTCGACCTGTGAGTCTTTCAGCATATGCATGAAAATGTCTGAAGGCTCCAAACACTTCTGATTTTTCTTTCAAAACATAAAGAGTTATCCATCTTGTTGCATCATCAATGAAAAGGACATAATACCTTGATCCGCTAATAGATCCTTCCTTTGTCGGTCCCCATACATCTGTATGTATGAGTTCTAGCACACCATCATGTTTGAATCCTTTCTTCTGGAAAGGTAATCTGTGGGCTTTTCCCATCTGACAAGCTTCGCATTTGTGAATCATATGTTGGTTCTGTACATTCGGTAATCCCAGTACAGACTGTTTTGCTATCATAGCTTTGATTCCTTTTTCATTGAAATGACCTAATCTCTTGTGCCAGAGATCAAGTTCTGTAATCACCTTTTCATCATATGTGAACAACGCTTGGCCAATGTTCCCTTGTACTCTTAAAGTAAAGAGTCTTCCTTCTTTCTTACCAGAGACGATCTGATTATATCCGTTCTTGGGATCTTCTACAAATACTCCTTTGTTTGTGAATCTGACCTGAAAACCTTTCTCAACTATCTGTCCCACACTAATCAGATTTTTTGGTATTGTTGGAACATACAAAACATTGATTAGCAAATCTGCTCCACTCTTACATTTCACCTTTCCAATTGAATGCACGCTATGTCTTGTATTGTCACCTGTTTGAACAGTGTGACTCGAACTTCCTTTTTCCAGTTCTGACATCAGTTCTATGTTTCCTGACAAGTGATTAGAACATCTAGAGTCAATGTAAAATACCTTTAGATCTTCGTTATCAGATGTGCTGATTGAGTTCATCATCAATGATGTATGATTTTCATTCTATGTGTCATTTGCGTAGTTGTTGTAGGTGGTGTTGTAGGATTGGCCCTGTCCCCAACTTCTTGTTCCACCTCTACCGTAGCCTCCTCTTTGATTCTTTCTACCTTTTTGGAAGTTACCTTGATATCTTCCGCTTCTGCCTCTACTATTACTGTTCTGATTTTGATTTGCTCCCTGTTGGTTGTGCCAACAGTCATGCGCTAGATGATTACTTAGTCCACAAATCCAGCAAGCTTTCTTGTTGGTATTCTAACTACTTCTTCCTCTTCCAAAGCCTCTTGCTTTGCCGGTGCCTTTACCTTTAGCATAATAAGCCTGAGCGCTCGACTCTTCTTCATCTTTTGACTTACCTTTGTCTTTCTTCTTGTTCTTCATGTACATTGCAGAGCTTTGTCCTTTATCTCCATCTCCTTTCAGATCTTGCTCACATGTGAGCATCAGACCAAGCAACTGATTTAAATCTGGCACAAAGTGATTTAAAGAAAGTTCAGTTGAGAGTACAAAAGGTTTCCACCTTTCATCTCCTCTCAACCCTGTTAGCAGTTGCGCTATCAATATGTGATTTTCGACATCTTCTTTTATGGATCCAAGACTATCTGCTAGATCCTTCATTTTAGTGACGTAGTCACTAATGCTTTGACTCGGCTTCTTTTTGAACGTTGTGAACTCGGACCATAAGCTAGCCTTTCTAGCTTTCGTAGTATTTTGGAAGTGGTCTTCCAATGCGCTCCATATGTCCTCCGCTTTCTCCAGACCTCTAATGTGCAGTAGTAGATGATCTGAAACAGTGTTGTAAATGTAGGCTCTTGCCGTTGCATCTTTCTTCTGCCACAGCTTCAAAGCTTCTAACTCTTCTTTTTCCGGTTGGCTATCATCTTCGAAGGTCGGCTTCTTTTCTTCTCCAGTCACATACATCATTAAGTCCTTACTCATAAGTAAGGCTTCCATACGCATTACCCACGTGGGATAATTATCTCTGTCCAGCTTATCAATTTGGACATGATCTTCCATGATCTTCTTGTTTGCTTTAGGTTGCCTTTGAGAGTCTTTTGGCTCTGATGCCGCTCGTGGAACTAACCTGCTCTGATATCAATTATGATGAATAACCTGGGCTCTGATACCACTTGTGGGCGATTATCTTTTGCTCTGATATCGCTGATGATGGTCGTCACGGCAAAGGCTTGAACCTTGTCAGGCCTGCGGAAATTGCCGTGCCGCCGAATAGAGAGCTAAGCTAGAGTGATATAGAACACCTCTGTGATCAACAGTAGCTTAGCAGGATTACTGTCGCTTAACTGTGTTAAATTGCGACTTGAATTCCACCGGAACTTCATCGGACTATCACTAGGACGTCACCGAAATTTTATCGGAATATCACCGGAATGAACTTTGATTCTGCTCGTGATTACTTCAAATGAATTTATGCGAAGTAAGGAAGTGATACATGAACTTCCTTCACTGAATGAACTTCTTCTTGAAGTTTAAAGAAAACTTCACAGTTCTGAAGTGCCACTTTCCGGTTAGACTTTGTACTGTGTGTACATATCCATTCCACCGGAAACTGTGATCAGCTTAAAGTAGAGACGTCTAGCTACAAGATGAGCTATCTCCCATACAAAGCTTTGAATTCTACTGCCATATATACTTCGTTGTTCTACCGAAAAATCGCTTTCTGAGAAAACTAGAACTGACCGAAAATGCGTTTACTGAGATATCTTTGACCGAGACATTCGTTTACTGAAATAGTACCGAGGGACACATTTAGTAACGAGCTGTAATTGTTAATGGTTAACGAACTTTCTACTGTAACACGAAAAAACTCAGATTCTTCACATGCGAACATAGCGCGCAAACTTCCACATGAACATGTGTTTTCTATTAGAGAAGATGTGTACAAATTAGCTTGGCCTCTTCTTGCTCAAGCGATAGAAACTCTCCTACACTGAGTAGTTTCTTATTACCATCTCTCTCAGATGAATACCTGACATTCTAGGTTTCTGTTATTCATCTGTACATACGCGATCTATGGCGTCTTCTGAGAACTTCTCACTTTCTCTTCACTCATACACGATCTCTCGTAATCCTCTTCTTCTCATCATCCGAGTCCTTCAATCCTTGGTGTATATATACACTTTTCTTCTGTGCTCTTCCACGCTCTCATTCTTTAATTCACGTTATGTGCGCATTTTGCGCCCATTATGCGCACACCGTGGTTTATTGCTATGTTACTCGTACAATTCTTGATTCTAGTTAACAGACTGATTTCGCACGCTGTACAACTGAGGCTTTTGATTTTCTGAAGATTTCGCTTCTTTTCTTTTTCTTTTATGTCTGTTTGTATGTCAAATTCATGAGTGATTCCTCAACATTGGGAACTATCTTTACTTCGCGACTTTCATCGATGATTTTTCTAGGCATGCATGGGTATATCCACTGAAAGCAAAGTCTGAAGTATTAATGTCCTTCAAATAGTTTCTGGTTTTGGCTAAAAATCTATCAGCATGTAAAATGGGCACCTTTCATTATGATCGAGGGGGGGATATATAGCATCTTCCACAAAAATAACATGGTTATTGTGTTGTTGTTTTTGTGGAAGATGTTATTCAGCCAATAGTTTCATGCACTAAGGAGATATCAGTTAGCTCCAAAGACATGTATGAAACCTGCTTCCTCTTTTTACAGGTGGACAATCTAGTGCTCGTCCAAATGAGTCGATTTCTCAGCCTTTATAGGTTTCACATGATAATGGAGATCATTCCATTTCTGATGCAGATTTACATGATGGACTTATTTATGAGAGAACTGATATCGAGGAGGCAAAAAATATCTCTGAATGGTTAGTGTAGACTTTGTGAGAAAGCAAATCAGATGCACCTTCATCATATCGTACTTGTTCAAGCTCTCATTGTGCTTCTTTTCCATCAGATTGCTATGTTATGGCTACCTCTAGTCTTTGTGATGAGAATGAGCTTGTTTTCTTTGATGAAGCACAAAATTTTAAAAATTGGATGGTTGTTATGCAATCAGAATATGATGTTATTATGACAAAAACTCGTACATGGTCTTTATGTGACTTGCCTCCTGGTAACAAGGCCATTGGCACTAAATGGGTATACAAGATGAAGTGTAACCTGATGGAACAGTTGATAAGTATGAGGTTAGGCTTGTTGCAAAAAGTTATGCTCAAGAAAGAGGCATTGATTCTGATGAAACATTTGCAACTACATACCAAACTGTTTGTAGCATATATGCACTTGCAGCTCATCATGATTGGAACGTACATCAGTTGGACATTAAAACTGCATTTCTTAATGGTGACTTGCATGAAGAAGTCTATGTTTTTCAGCCCTCCGGTTTCTTGTAGAAAGGGCATGAAAACAAAGTGTGTAGGTTGAAAAAGGCATTATATGGCTTGAAACAAGCACCACATGCTTGGTATGAAAAGATGCATGCCTACTTGATTGCACATGGTTTTGAGAACATTCCAACGGAGAGCACCCTATATGTTAAGCATGTGAATGGTGTGCTTCTGATCATTGTTGTCTATGTTGATGACATGTTGCTCACTAGTCCTAATGAGAAGCATATTGCTGATTTTAAGGCTGATTTGCATGCCTCATTTAGATGTCAGATTTGAGGCATTCGCATCATTATTTGGGCATTCAGTTTATGCAAGTTGATGGCAGAATAGCTTTGTTTCAAATAAAATATATTGACACATTATTACATCGTTTTGTCCTTGAATAGTGCAAAACTATTACCACTCCTATGGAGATAGGTTTACGGTTGAGTCTTCATGATGATGGAGATGCATTTGATGTTGTTCTCTATCAACAGGTTATTGGATGCTTGATTTACTTATGCATTACTTGGCCATATATTCATTTTTTTGTCTCACAGATGAGCAAGTTTATGCATTGCCCAGGTGTCAAGCATTAGGAGGCGGGTAAGCATGTCTTTTGCTACTTTAGTGGTAACCGGCTACTTGGATTATTTTATACCAAGGGATGATCACTACTCCTAGATTTACATGCTTTCTCTGACTCTAACTAGGCTAGTTGCTATGACACTCCTGTGTCCACCAATGGTTTTTGCATCATGCTTGATAGCTCTATTGAGTGTGTGTGGCTCAGATGCCTTATGGTTGATTTGGGTGTTGGTCAGTCTTTTGCCACCACCATCTTCATTGACAATTAGAGCGCATTGGCCGTTGTGAGGAACCTTGTGTCCCATGCTCGCACTAAGCACATTGAGGTGCACGATCATTATGTCAGGGAGAGGTTCTCTATTGGAGAGATCAGAAGATCAGTTTGGCATATGTACCCACACAGGAGAACATTGCACACCTTTTCACAAAGGCTTTGCCTAGGGAGAAGTTTGAAGCTTTGCACAAAGCTTTGGGCTTACTTCCTTTTATGGATTGATTCCAGATAGCTTGGCACTTCCTTATACATAAGTGCCAACTCCTTGTTTGTCAATTCACTCCCAAGGGGGTTTGTTGATATATCTAGGTAGTGATATGTGTGTGAACACACACTAGGACCGTCGTGGGAACTTTTTTCCCTCTTTAGGAGGTTTTTTTCCTCTAGTTTGTATATATGCCTATAATCCTAACAGGTCACTGACCTTTGTACATTCTCTTGGTAATTACATTCAATATTGTGTGTTGTGCTCCAAGCTTCTTCTTCTTCATTGTTTTGTTTGCGTGCTTCCGCAGACCTCAAACTCCAACAACTCATTCATAGTCGTATAACCACATTTTCAAAGTTCAAGCCTATGAGAGATTTGGTATAAGCCTATGAGAGATATGATATAAGATGATGTTACACATGTGTGCACATACACATGCACACACAAATTCACACACACACACACATACATACATACATACATACATACATACATACATACATACATATATATATATATATATATATATATATATATATATATATATATATATATATATATATATATATATATATATATGTGTGTGTGTGCATGTGTGTCTGTGTCTGTGTGTGTATGTGTGTGTATGTATGTATGTATGTATGTATGTATGTGTGTGTATATATATATATATATATATATATATATATATATATATATATATATATATATATATATATATATATATATATATATATATAATAAACACTCACACACACATAATATGTGTGTGTGTATTTTTGTGTGGGGTTAATTTGTAGGTTTCACAATGGGAAATCTCAATAGAGTGTGTGGCTAACTAGGCCACTATGTTCTATTAGAATGAACATATACAAGAGTTTTTATGGCCATTTGGATTTTTATATAGACATTAACAATAATAATCTCTTATTAAAGAACAATATGGTCGATATATTCAATATGAGTATATGACATATACATTTCATTTGATGATCATGTTAGATAATGCATAAGTGACTATGCAAAATAGGAATGAAGTAACCCCTATCATATGAGAATAATGCCTAAAGTTATTGTGTGGCAGAGCCATGGTCAAATCATGATTAATGTTCCCTACCACATATCTACAAAACTATAATTCTCCATCACTTTCCCAGAAGGTGGAGCTAACAAAATGGCTGCTCACATCAATTCCATATATGCCTAGCTTAGGATAAGGTTCCAACCTTCTCAATCATTAGATCTCATATTAAATTCCCTTTTCCTTAAGTCCATTCTTGTCAAGAAAGATGGTATTTGAAGGTCTTGACAAAACTGAATGATGTATCACGTATAGATGCTCCCATATGTACATGGTCATCTCATGGTGTTTCATTGTGTCCTTCCGTTTTCTTGAGAAGGTAGCTCAAAGTTGGTAAATCATCTCTAAATGGTGCTAACCCTCTTCCATGTGGCACTATTATCAAAAGTATCTTCCCACTTCAATATGCACTCTTTAATATAGGTGAGCCCTAGTTCATTTCTCTTGAGTACAAAGTATTCTTTTTGGATCACATGGAGCTAATTAAATAGAGGTAAGCTCTTGTTATAAAGTAGCTTGGACAAGGTTCGAAGTTATGATAACATTAGGTACTTCTAAAGTATTAAACAAGTCATGAAATTAGTGTTTAATTCTCAAGGATGGGAATGAAGAGGTCTTGGTTTTAATCCTCATGATTTACTTCAGGAGATTTGTTTGTTGAAAGGGCATTCTAGAAGCATCCACTCGAGTAGCTTAGCTCTGAAAGAACTTGGAGAAGCTTGTAGGAGGTAGAAAAGTGAGTTGTGAAGCGACGAAGTTTGGTCCATCCAACTGGAGCAAGACCAACCCTTGAGCTTATGGAGACTCAAATAGACCTTATAGGCATGCAATAAGTGCAAAAAAATGCACTATGTACTTTGTAGCATCAAGGAGAAAGAGTTGATACAAAACATATAGGTTTGCACATCAACTAGCTCAAAAACTTACTATCTATGGATGATAAAATGAACTTCAAATGCTCGTAGTGACCAGCATGATTACAATTAGAAAAACTCCTTTTATGAGAGTGATAAAAATAGGGTTGGGTGTATATAATGCACAAGAGTATAAGGAATATGCAAAATATACTATTGGAATGAATCAGACACTCAACAGTGGTACCTCCTATTTTTCAAGAATACATAGAGATTGACCCTGAGACACAAAAACTGAGATTTCTACCAATCTACTTAACCAAATGCTATGAAAATTTATATGCATAAACCAGATACTAATACCTTTCCAATGAGCCATTTGTCATCCAATTTGAGCTCTATAGAGAAGGTAGCAGCCTCTGCAACCTTACTATTGTCAAAGAAGATGATGTAGAAAAATGAAGGAGCAAGACAATGGTGGTCACAAGTGTATGTATATTGCTTCCATGTATTGTACAAGTGATTTCAAGTCTTTATATAGAATTTTCAAGTGCTCCACGACTTTTACAAGTGTATTTTGAATTCAAATGAATGCAGTAAGAGTTGTTGGAGGGAATCAATTCACTTTCCTACAATCTAGGAAAAGTGAAGATCTAGTTTGATCTACTTTTCGATAATTGATTGATTGATTTGATTGCAACTCAACCACCACAAATTCATGGAATTTGGTGTCTATCTTTCTACTTTTACATTTGTAAAGTTAAGGCTTTTACAATGGTAAAAGATCCATGAAAAATCTTTTAAAAAACACAATAATGAGCATAAGTAAAAGAACTCTCCAACGGATACTCTTTCGATGTAATCCAAGTGATAGCTTTTGATGTAGATCAAATCCACCTCAACCATAGTGTAATCTTGATGTTCCAACAGCTCCCCCTCAAGCTAAACTATGCTTGAGTCTTCATTCTCTAATAGGTTGATACCTGCCATAGCTTTGAATCTACAAAGCTTTAGTCCATCAAGTGCCTTCGTCATCATATATGCTACTTGCTTTTCAGTAGGAACAAAAGAAATGTCAATCTCCTTTGTCATGAGCTTCTCTCTGATGAAGTGGTAATGAACCTCTATGTTTTTGGTTCTTGCATGGAAAATAGGGTTTGCTGCTAGATGCATGGAACTTACATTATCTCCAAATATGTGAGGTTTGGAACTCACAAATTCCAAATCTATATACAATCCCTTTAACCATATTTCCTATTGAGTTGCTATGGTCAAACCTCTGTACTCTGCTTCAGTTGAGGATAAAGCAATTGTAGGTTGCTTCTTGGAACTCCATGACACTAGCTTTGAACCTGCAAATGCTAAGTAACCAGAGGTACTTCTATCATCCTTAGCTCCTTCCCAATCTGCATCTGAATAGATTTTGATATCCAAATCTGAAGAGTAAGGATAGAATATACCTTCATTGATTGTACCTTTGAGGTACTTAAGTACTCTCTTAACTGCATCCATGTGTGGCCTTCTAGGTGAGTGCATGAATTGACTAAGAACTCCCACACTAAATGAGATGTCTGCCCTTGTATAACTAGCATATATCAAGCTACCTACCAAGCTTTGATATTCTTTCATGTCTTCAATTTTCTCACCTTCATAAACATTAAGTTTATGATTCATCTCCAGAGGTGTACCTACATGTTTAGTATTCACCATTTTGAACTTGAGAAGTAGATCCTGAATCTATCTTCTCTAAGTCAAATACATTCCTTCATCTGTGTATATCACTTGCATACCTAGGAAATATGTGAGCTCACCTAAGTCACTGATTTTGAACTCCTCTTGCATGTGTCTCTTGATCCTTTGAATGCCATTTAGATCATCACTTTTCACAATAATATATCTACATATACACATGATAGATAACCTCATTATGATCCCTTTTGATGAATAGAGAAGGATCTGAGTTGCTAGTTTTGAACCCTTGATCTTGAAGATATGTAACCAACCTATAATTCCAAGCTCTAGGAGCTTGTTTCAATCCATACAATGCTTTCTTAAGTCTGCAAACATAAGATGCATGATTAGGGTTTTCAAAACTTGGTGGTTGTGACATGCATACTTCTTCACTTATCCAACCACTTAAGAATGCATTTTTCGCATCAAGTTGGAGGAGTCTCCAATTTCTTGCAACAACTACACTTATCAATGTTCTGATTGGATTCATCTTTGCAACTGGTGAGAATGTTTCCCCATACTCTATACCATGAGTTTGTGAGCATCCTTTAGCAACTAATCTTGCCTTGTACCTGCAAACTGATTCATCTGAGTTTCATTTGACTTTATATAGCCATCTACGGATCTTCCACATCCATGTTAGGTGAACCTAACTTGCAAGCCTTTTTCAACTATTTGGCCTGCACTTATTAGGTTTTTAGTGATAGTGGGTACATAGAGAACCTTACTTAGAATGTTTCCCCTACCATTGGAAGCTTTGACATTACCAATCTTCTCCACATTGTGCTTTGTGTAATCTCCTGTTTGAACTTCATGTCTATGCTTTGGACTTTCCAAATCAAATAGAAGAGCAATGTTGCCTGCAACATGATGTGAACATTCGGAATCTAATATGTAGAACAAATGATAATCTTCTTTACCTTCTTTGTGGCTTAGATTTATAAGAAGCAATGAGTCTTCATGTGGTTGATCTTTTGAATAATTGTTGAAGTCCCTTCTATTATAGTCTCTATTGTTATTGTTGAAGTTGTGTCCACCTCTACCTCTATTGCCGCCATATCCACCTCTTCCACTTCCTTTCTAAGTCTTTCCATTGAACCAACAATTCTGAGTGGTGTGGTTGGTCTTATCGCAAATGGCACAAGGCTAAAAATTTTTAACTTTGGCTTTGTCATGCCTTGGTCCTTTCTTCTTCCCTTTCCACTTGCTCTTGCTTGTGAAGTTGGATGGGAAGTCTCCTCTTCTTCCGTCTTCTTGCCTTTCAGCTTCATATCCTTTATCCTTCTTCTCTGCATATAGAGCACTAGTTGAATTACCATGATAGGAGTTACCTTCCTTTATGCTATTGTTGGCCTCTTGATTGAAGGGTTGTCCAAGAAAGATGTTGAAGTTTGGAGTTTGCATATCCATGATGAGATCGTAAGCCGTGGTGAAAGATTGTCATTGCTTATCCTTTGAATCCCATTGAGAATTTGCCTCATGATAGCCTCTTCTTCAATCAACTCTACAATGGATGCTAACTGATCTCCAACCTCCTTTACCTTGGTAAGAAACTCTGTGATGATTTGTTTAGGTGTCGTTTGGTTGAACTCGTTCCAAAGATGATTCTTTTTTGCTTTGGTACTAGCAGAAAAGAAAGTCTCGAGGGCATACCAAGTCTCTTGAGATGTCTTGCATCCTCTAATATGTGGCAATAGAAAGTCAGAGATAGATTTTAGTATGTACGACCTTGCTTGAGCATCCCTTGTGCAGCAAAGTGTGAGCTTATCTGTCTCCTCTTGTGTAGGTCCTCCTTTGGATCTTAGAATAGGCATAGCTTCATCACCTATTACAATTCCATAAAGATTTCTACCTTGCAAATATTCCTCCATTTTGATTTTCCAAGCCACATAGTTGTGTCAATCAAGCTTCTCGATCATTGAAGGAAAGCCATTACCCATGTTGATCTAGCTCTGATACCACTGAAAGAACTTGGAGAAGCTTGTAGGAGGTAGAAAAGTGAGTTGTGAAGCGATGAAGTTTGGTCCAGCCAACCGGCACAAGACTAGCCCTTGAGCTTATGGAGACTCAAATAGACCTTATAGGCATGCAATAAATGCAAAAAAAATCACCATGTATGGAGCATAAAGGAGAAAGAGTCGATACAAGATAGTTAGGTTTGTGCATCGACTAACTCAAAAACTTACTATCTATGGATGAGTACAATGAACTTCAAATGCTCATAGCAACCAGCCTTATTAAAATTAGAAAAAATCCTTTTATGGGAGTGATACACATAGGGTTAAGTTTATATAATGCACAAGAGTATAAGGAATAAGCAAAATATGTTATTGGAATGAATCAGACACTCAACAGTGGTACCTCCTATTTTTTAGGAATACATAGAGATTGATCCTGAGATAGAAAAACTGAGATTTCTCCAAATATATTGAACCAAATGCTATGAACATTTACAAGCATAAACTAGACACCAATAGATTTCCAATGAGCCATTTCACATCAAATTTAGAGCTCTGTAGAGAGAGCAGCAGCCTTTGCAACCTTAATGTTGTCAAAGAAGATGATGTAGAAAAATGAAGGAGCAAGACAATGATGGTCACAAGTGTATGTATATTGCTTCCATGTATTGTACAAGTGATTTGAAGTCTTTATATAGACTTGTCAAGTGCTCCACAACTTCTACAAGTGGATTTTGAATTCAAATAAAGGCAGTAAGAGTTGTTGGAGGGAATCGATTCACTTTCCTACAATCTAGGAAAAGTGAAGATCTAGTTTGGTCTACTTTTAGGTGATTGATTGATTGATTTGATTGCAACTCAACCACCAAAAATTTGTGGAATTTGGGCTCTATCTTTGTAATTTTACATGTGGAAAGCTCAAGGATTTTACAATGGTAAAAGATCCATGAAAAAACTTTTTAAACAATACAATAAATGAGCATAAGTAAAAGAACTCTCCAACGGATATTCTTTCAATGTAATCCAAACGAGAGCTTTTGATGTAGATCAAATCCACCTCAAGCATAGTGTAACCTTGATGTTCCAACAAACTCAAGTGGTGATTATTGAAGTGGTGCGACTATGATGCACCATAGTGGATTCTACTTTGAAAGAGCTTTGCGATGATGCCCTCATAGTACAACACCGAGCTCTAAATGATGAGCATGATGCTCTATATAGATGTGTGGAATACATAGAAATACAAAATACACTAACAACACAAAGTAAAATTTTCTACGTTTTACAAATGCAATAAAAAATTGAGTATTTGGCTGACTATGCCACTACATGTTTTATTAAAAAACATATACAAAATTATCTGGGGTCCATTTTGCCTCTCACATGGACACTGTCAGTAACAATCTCCCACTAAAGGACAATATGGCCAAAGTAAACTATGGGAAAAAAATAAAGAATGGTAAAGGAAGAATCCACAACATTATCTTGAGTATGAACCTTCTCAAGAATATGCACTTAGTGGCTAAGCAATCTCTAATGAAGTGGTACCTCACCTCAATGTGCTTGGTCTTTCAATGATAGACCTGACTCTTAGCCAAAGCAATGGCAACCTCACTATCACTAAGCAAACGAGGTATATGTTGAGGTATACCCATATCATAAGCAAGATGAGAAAGCCACAATGATTACTTACATGCCTCACTTGCTACAACATAATCTTCTTCTATAGTGGAAACAACGATTCTTTCTTGAAGACAGGATCTCCAAGAGATAGCACCTCTAGCAAAGTGAAAAATGTACCTTGATGTATGCTTTCAATAGTCTACACAACTAGTATAATCAAAATCTGTGTAACCAATAATGGATGCTTCCCCTCTACCCAAGCATAGACACTTGTCCTTAGTGTCACTTACATACCTCAAAATCATCTTGGCCACCTCCCAATGCTTCTTTCTAGGATTAGACATATATCTACCCACAAATCCCACTACAAGTGCAATGTCTAGTCTCATAGCTACCATATCATACATGAGACTACCAAATAGAAAACTAATAAGGAATTTTGGTCATGAATTCTTTTTTCTCGTCTGATTTGGGGCAATCATCCTTGCTCAATTTCACTTATGTAGGTAAAGGTGTACTCAATCCCTTGGCTATTGATATATTTCGATGGTGATGTGTGTTGTAAGATGCCATATTGATTTTCCAACAAAAAAAAAGATGTGTAGGTAATAATAAAATTTTATGTTTAGGATATTTTGATCATGTCTGCAAAATTTTGTAGCAATAAGTTTTTTACATTCTCTCTCTAGAAAGTTGTCGCATGAAATTTGTGTGTTAAATTTGAGCATGAAGATGAAGGAATTTGAAAAAGTGTTGTATGAGAGAAAGGTAGAGTACTCTTACTAGAAAAACTTTATCTGATTGAATTTTTTATAGTTCCTATGTTTTATGTCTCATTTGGTCCCATGAAGATAGGTTAACGAAGAGATTTTTCATGTTTTTTCATCTCTCTCTAGAATTTCCAATTTTGCAGGGGCCAAAAGTGATATCTGGAAGCAGATTTGGACCTGAGGCGACTCGAACACTATTGTACAGATTGGTGAACTGAATATTTTTGTATCTCACAAGCTTAAGCTAATTCCTCATCGTTTTTGAGTTATAGGGCTTGGAAAAGTGTCATTTTCTAACAATTAAAAAAAAAGAAGCCTTCATTCATCTTATTCATGTTCATGGATTTAGAAAATGCACATGGATATATGGGTTACTTCAAGTGATTGACGTGTGTGTGAGTGTGTTGCAGGGATCACCTCTATTTTCCTAAGTACGATTCTTGAGGTGGACATGAAAAGTAGACGCATGGGTGGTCTCGAAGTCTTGCATGAGACATGCGAAAAGATGTTATCTTGGAGCATGTAGATTCTAAGAGTGCATGTCTAGGAAGGCGTGATTGGTGGTGCACTTGCGAAAGGTGGAGATCCAAAAAAAGGGATAAAGACTGAGAGATGGGGAAGGATGATGGTCGTACATTGATCACATTTTTTTCATCTTCTGAGATGGCGATTGAGATTGAGATTGGGATTGAGATTGTGATTGTGATTGAGATTGGGATTGAGATCAGCTCGGGGGTGGTCGGGTGGATGAGGCTTCACATTGAAGCTATTTGATAGATTTTGTAATGCAGATCAGAAGAACTACTTGTAAATTTGCAGAGATAATAAAATTCTCTCTCTTCTTCTTCTGCATATACTCTATTTTTCTTCTTTATATCTTGTTGTGCCAAAGTCTATTATTCTGTGTGGGATTGTGATTCAAGATTAGAAGAATTTTTACATGCGTGAGCACACTTAGGACCATTGGGGCACTTTTTTCCCTGTTTAGGAGGTTTTGCCCCCCGTCTTGTATATATGCCTATAACCCTAACGGTTCACTTATCTTTTTACATTCACTTGGTAATACATTCAATATTATGTGTCATTCTCCAAGCTTCTTCTTCTTCCTTGTTGTTCATGTGCTTCCTCCAACAATTGGTATTAGAGAGTTATCGCTTCATCTAGGGCATTGTTGAAACCCCTCCAATCACAGTCTCAAAATCACACCAAAATTAGTGAGCATACTCAAGGCCATTAGGATTTCAAAACTGCTTCGCTCTTGTTGATATATTTAGGTAGTGATGTGTGTGAACACACTAGGACCGCCGGGGCACTTTTTTCCCTCTTTAGGAGGTTTTTTTCCCCCGGCTTGTATATACGCCTATTGGCCTAATGGGCTACTTATCTTTGTACATTCTCTAGTAATACATTCAGTATTGTGTGTTGTGCTCCAAGCTTCTTCTTCTTCCTTGTGTTGTTCACGTGCTTCCGTAGACGTTTAACTCCAACAATTGGTATCAGAGCAGGTCATCGCTTCATCTAGGGTGCTGTCGACACTCCTCCGGTTGTAGTCTCAGAATCGCACAAATTTTTGTGAGCATATTCAGCGTGTTTTCGAGATCAAAACAGCTTTGCTATATGGTGCCAAAATCGCGATCTGAGCTCATTTCGGCCTCCGAACGCACTATCACAACGTTTGTGTATGCTATTTTGTCTTTTTGTGCCAAAGGTATATACCAGTTTCTATTCACCAGGATAGATAGATAGATATATAGATAGATAGATAGATAGATATATAGATAGATAGATAGATAGATAGATAGACAGATAGATAGATAGATAGATAGATAGATAGATAGATAGATAGATAGATAGATAGATAGATAGATAGATAGATAGATAGATAGATAGATAGATAGATAGACAGACAGACAGATAGATAGATAGAGAGACACATAGGTAGATAGACAGACAGACAGACAGATAGATAGATAGATAGATAGATAGATAGATAGATAGATAGATAGATAGATAGATAGATAGATAGATAGATAGATAGATAGATAGATAGATAGATAGATAGATAGATAGATAGATAGATAGATAGATAGATAGATAGATAGATAGATAGATAGATAGATAGATAGAGCGTCTCGAAGTCTACTATAGGTCTAGCAAAATTTCTCTCGAAAGTTCTGTTCAACTTTTTGAGATACAGTCAATTTTCTGCATCAAGGTATTTTAGTCACCGGCCATGGCTGAAAGCAGTGATGTATTTCGTATGTTGGTTGTTGAGGATAAGTTGGATGGTACCAACTACCCATTATGGGCTTATATGATGCGACATGTGTTGGTTGCAAAAGGACTGTGGAACATTGTGCAGGGTGTCGAAAAACGTCCTATCACACTTGCAACAGTTACAACTGCACGTACTGAAGCTGATGTGAAAGGTGTCGAAGATGATGATATTCTGCATATTCTTGTTCGTGTTGCGGTTTCTGTTGCACCTATTGCAGAGCAAATTCGCTGGGATGGCAGAGATGCCCAGGCACATGCATTGATAGCTTTGTCTGTCAAACGTGCCATTATTCCTCACATTCGCTCTTGCAGAATAGCTAAGGATGCTTGGGATACACTTACCACATTGTACCAAGCTAGGAATGAGGATCATGTTGCTTACCTCTGAAAAAAGTTGGAGAGTGAGCACATGAATGAAGGTGATTCTATGAACAGTTTCCTAATGAGTATCAAAGACTTGAAGGAATAGTTGATTTCTACTGATGAGGTTATACCAGATAGCTCACTTGTACAGACAGTTCTGAATGGTTTTCCTGATTCATATCAGAGTTTTGCTTCTACTCTTTGGTTGATGATGAAAGGCAATCCAAATGCCTTATCATTCCAGAAACTGATTTTCTAGAATCAATATCTCTTGTCTAATCAGCATCACGCTATCCACTCAAAGATGATCGTTCATTGTAAAGAATACCACACTGAATGGTTCCTTTGATGTACTTGAGTATTTGCATGCATGCCTTCCAATGAGTTAGGCACGGCTTATTAGAGAACGCGCTTACTACAACAACAACATAAGAGATATCCAGTCTACTATTACACAAGTAGATGCGACTTCCAACTAATCTTCTATATCTTCCAACATTCACTAGAGGTGAAGTAACTTCAATAGATAATTTTGTGTTGACCTCAATTGGTGTAGAGATTTCCTTGCAATCCTCCATGTAGAATGCCTTCAACACCTACCTCACATTTTTCATGTCGGTATATGTCAGGGATACTTCATTGAGCTTTATTAGACTTATCTACCGAGAGTGATGGCACATTTGTTTCTTGCCAGCTCACTCATTCGCGGACATTAGGTTTTTCCTTATGTACTGGTCTTTATATATTGCACTGGTTGTATTCTTGTTTTTAGGTCATTCTTGTACATTCCTTTTATGTAATAGAAGAAGAAGAAGAAGATCATTCTTCCTTGCCTCAATCTGTGTGTGTGCTTCTCCTTGAGAGTGAGAGTGTGTGTGTGAGCTCTCTTCCCTATCTCCTTCCTCGTGACATGGTATCAGAGCCAGCGTGGCTGTAGAGAGCTCGTGGAGAAGGCGACGGTGAAGACTACGCGGCAAGGCGTGGAGAGAACGCGATTTCACAAACGGCCTCCGTTTGCTACAAAAATTGCCATGAAGGTAGAAGACCTCAAAATATTTTCGACCTCCGTTTCGAGCCCGCAAGGTGGGACCCACAAAAAAACCAGGTCAGTTTCAGAAACTTGCATTGTGTTCAGCGACATTCATATATTCCAGATCCAAAATTTCAAGGGATTCCGTGTACTGTTGATACACGAAAACTGTGTTTTTCTGAGATCGAACTGTCACGTCATAGTGCGACAGTGTTCAAGCAGAAGTGCTACTTGTAGTGTTTTACAGTGTTGTGAATTGTTGCAGAAATGGCAAACGCAGATGGAATGAGTCAGCTTATGAGCGATAAGCTGGACAAGAACAACTTCCATGCTTGGAGATTCGAAATGATGAATTTCCTGATGGGAAAAGGCTATAGTACATCGAGGGAGAGAATGAAAATGCTCCAAATCACATGACCAATCATGCAGAATGGTTTAGTAGTTTGCAGAAAATGCCAGTTCCTGGATATGTTGAAACAAGTGATGACACATCGCATCCTATTGAGCATACAGGGAACATAGCATTGTCTATGGAGGACGGAAAGGTAAAACATCTTGCTGATGTGCTTCATGTTCCAAATATAACGAAGAATCTAGTTTCTGTTGGACAAATGGTTGACCAGGGATTACAAGTCAGGTTCAATGCTGATGGATTATATGTAGAAGAGTACAAGCCGGATGGACGATTGGTTGCCAAAGGAAACAAAGTGGGTAGGATGTTCACCTTAAATGTGAAGATTCCTGAAATGAATGCAGCCATGTTTACGAAAGGTGCAGGAGTTATTGCAGATATAGAGATATGGCACAAACGGATTGGACATGCAAACTTGCAAAGGCTGAAACTGATGCAGTCAAAGGAGATTGTCCATGGACTACCAAATTTCAAAATTGCAGAAATGCAAAAGGTATGTGCAGCATGTCAATTTGGTAAACAATCAAGAGCATCATTTCCACATGACAAGCATGTTAGTGAGAATGTACTAGAAGTAGTACATACAGACGTTTGGGGTCCAGCAAAGACCACATCTATGGGCAGTTGCAGGTTTTATGTTACTTTCATTGATGACCATACACGCAAAGTATGGGTATATTTCATGAAAGAGAAGAGCGAGGTGTTTACTCACTTCCAGAATTTTAAAGTTATGGTGGAAAAGCAGACAGGGAAGTACATTCAAACATTAAGATTTGATGGAGGAGGTGAATACATGTCAAATGAGTTCAATAGTTTTCTAAAAAATCATGGAGTTTGGCGTCAATTTTCATGCAGGTACACACCACAACAGAATGGTGTTGCTGAATGCAAAAATAGACATATTGCAGAAATATCAAGAGCCTTGATGGCTGAGAAGAATATGCCTCATTGTTATTGGGCAGAAGTTGTGCATACTGCTGTATACATCATATGTACATGTTCCAGATGAGTTGAGGACGAAGCTTGATCTGAAAGCAGAAAAATGTGTCTTCATTGGATATTCCCTTGAGCAAAAGGGGTACAAATGTTATAACCCACTCACACGACAAGTGAAGGTGAGCAGAGATGTGGTATTTGATGAAATGTCAAGCTTCTATGCAGATGCCAAAGAAGGACTGAATCTTGAACCAAATGTCAAAGAAAATGCTGAAAAATCTAGTGCAGAATCTCAAGTTTTGAGTGGACCGAATGCATCACCAAGCAATAGTTCCAACTCAAATCCATGGAGTGGAAGATTGCGTGGAAATTTCAGTCCAGAAAATTCATCAAATACATCCAAGAAAGGTAAAGAAAAGCTTTCTGCTGGTAGTAAAACAAGTGCAGGTTTTGAAGACGTTGATGGAGATTCAAGCGGTTCATAAAAGAGTCTTGATGAGGAACTTGGATTGCCCTCTGTGAAGACTCCAGGAGTAAGAAGGCCACATGCAGATGATACAAGAAGAAGTGACCCAAGACCAAGAAGATCTGGGAGGATGCGTAATTCAGTGCAACGATTGACATATGATAGTTACATGGCTCGCCATTGTGCCTACATGACAAAGGTAATACAAGATGCTGAACCTTCTTGTTTTGAAGATGCAATTGGTAATGCAGATTGGGAAAAAGCTATGGATGAGGAGATGGCTGCACTTTATGGAAATGATACATGTAAGTTGGTCCCATTGCCGCAAGGAAAGAAATCCATAGGCTGCAAATGGGTTTACAAGGTAAAGCATAATGCTGATGGTAGCATAAGCATGTATAAAGCACGATTGGTAGCTAAAGGTTATGCAGAGACATATGGCATTGATTATGAGGAAACATTCAGCCCTGTAGCTAAAATGTCTACTGTCAGAACACTTGTTGCATTAGCTACAACAAAAGGATGGACTTTGCATCAGATGGATGTGAAGAATGCTTTCCTACATGATGAGTTACAAGAAGAAGTATATATGGACCAGCCACAAGGATATGAAGATTCAAAGCATCCAGAATATGTTTGCAGGTTGCAAAAGGCTTTGTATGGGCTGAAGCAAGCCCCTCGTGCATGGCATGCAAGGATTGCTGATTACTTAACCAGCATTGGATTCTCTATGTGTGATGCAGATCACTCACTATATGCAAGGAAGGCTGATGATGGCATCACTATTGTGGCTATTTATGTTGATGACCTGATTGTAGGTGGTGATAATGAAGAAAGCATCAAAGAGGTAAAGAAACTTCTTATGCAGGAATTCGACATGAAAGATCTTGGTGTGCTACGCTATTTCTTGGGCATTGAGTTTATACATACAGAAACAAGTATATGGATGTCGCAAAGGCAATATGCCTTGAATATGCTGCAAAAGTATGGTATGGCTGATTGTAAGCCAATTTCTATGCCTTTAGATCAGAATTTGAAATTGGATACTACATCAGGTGAAGCATTGGAAAATGCTACTATGTACAGGAAAATTGTGGGAAGTCTTATATATCTTACAATTACAAGGCCTGATTTAAGCTACACTGTTGGACTTGAAAGTCAGTTTATGCAAGTTCTCAGGAAGCCACATTTGGATGCTCTGAGGCGCACTCTATGTTATGTGAGTGCTACTTTGGATTATGCATTGTTTTATGAAGCTGGTGTAGATTTGCAGGTTCATGGATACACCGATGCAGATTGGGCTGGTAGTACTCCAGATAGAAGATCTACTAGTGGCTCTCTTTTCTCACTTGGAGGTGCAGCTATTACATGGAGCAGCAAGAAGCAACCCATTGTTGCTTTGTCGAGTACAGAGGCTGAGTATAGAGGTGCTGCAATGGCAGCATGTGAGGCATCATGGCTGGAAATGTGACTTGCAGATTTAGGTGTGGAAGAAAAAGCCTATCACTATCTATTGTGATAATCTTAGCAGCATACAGTTAGCACGAAACCCTGTTTTCCATGCTAGAACAAAGCATATCGAGGTACATTATCACTTCATCAGAGAGAAGGTATTAGCAGGTGATATTGATCTTGTTTATGTGAGAAGAGATGAGCAGGTTGCTGATATTTTCACCAAAGCACTTGGAGCTGAGAAGTTGAAGAAGTTTCGGAAGATGCTTGGATTACAGGATATGGCATTGACCTTGAGGGGGAGTGTTGAGATATCAAGCTCAACATGTGATGATCCAGGATGACACGTACCAATTTTTCATTTCTCTGACATGTATAGTGGTCACGTCAGTATATGTCAGGGATACTTCCTTTATCTACCGAGAGTGATGGCACATTTGTTTCTTGCCAGCTCACTCATTCACGGACATTAGGTTTTTCCTTATGTACTGGTCTTTATATATTGCACTGGTTGTATTCTTGTTTTTAGGTCATTCTTGTACATTCCTTTTATGTAATAGAAGAAGAAGAAGAAGATCATTCTTCCTTGCCTCAATCTGTGTGTGTGCTTCTCCTTGAGAGTGAGAGTGTGTGTGTGAGCTCTCTATGTCCTTCCTCGTGACACATAGAGTACAAGCACAATTGTCTTCCCTCCTATCTTTAGAACATAAAAATTAGCATCACAAGAAAGATACTTATCTTTTTGCTTGTACCATGCTCCCAGGGCTTGTTTCAGCCCATGTAATACCTTTTTTAGTTTATATAATTTGTGTTGAAGGAGATGGTGGATAGATTCCAAAGATGAAGTGGTACTGCAAAATCTTGCTTCACACTAGCCAAGAACAAGTTTTTGAGAGTAGAGCAGACCTTTTGAGCTTCCCAAAAATCACAAATAACCACCTTAGTGCTTTGGAGCATGATCCTCTAATCAATGGATCAAAACATATGAGTAGAAAATTCAACTATGAGCTAAGACTTGATATTTTGGTCTCTACACATATTCAGTAAAATGAACAATGCTCTCAACTTGCCAGCAATTGATCAAATTCCTTTTGGGAGTATCTAATTGACTTAGATATCTACCAATCACAAGTTATTTCATTTGAAATGATCAAGTGTACTGTGAGAATTGTGTTTAGCAAATCAATAGACCATCTCGACAATTTTGGGCTTCAGTAGTATGCAGACCAGTGAGCAGAGTTGTGAAGATATCTCGAGATTGAGAAAGGCAATGCCAATGAGACTTTCTAGCTATGAAATAGACAATATGATATACCACTTTAAATCACGTCAAATGGTCAATTATGCACTGAGAACAAAGTCTAAGAAGATTACTGTTTTGAGATGATCTTAATAGAGAAGTGAAGTAGAGATGTTATCAATGTATATGTATTAAATCACATAGAATTACAATGACATTGGAAATGTATAATTGCACAATGTGAGGGTAGTGATGGAGCTATAGAATAAGCTCATTAATCATAGAAAACCCTTCTCAAATGATCTCCAAATCGGGCAACATCTCATGCAAGATTTTGATCCATTTTTATAACTTGGAGTTGGAGCCAAATTTCGAATTCAAATTCAAGCTCTTACCATAAAGTGAATCCTAAACTTTAGGACTTACCTTCTCATCAATCAACTAGCAAGTAGTTCAAGATTTGATTCCTCTTAACTCCACGTGAGAGTAGTGCAATTAACATATGCACTTTTATAAGGATAAAAGTACATTGATTTTTTACAAGGGAATAGTCATATGTGACTATATGAAATAAATGCTAATTTTCCAAGTATGTAGGCTTGGACTCATTTGCACCAACAGCTCCCGCTGAAGCCTAACATGCTTGTCTTCATTTCTCTTTGATTTCCTACAATCTATTCATCATCTTGAACCTGATAAAAGTACATTGATTTTTTACAAGGGAATAGTCATATGTGACTATATGAAATAAATGCTAATTTTCCAAGTATGTAGGCTTGGACTCATTTGCACCAACAGCTCCCGCTGAAGCCTAACATGCTTGTCTTCATTTCTCTTTGATTTCCTACAATCTATTCATCATCTATTCCTACTAAAACTCTGATTATTGGCATCTTAGCCACATGTGAGAAGGTCTCCTCATAATCCACTCCATAGGTTTGAGCAAACCCTTTTGCTACTAGCCTTGCTCTATACCTGTTGATTGAACCATCTGAGTTTTTCTTTACTTTGTAAATCCACATGGATCCTATTTACCTTCATGCTTGGTTTCTTAGGAACCAAATCCCAAGTGTTGTTCTCTTGAAGTGTTTCAATTTCTTCCTACATGGATTCTCTCCATTCTTCCTTCTTCTTGGCTTCTTCAAATGAAGAAGGCTCTTCTGACATAGACCCATAGATCAATTCAAGACCCGTCCTATGTACCTGTAGTTTTTCCTGACGAAGAATTTGAGCCTCACGGTTGGGCAGAAATTTTAGCAACAATGGATGTAGCCATCAATGAAGAACAATGGACACCCCACTATGATGAGGATGGCTATGACATTTCATTCTTCTCCATAGAGCCCATCATGGGAGACTCAATTTTAGAAGAATGCGAACCTAGTCCTGATGCATTTGAGGATGCAAGTGACTCTGATCTAGAGTCAATCATTATGTACCCACAATTTGCATCAGATGAAGAATACTTCTATGAAGTAGATGCTCACCCTCAGAGACATGAAGAGCTTACAAATGAGGTGAGGTTAACCACACAAGTGATTGCCAAAAATGAAGGCAAGAAGAGGAAGAAGAAAGAAGCCACACCAGAAGAGGAAGAATCTGTGTTTGAGGTCCCTGAAAACTTTAAGAAGTATGAAATAGATGATAGGAGAGTCATGGTGAGAATGCCTAAACGGGATGCTCAAGCAGGAGAGGCCTATGATAGCAAGGTAACTACCAAGAAAATAGTTGTAGCCCTAGAAGAGGGAGAAGAAAGATGCACCTACATAGGGCATGACCTGACAGAAGAAGAAGAGCAAGAGTTGATAGCTTTACTAAGAGAGTACAGAGATGTATTCGCATGAAGCTACAAGGACCTGAAAGGAGTAGACCCTGACATATGCTCACACACTATTCCCATGACCTCAGATGCCAGACCCTCTAAACAAAAGCCATATACATACAATGACAACTATGCCGCCAAGATCAAAGAAGAGATAGATCGCTTGGGTGAAGCTGGGTTTATCTATGAAATTGAGCACACTGAATGGGTATCCCCCATTGTAGTGGTGCCAAAGAAGAATGGAAAGCTACATGTGTGCATTAACTTGAAGAAGATTAACGCAGCCACAATCAGAGATAGTTATCTGCTTCCCATCACTGAGCATCTGTTAGAAAGGGTAGCAGGCAAGGAAGTGTATAGCTTCCTGGATGGGTTCTCTGGCTATAATCAAGTAGCCATTGCACCAGAAGATCAGCATAAGATGGATTTTGCCACAGAGTGGGGCATATTTTCTTTTTGGGTAATGCCATTTGGGCTTACCAATGCTCCTGCAACCTTCCAAAGATTGATGTGCCATGTGTTTAAAGAATTCTTGAGGAAGAACTTGGAAGTCTATGTTGATGATCTTTGTGCTCATTCCAACATTAGACCGACACATATACCCGAACTCAGGCAAATCTTTGACAAATGTAGAGAATATCAAGTCTGCCTGAACCCAGAAAAGTGTGTTTTCATGGTCAGGCAAGGCAAGATTCTAGGACACATAGTGTCAAAGAATGGCATATCCACTGATGAGGAGAAAGTGAAAGCTATAGCAGAGCTACCTAGGCCAAAGAAAGTCAAGGAAGTACAAGCTTTCATGGGGCATTGTGGATATTATCGATGTTTCATACACATGTATGCCATCATTGCAAAGCCTTTGTACGGACTTTTGACTAATTTTGAGTGGACTGAGGAATGTGAGAACTCCTTCAATGAGCTTAAA
This sequence comes from Ceratopteris richardii, assembly GCA_020310875.1. Taxonomy (NCBI): domain Eukaryota; kingdom Viridiplantae; phylum Streptophyta; class Polypodiopsida; order Polypodiales; family Pteridaceae; genus Ceratopteris; species Ceratopteris richardii. The sequence goes on from CM035409.1 coordinate 77,184,944, forward strand.
CAACAATTATGTTCAGCGCCAATTTTGACTACACCAGATTGGAACAAGCCATTCCATGTGCATGTGGATGCATCCAATTATGCTATTGGATGTGTACTTGCACAACCTATTGGTGAAGGTAATATGGATCTTCCAATTGCCTATGCTAGTAGACAATTGAATGCTGCTGAACGAAATTATACCACCAGCGAACGAGAAGGATTAGGCATGGTGTATGCGGTCAAAAAGTTTAGACATTATTTGCTTGCAAATAAGTTTAAATTTTTTACTGATCATCAAGCCCTATTATACTTGGTAAATTTTTTACTGATCATCAAGCACTATTATACTTGGTAAACAAGCCATGCAATACAGGAAGATTGGTGAGATGGTTTCTCTTGCTAATGGAATACGACTTTGAGGTTGTGGTGAGGAAAGGGAAGACTCACTTGAGAGCACACCATCTCTCTAGGCTCACATCAAGAGAGGCCCCACAAGGAGTATCAGATGACCTTCCTGATGCTTACTTATTTAATTTGGAAGTTGTACCTCAGTGGGCTAAGACCCTAGTGCCAATATTGACATACGGGCCTAAACATCCAGTAGTAAACACTCAAGATAGGGAGATAGTAAAAGCCCAAAAATACCAGATCATGGCAGGAAGTATGTACAAGCACACAAATCAAGGGATCCTAGCTTGTTGTGTGGAAGAGGATGAATACGCAAAATGGTTGCAATTAGCACATGTAGGTGCATTAGAGCAACATTACTCTAAGCAAAGAACTTTACAGACACTAAGGAGACTCGGAGTGCATTGGCCGACTATGGAGCCTGATGTCCATAAGTTGTGCAAAGAATGCCCGATCTGCCGCACTAAACCACCAATGGAACATGCTACTCTTTATCAAGTGTCTCTAATACCAGATTGGAGTGAACCATTAGTAGCCTTTCTGAGGACGAAAACATTCCCCCAAGATATGACTTTGGCTAGACAAAGAAGTTTGGAACAAGAAGCCTTAGCTTACGCACTCATTGGTGATAATTTATACAAACGTGGTAAAGATGGTTACCTAAGACTGTGTGTCCATGAGAGCGAATACCTCAAGATATTAGAGACTGCTTACCAAGGTGTAGCAGGAGGACACTTTGGACCAGATCGGGTGATCAAAGAAATTTTATTTGCAGGTCTTTGGTGGCCAACTCTTCACATGGATGCACATACCTATGTGAAGAGGTGTGAGGTTTGTCAGCGAACCCAGTACCCTATACAAAAAGATGAGATGCCATTGAAACCTATGATGGGTGGACGTGCATTCTCTAAGTGGGGAATAGACTTTGTTGGTCCTATTAATCCCCCAGCTAAGGGTTCACATGCTGAGTATATCATTGTGGCCACAGACTATCTAACCAAGTGGGTAGAAGTGAAAGCCACTATGAAGAATGATGCTCAAACAATAGCAAAGTTCTTATTTGAAAATGTGTTCACCAGATACGGATTGCCAATAGAGCTAGTAAGTGATAGAGGCACTCACTTCTTGAACGAAGTCATTGAAAATCTACTCCAAGAGTTCTTGGTGATACACAAGAAGTCTGCCCCCTATCACCCACAAGCTAATGGACAAGCTGAAAGCACAAATAAGATCCTGTGCAATGTGCTCACCAAATTAGTGAATAATAAGTGCTCTGATTGGGACAAACAGCTACACCATGCTGTTTGGGCATACCGAGTGGCCTATAAAATGATACTCCAAGCCACTCCCTTTCAAATGGCGCTCGGCCAAAACGCAATGCTACCATTGGACTTCTTGATACCTACATTGAGAGTAGCACAAGAGCACAACTAGACAGTCCATGAACTCTCCTCTAGAATCTTTGATCTTGAACGCTTAGGTGAAACACGATTGAGAGCTGCAGCAGGAATCTATGCAGCCAAGAAGAGGCAAAAGGCATATTTCGATACACATGTGAAGGATAAAGGCTTGAAAGCAGGAGACCTAGTCCTAGTCTATACCTTGAAGCAACATGCTCGGAAATTAAAGAAGAGAGGCTATGGACCAATGATTATCAATAGGATATCCACAAGTGGAGCAGTACAACTAGCCACTCTAGAAGGTGACATCCTACCAAGTTACATAAGCGGATGTAGAGTCAAGTTGTATCAGGAACCCCTCACGAAGGAGATGCTAAATCGACTCAATACTGCAAAGAAACATAAAGAATAGGAAAAGTGAATTCGAGAAGAAGCACAGGAAGAAGCTTTAGAACGGATCCGACGAATGAAATTGAGAAGACAAGGTAGAGATCAGCCCATGCCTGACTCTCAAGAAGCTCTAGGTTATCACATGGCCATGTGTGAGGCCTCAGGTGAACGGACCCATAGGATAGTTGATCGACGACCTTTTGTGACCTTAGAAATAGGACAAGGAGAGAGTGCAAGGACAGTGAGAACGTTAATTGACTCAGGTGCAGCCACTAGTGCAGTTCGACTTTCTTACTGCCAAGAACTGCAATTGAACGTAAAACCTATAGAGGCTTATCTGATAGGATTGGGAGGTGTGGAAACCCCTTGCATAGGAGAGGTGGAACTTCCAACGAGGCACACCATCAAGGACTAAAACAAAGGAGTTCCCTAGGCAAAACTCTAGACACACCCTTTCTATTTGGGTCCCCAAGTGGTCAATGAAGGCTATCCCCACTGCTAGACAGATGTGGGTGCCCAAGGCCTGCTTACGAGCTCAAATAGATTCACCTCCAATCACTAGCATAAATCAACACTCACTAATACTCTTGGTAAATAGTTCAGGAAAGATACCTACACCTCACACTATTACACCTTTGGTCAAACCTAGAAATGTCTAGAAATGGGTGCCCAAAAGGACCCAAATCCAGCACAATCTAGTTCATAAATCTTTACCTGTCATTACTCTAAGATCTATGAATCCTCAATCAAAGTTTGGAGACTTAAACCCTGTATCAAACCCCCTGACCCAATTTTGTAAATCCATCAACTCTGATGTAGGTACATTCTCATTACATTGCACATCCAAAGTATGCACCTAGGATGACACTAGCCATTAACCACCACTCACATCTATCACAAACACTTCACCTCTAACCACTAACCATCTGGATTGTCATGTTACTATTGTGAAGGGAACACCATTACATCCTGTTTCCTATGCAGCACTAATGTGCCCTTCTTCTTATTGCAGATAAGCATCAAAAGTCTCATGGCAGCAGTAGCAGGCACGAGTACTCAAATGAATTGGGACACCATGCCAGTGGAGGTCCCATTGACAGCGAGGCCTGAAGAGTTTTTGAATGTGCAAAGAATTCCCATCTCGGATCCACCAAGCGGCCTAATAGAAAGAGCCAAGGGTCATTCTCATTGGTTCAATGAGATGCTAGGAGATTTGGGAGATGCAGACCACATCGGGGAGTCCAAGTTGGAATTCCGAGGAGTTTGGTGGACCTTTCAGTTCTTCTCACGAGAATTTGAAGCATTACAAAATGTAGCTCCTCTTCAAGCTATTTGGCAGAAGGCGGGGTTACATGATTATTTTAGTGCATCTCTGCCTAAACCTGATTTCCTTAGGTGCTATTACTTGATTGCCACTTTGAAAGCGACAGGAGACAAAGATCAGTCGGGCACATTCCTGGTGCCCTCTCTATCCAACCAGGAGGAAATGAGAAAGTTTGAGTTGAACATAACTTTAATCCGGGAAGCCCTTCAGATGTACGTCACCCATGTACCCTCCGATCGAGATCCTTTGATACCGGAGTCTATGAAGAACAGTAAACTCAAGAAGTTGAAAGAGATGTGTGCTCTCACCCCAAACATCGCCATACCACTGCGAATGTGCCTTCAACACTTTGCATTTCCGGCTCAAGATCGCTTCACTCAGCCTCATAAAAAGATTTGGTACGGGTTATACCTAGCCGAGACAGGGAGCTTGCCTATTAAGATGCCAGTGTGGATCCTGGACCAATTATATGAATCAGGAAAACGAGGAGTAAGGAAGCCCACTTTGCATGGTTGTTGTGCCATTACAAGGATTATATACAAATGCCTCGCCTATGACGTGCCGATTGCACGGGCGCTTAAATACTCCCAACTACAGTTCTTCCAGGGGCAAAAACCAGGGGTTCAACTAGCAAAAAGAATGCGTGGATCACTTTCACATGTTCCAATTCCTCGCGAGTCCACCATAGAAATCTCCCTTGGAGAAGAAGCCCAAGTAGCCCCATTCACAATCCATCTCCAACGACCACAATCAGAGGGCATGGTGCAACCCACTCCATCCGCCCCTCCACTACCCTCGGATGCGGAGCTTGCATCCATGGCTACATTGGGAGAGGATACATCCTTCGACTTTGAGAGATTTTTGAAAACAGCACAGTTATCTGAGAGTGACTTCTTCTTAGACACCGACGGCCCTGGATCATCATCCCAAAGAGGACAACCACATGGTGAGGCATGAAGAGTACATTGGGAAGATGAGGCACAACATACTTACGCAGAAGGCACACAGGATCAAGAATAAGCACAGGGAAATGAATCAGAGGAGAGTGAGGAGGAAGCCCCTGCTTACACTGCACAACTTAAACAGCTCTACAAAACAATCAAGCAGGTACAAAAAAGGCATAAGCTGTCAGAAGAGGAAAATAGAGCACTAGTGAACCAGATGCTGAAGCGGAGAATGTAGACCCTCATTTTGTAGAACCATTGAATCTTTTGGCAGATACCTTTGGAATAGTGGAAGCCATGCGGACCATGGTATATTGCACCACCCCTCAATACGACCAATGAAGGATTGATATGTGACCACGCAAGGGAAAAATGATTCAGATGGAAGTCTCTACCTCACTCCCTACTAGTGCTTAGGAAGATGTGCACATGACCAGTCCCACTAACACTGATGCACATGACGACATCACACAGATACCGTCTCTCCCATCACCTCCCACCAAACCCCTCGCCTCTAGCATCACTGAACAACCCACAGCCATCCTTACGGAACCTATGCCGCACACCACCATTATGCCATCCTTACCTATCCCAACCTCTATCATTGCTTGCCCATTTTCCAAACCTGATTTAGGTCATCCTGCCACCGGTCAAACCATATTAGGACACCCATCTTATCAACCAGCTCTTGGACAGCCACATCTCCCTACCCCAACACTAACACACCCATTTCCCTTCACCACTACATTTCTGACTTACCAACCCCTACCCACTGTGCCCCTCTTAACCCCCTCAGAACCAACACAAACCACCCTGCCTCCATTCTTGGCAACCTTGTAAATATAGTTCAACAAATTGAAAATCATAATAGAAAGTCCCTTTCCCATCCCACCTCCCCCACGTTCACGACCACCACTAACACACCACCCACCATTCCAGTATTCACGATTCACAATTCACACACAATCACGTCCGACCCCATGGACATTTCACCCTCCACAGGACCACTCACCACCACTTTTGTCTCCACATCAGCACTCATAACTTCATGCACAACACCACATACACCCATTGTCTTCACAACATCCATTTTTCCCTTCCCCATTCCCCAACCCCTTGCATCTCCCACCTCCATCTCTGCATCAGCCTCATTTAGTCATGCACTGGTCACTATGTTCGAAGCTGCGGCCCAGCTTAAACAGGAATACAGGTTATTAGAAGAAAACAATAAGGAGCTTTGTACTCTGTCATCCCACCTCCAGACACGTGTCCATGCCTTGGAGTTGAGTAATACAACATTACAACATGAGATGACCGCCCTCCAACAATCGAATGCAAAGCTTGAAGCCAAGTATACGGAGATGGGTAAGGCTATAGAAGTACAACTCAGAGATCAGCTGGCCCACAATGCTAGACTACAAAGAAATATGGCTTTACTTCGCCACCACCTAGCAGCTGCCCAAGAAGAAAACAGAAGATTACAACAACAAAATCAAGACAATCTCGAAGCAGCCATAGAAAACACTCCAAGGGCACCTATAGATCCTGCCAAATTCCAAGCTATCCCCTCAGAACACATTCAGCAGGTATTGGAAGACTATGCGACCCTCTTGGAAGCGCACGACCAACTGGCAGACCAGGTAAAGGAACTCCAAAGATGCCAAGTGCCCCCACCACACCCAGCAGAACTTAAAGAGATGGTCAATGCTGCTACTTCACCAGAGCCCGAATCTTTAACGGCCAATGAGGTACTTGAGCTATGCCAACAAGTTGCAGAATTAAAAATTAAGTTGTTACAATATGAACGACCCCCCTCTCCACCCGATCAACCATCAGAGGAGGAAGCAATAACCATTCCGGTGGAAGAGACCTTTGAAGATAACTATGAGCCTCAACCACTTCCAGGAGGTAGAATCACTACGAGGGACAGTACACTTACGAAGAACCCCCTGCTGCCTAGATGAAACAAGTAGAAGAAATGGGGCCCACGCACGAAGAGCGTATCTCCACCCAGATGATGGCCATGAAAACTATCGAGGATACAATACTCCAGTCGGAATATTTCAGGCTTTTGGCTCCTAGGTGACTGATGACCAGTTCAGAGTTGCAATATAAGCCCTACTTTGTACTGCTGGCAGACTACAACGTGGAGATCAAATGCAAAACCAACAAGTACCCTACTTTCGCAACACAGTTCCAACCAGAGGATATTCCAGAGGAAGCCAGAAAAGGGGCCATATTCCAACCCATCTGGAGGCATAAATTACTGGAGACTTATCCGGAAATGCTATGAACATGGGATCATTTAAATTTTTCCAAACCTTACATCATTTTAAAAGTGATTCTCATCACTAGAAACCCTTGTAAATACCGTTTCACCTTTTTGTAGCTCCATTTTGTACAAGCCGAGGAGTCCTCGAGCTTGAGGAGCCTTAGAAGTAAGTGCCTACCAATTTTCATATTTTTTAGACCTCATTTGAGCCCTCAAACTAGCCCTGAAACCTAATTTTTAACTAGGCCAGACACTAGGTCTGGACAGGGCCAAAGCTAGTTAAAAACTATAAATAGAGCTAGAGAGCTCATTTTTGGGCTAGCTTCTTGTAGTTTTGATCTTGTATGAGAAGTTGGTTGCAATAGAAGTGATTCCATTGTCTTACTCTCTTTGCTCTTGCTGTGTGTGCGTGTGTGTGTGTAGGTGTGTGCATGTTGGTGTGCTTCTCACTCACACATTTGTGCCTTCACTTGCTCGAGGTCTTCATACCATCCTCATGTCTTCCCGGATTGACATTAAAGGAGGTGCTACTCATCACTGAGCTACACTCTTCTTCATTCTTTTTACTTTTGTCTTTATCTTTACTCTTATTTCTATCTTTGTAAAGGGTAGAAGATTGATTACCTTTAGAATTGTCTCCATTCTTGTTGAGTTTTGTCTCATGTGTGAAGAGTTGCCCCATCAATGTGTTGAGGTCAAGTATCTACATGTCCATATACATGTCCATTGCTGTGGTGAAGGACTCCCACTTATCATCAGCCTTGATGCCATTTATGATCTACCTTAATATCTGCTCTTCTTCTATTTCTTCTCCAATGCTCCCAAGTTGGTCAACTACATCCTTCATCTTCGCCACATAGTCAGTCACACTTTGCTTTGGTTGCTTCTTAAAGGTTGTCAACTCCATCCAAAGTTGGTTCTTCCTAGCCCTTGTATTTGATGAGAAGTATGAAGAAAGTACTTCCCAAGTCTCTTGGGAGGTCTTGCAATTCCTAATGTGAGGTAATAAGAAATCAAATATTGACTTAAGTATATAAGACCTAGCTAGAGCGTCCTTTGCACACCATGTAGTTAGCCTTTCTTGCTCTTCTCTTGTAGGTTGATGTTTGCTTCTGAATATTGGCATTTCCTCATCTCTAGAGATGTATCCATATAAGCTTCTTCCTTGGAGATAAGATTGCATCCTTGGGGAACCATGCTGGATAGTTGCTTATGTCCAATTTGTCAATGAATGATGGAAATCCATCTCCCATTTTGCTTGATGTTGCTCTGATACCACTATTGAAGGAGATGGTGGATAGATTCTAGAGATGAAGTGGTGCTGCAAAATCTTGCTTCACACCAGCCAAGAATAGGTTGTGGAGAGTAGACTAGAAATTTTGAGCTTCCCAACAATCATAAATAATCACCTAAGTGCTTTGGAGCATGATCCTCTAATCAATGGATCAAAACAAATGACTAGAAAATTCAACTATGAACTAAGATTTTTGGTCTCTACACATGTTCATTAAAATGAAGAGTGCTCTCAACTTGCTAGCAATTGATCATATTCCTTTTAGGAGTATCTAATTGACTTAGGTAGCTACCAATCACAAGTTATTTCGCTTGAAATGATCAAGTGTACTATGAGAAGTGTGTCTCGCAAATCAATAGACCATCCCAACAATTTCGGGCTTCAGCAGTATGCACACCAGTGAGCAGCGTTGTGAAGATATCTCGATATTGAGAAAGGCGATGACAATGAGAGTTTGTAGCCATGAAATAGGCAGTATGATGAATCTATATCACTTTAAATCACGTCAAGAACCAAGTCTGAGAAGATCACTATTTTGAGATGAACTTGACAGAGAAGTGAAGTAGAGATGTGATCAATGTATATGTATTAAATCACACATTGGCAATGTATAATTGAAAAATGTGAGGGTAGTGATGGAGCTATACAATAAGCTCACTAATCACAAAAAACCCTTCTCAAATTATCTCCAAATTCAGCTACATCTCACGCGAGATTTTGATCCATTTTTATAGCTTGGAGTTGGAGACAACTTTTGAATTCAATTTCAAGCTCTTACCATAAAGTGAATCCTAAACTTTAGGAATTACTTTCTCATCAATCAACTACCAAGTAACTCAAGATTTGATTCCTCCTATTTCCATGTGAGAGTAGTGCAATTAACATATGCACTTTTACAAGGATAAAAGCACATTGATTTTTTACAAGGGAATATGTTACCGTTAGTGTCCATGTGAAAGGCCAAATGGCCACCGTACACTTCTTTGTATATGTTCTTTAATAGAACATATAGTGGCCTGGTCAATCGAAATCTTTCTCATTCTAGCTACTTACCTGTGTTATCTTTCTCTGATTTTTCATTTTGTGGGCATTGTCAATATGGAAAACAAATTACAAATGTGCATAGAATGCACATTGACTCTTCAATTCAGCCTTTAGATCTCGTTCATATAGATGTGTGTGGTCCTATGCCCACTAGGTCTTAGGTGGTTCTCTTTACTTTGTCATGTTCATAGATGATGCTACTAGAAATCTCTAGATATATCCTATCAAATTGAAGGATGAGGTATTCCCTACTTTCAGAAAATGGCTTGCTTCATTTGAGACTTAAAAATGAACTAAGCTTAAGGCTTTACGTTCAGATAATGGGGGTGAGTATACCTCACATGAATTCAGCCTTTTCTATTAGTCTAGAGGGATTCGTGGAGAGTTTACAGCTCCTTTTACCCCAGTACAGAATGGTGTAGCTGAGAGGATGAATAGAACTATTCAAGATAGAGTAGTCTCTATGTTGCATCATGCAAACCTCTCACAAGTTTTCTGGGCAGAAGCAGTATTGACTCCAGTTCATGTGATTAACCTTTCACCTAGCACTGCCAAAGTTCTAAAAGTGGCATAAGAGTTATGGACAGGGAATCCACCATATTATGACCATCTTTGATTTTTTGGGTGTGAAGCATATGTTCATATACCCAAGAATCTTAGACAAAAGTTGGACCATAAGTCAAAGAAATGCATTTTTCTTGGATATGGTCGAGAAGGACAATTTGGATATTGCTTATGGGATCCTGAAACACGGTCAGTGATCAGAAGTATTAATGTCATTTTCAATGAGTCTAAGATGCATAAACATCACATTAAGGAGGTTGAAGTGAGAAGAGTGGTGTTTGAGGATACTAGTCCTCCAGTTAGCATGCATAAAAATGTTGCACATAGGGATGTTCAAGAAAATTTCCATTCAGATGAGTCTGCACATGTTCCTGTTCAGCAACCATTGAGACGTTCTTCACGTGTCTCACATCCATCTGATAGATATGTTATAGGTTTAGATTTTGTTATGCTAACAGATGTCGGTGAGCCTTCTTGCTATAAAGAGGCTATGCAGATAGGGGATCATGTCAAGTGGGAGCGTGCCATGAAGAGTGAGTTGGATTCTCTTCACAAGAATGGTACTTGGGATTTAGAACATTTGCCAAAGGGCAAGAAAGCTTTACCATGTAAATGGGCATATAAGTTGAAATTCACATCAGATAGTGCTTGGTCAAGATGACTACCTTGCGCATATTTCTTGGATTCGTTGCAATGGAGGACTTAGAACTAGTCCGAATGGATGTGAAAACTACTTTCTTGCATGGAGATCTTACAGATGAGATCTATATGGAACAACCAGAGGGTTATGTAGTTCCTGGCAAGGAAAGTCTAGTTTGTAAATGGGCATATAAGTTGAAATTCACATCAGATAGTGCTTGGTCAAGATGACTACCTTGCACATATTTCTTGGATTCGTTGCAATGGAGGACTTAGAACTAATCCAAATGGATGTGAAAACTACTCTCTTGCATGGAGATCTTACAGATGAGATCTATATGGAACAACTAGAGGGTTATGTAGTTCCTGGCAAGGAAAGTCCATACAAGCTTAAAATGATCTTGTATGGACTTAAACAGTCCCCTAGACAATGGTACCAATTTGATGCTTTTATGAAGTCTCAAGGCTATTCTCGAAGCAATGAGGATCATTGTCTCTACACAAAGAGATGCTCAGATGGCAGCTTGATATGCTTGATACTTTATGTCGATGATATGTTGATTGATGGGAAGTCCTCTTATGACTTGTCAATTCTCAAAAAGAAGTTGAGTCAAACATTTGATATGAAGGATTTGGCGGATGCCAAACATATTCTTGGCATGCGCATTACTCATGATAGGAGTAAAATATGCATATACTTGTCTCAAAGTGAGTACATATCCAAAGTACTTTCATAGGTTCAATATGCAAGGTGGAAAGGCATTGAGTACACCTTTACCCACATATGTGAAATTGAGCAAGGATGATTGCCTGAAATCAAATGAGAAATATATGTCTAATCCTTACAAAAAACATTGGGAAGTGGTCAAGATGATTTGGAGATATCTGAATGGCACTAAGGACAAGTGTTTATGCTTAGGTAGAGGGAAAGCATCCATTATTGGTTACACAGATTTAGACTATGCTGGATGTGTAGACAATCATAAGTCTACATCAGGGTACATTTTTCATTTTGCTGGAGGTGCTATCTCTTGGAGATTTTGTATCCAAGAATGTACAGTTGTTTCCACCACAGAAGCAAAGTATGTTTGTTGGGGGATTCTTTGACAAGAAGGAGTTTGAGGGTTTGTAGGAGAAAATGAAAGAACCAAAAGAGAAAATACACCTTGGAAGTTTCTGCCGTTTGATTACAGTAAGAAAAGTACAATGTTTGAAATACAAGATACACCAATACCTCTGTGCACAATCCCGCAGAGTGCCCAATTACAAAATATCCAATATCCCAATGTCCTCTTGCTGCCGACCTCCTCTGCAACAAACCTCCACCTGCTTCAAGCTTCTCCTTGTGCACACCTTGCACCAAGCTTCCACAAAGGGGGAGGAGTGAATACCTGCTGTCGGCAAGCGTACACTGCCAAAGGACCTTGAGATACTTGGGGGAACTATAGCTTAGCACTTCTCTGCACCAAAATCCTTGGTCACTCTCTATGCACCTTGCACTTCCACTTCTGTGCGACGTACTCTGGTGACTCTTGCACTACTCTCCCTTGCTCCACTTAGCCTATGCTCTCTTGCTTACTCTAACCTTGGTCCAAGAATGGCTCTTGCCTTGATTTGAGTGTCGATCACGTACGCTCCTAACTGCAAGTGAATCTTGGTGCTCACTTTGATGTCCCAAGATTGCTCTCACAAGTGGCAGCCAACTACTCACTGTTTTGTCCTGTAGTGACTTTAGTCTAAAACCAAAAATTTTAATGGGGGGCCATACTTTCACCTGTGCGTACACTTTGCCGCTTCACATGCCTTCACATTTCCTTTTAATTCTTCACTTTTGCACATAAGGGGGGGTTCACCTGAACCTTCCAAAACACTTTAAAACACACTTTGAACTTGGGGCAATTAGAGAAAATACCTCTGCAACCTGCAACCCACTTTCTCCGATTTACCCTTTGTGGACAATTCATTGTGCACTACCTGTGCACTTTGACACCTGCACTTACGCACTTTGACTTTGCGCCTGTTGACTTTGACCTTGACCTTGTTGACTTTGACCTGTTGACTTTGACCTATTGACTTTGACTGCAGTTGACTTGACCAACATGACTTTTATGGGCTCAACAGTTGCCCACCACCTAATGTGCTCTCCGTCCCGGAGAGCTATAGCTAAAACTTTGAAGAGCCGCAAAAACTTGAATAGGACATCTGAGCAGCAACCAATTCCACCAAAAGCAGGAGAGAACAAGCACCAGAGAAGAACCAAAATTGGGATTTTGGAATGGAAAAGCAAAAAAGGGGGGCAATGGGAGGGTAGAAAGGAAGGGGAAGGGAGGGCTGAGGGTGCGAAGATGGATGGGGTAGGGAGGGGAAAGGATGTGGCTGGGCATATTGGTAAAGGGAGGGATTGGGAGTAGGAATCAGGGGTCGGGAGGAGGCTAAAATGATCAAATCGGAGGGCTACGAATCAGGGGTCGGGAGGAGGCTAAAATGATCAAATCGGAGGGCTACAGAGGGTACATATGGGATATTATTAAACATAAGGGAAGACAAGGTGAGAATAGACCTTTTGGACAATGTGGGTAAATAAAAACATGGGATAAATGTGTTCAAATAGTGAGGGTTTTGACCAAAACTCAGATAAAATGTTGGAATTTGGAAAAATAAAGCCAAAAACGGAGTCTAGAGATGCCAAAAAACATGAAAATGACTCCTTTTTTGTAAAAAACGGCCAACCGAGGCACAATTCAGAGCCAAAAGCTTCAAGCCATAAAAAATAAAAAAATATAAGTAATAATAAAAAAATGGATATCTAAAGTTTTTTTTTTTTTTTTTTTATAATTAGTAAAGAAATTCGAACGCCTAAATAATAAAAAATAAATAAAAGGAAAATAAATAAAGAAAATAAATAATGAAATAAAATAAAAAATAAAAATAATAATTAAAAAAAATAAATAAATAAATAAAAGAGGGGGGGGGGGGGTTGGGGTGTGTTGAGCGGGGTTGGGGTGTGTCGAGCGGGGTTGGGAGGGGGGGGGGGTTGGGGTGTGTTGAGGGGGGTTGGGGTGTGTCGAGCGGGGTTGGGAGGGGGGGGGTTGGGGTGTGTTGAGCGGGGTTGGGAGGGGGGGGGGGGTTGGGGTGTGTTGAGCGGGGTTGGGAGGGGGGGGGTTGGGGTGTGTTGAGCGGGGTTGGGGTGTGTCGAGCGGGGTTGGGAGGGGGGGGGGTTGGGGTGTGTTGAGCGGGGTTGGGAGGGGGGGGGTTGGGGTGTGTTGAGCGGGGTTGGGGTGTGTCGAGCGGGGTTGGGAGGGGGGGGGGTTGGGGTGTGTTGAGGGGGGTTGGGGTGTGTCGAGCGGGGTTGGGAGGGGGGGGGTTGGGGTGTGTTGAGCGGGGTTGGGAGGGGGGGGGTTGGGGTGTGTTGAGCGGGGTTGGGAGGGGGGGGGTTGGGGTGTGTTGAGCGGGGTTGGGGTGTGTCGAGCGGGGTTGGGAGGGGGGGGGTTGGGGTGTGTTGAGCGGGGTTGGGAGGGGGGGGGGTTGGGGTGTGTTGAGCGGGGTTGGGGTGTGTCGAGCGGGGTTGGGAGGGGGGGGGGTTGGGGTGTGTTGAGGGGGGGGGGGGGTTGTGGTGAGCGGGGTCGGGAGGGGGGGGCGCTGGGGTGTGATGAGGGGGGGGGTGGGTTGTGGTGAGCGGGGTCGGGAGGGGGGGCGCTGGGGTGTGATGAGGGGGGGGGGGTTGTGGTGAGCGGGGTCGGGAGGGGGGGCGCTGGGGTGTGATGAGGGGGGGGGGGGGGTTGTGGTGAGCGGGGTCGGGAGGGGGGGGCGCTGGGGTGTGATGAGGGGGGGGGGGAGGGGTTGTGGTGAGCGGGGTCGGGAGGGGGGGCGCTGGGGTGTGATGAGGGGGGGGGGGTGGGTTGTTTTGGAGAGGGGGTGGTGTGGGTGAGGGGTCCCGCGGGGTTGGGAGGGGGGGGCGCTGTTTAGGATAGGGGGTGGTGTGGGTGAGGGGGTCGGGAGGGGGGGGCGCTGGGGTGTGATGAGGGGGGGGGGGGGTTGTGGTGAGCGGGGTCGGGAGGGGGGGGCGCTGGGGTGTGTTGAGGGGGGGGGTGGGTTGTGGTGAGTGGGGTCGGGAGGGGGGGCGCTGGGGTGTGATGAGGGGGGGGTGGGTTGTGGTGAGCGGGGTCGGGAGGGGGGGGGCGCTGGGGTGTGATGAGGGGGGGGTGGGTTGTGGTCGGGGGGGCGGGGGGGGGGGAATCCAAAAATCATAAAAACTCTGAAAATCCTGATAATCTTGGTGCCCCGAAAATCCGGGGGGCCTCTTTTTTTTTTTTTTTTTTTTTAATAATTTTTTTTTTATTTTTATTTTTTATTTTATTTTATTTTATTTTATTTTTTATTTTTTATTTTTTATTTTATTATTTTTTTTTATTTAATGGAAAATAACCCAAAAAAGAGAAAAAATGAAGAAAAAACCTGAAAAAAATGGCAAAAATTGGCCAAAAAATTCTGAAAAATTTGTCATGAAATTTTCTACATGTTTAGCCTAAAAATCCTTCATCAAACCACTGAGAGCCTCCATTTATTCTTTCTATTTGGCAAGAAAAAGACACATGAAAAAGGCAAAAATACTAGAAAAAGTCCAAAAAAAATGCCTGAAAAATTCTGAAAAAAATTCCAAAAATTGTGCCTTTGCAAGGTGGATGAAATGACTGCTAAATTTGCTAAAAACTCAAGAAACAAGCATGAAATGGATAAAGAAAACTACTAAAACTTAAGCAAAAATGACGAGAAAAGACTATGTACAACCTGGACAATTTTTGCAGGTTCCAGGTGATCCATAAAACTTCAGTTGGCTTGATAATAGGCCTTGAGCCTTGTATTGTTGACTGAGAGAGACTCCTCCATAATTTGCACTTGTACTGCACTTCATTGCTTTAGTCTTCTCCTGGGGCACCCTGGCCATCTGAGAGGGGTACCCTAAATCCTTCATTAGAATGTTATCTCCTCCAGCAACTTTATGATATGATTTGCAAAATTTTAATTTTACTATTCCGGCTTCTTCATCCAGTGGAACCCTATGTTCCCAAATACTGGCAGTAGCAACTTCCACATTCTTGTAAAGCCCTGCAATTGCTACCATAAGAATTGAAATAACAGATGATAGCCATACCAGAATCCATAAAAAAGTGGCCATTGATATATGAATTTGAGTAGCTTCATCACTGCTGCATGTAAGGACTTTGCTTTTCTTCTCTTTGCTATGGCCTTTGACTGCTACTGTTTCAACCTGAGTGATTTCCTCTTTTTCTTCATATGCTTCTTCTATACTTGAGTTTGGAAAAATTCCATAGCAGGAAGATGGGTCTTCTGCATGGAGCCAAGCCAACATGTTTTCATCTTCATATAAATCTGCTCCTTCAAATAGGTCTGCTTCTGGGTTGTCCACCACTTCTTCTTCCATACAAATACCGATTGTCTGCATCATGCTAGTATTTTTCTGATTATCTGGGCCTTCTTCTAAAATTATCTGCTGCAACTCTTTTCCCTCTTGCTTTACCCACATTGTGTCCTTGCCCCAGTCATGCAACACATTGGCATGCCTTAACCAAGGTCTCCCAATTAACAGGGGGAAACTTCCTTCTACCTGTGGCAGCCTTAAAACAACAAAGTCCAAGTTAAAGATAGTACCTTGTATCCTGACTGGGACTCCAGGAACCACTCCCATAGGCCTTACTATGCTTTGGTCTGCCATTGTTATAGTGAAGTTGGCAGGTTGTGAAGGATATAGTCCAATCTTTTTCATGGTATATTCAGGCATCAAGTTAATGCCAGAACCACCATCCACAATAACTCCTTGAAGCTCATGAACTTTAATAGAAATGGTTAGCCGAGGGCTCTTGTAATCTGTGAGGGGTGCTTCCCCTACATATTTATCTTTATGCATAACAGCAGCTTTTGCCACTAAGCTTGTTGTGGACATTTCATCAATTATCTGCAAGAGTTCTGACCTGAACTTCCCATCCATCTTTATTAAATCAAAAATACTAACCTCCTTTTTCATGGACTTGAGCAGTCTGGAGGCTTCTGATTCCTTAAGAGCTTGGGCTCCATTTGACTTATCCAACTCCTCATGAGCCCTGCTGAATGCATGTCCAATGGCATCACTGGTACCTGTGCAATTTTCCTTTTGCCTTGTGTCTGCACTTGTGGTGGCTTGGTCTTCAGACACACCTTTGTCTCTGTTTAATCCATTAATCAATGATTCTTGACCCATGTCCACTGGAGCCTTCCCCTTGCTTCTTGTCTGCACAGTAAAAGAGTCAATTTCCTCTAACTGCACCACCCTAGTAGATGGTGATGGCACCTTAACTTGATTTGCCATTTCTTCTTCCTGCACGGAAATCATTTGAATGTGGGGCCCAGATGAAGAGGCTTGATTCTTAGGACAACAAATTGTGTAGTGGTCTCTGGCCTCTGGGCAGTTTCTGCAAGGGGGAGCATTTTCTGGTAGGGTGCACCTACTTTGATAGTGCCCACATTCCCCACATCTGAAACAAATAATTGGCCTTCTAGGCCCATTTCCAAAATTATCCCTCTGTCTAGGGTTATAAGTGTTACCTTGATTTTGTGCAGCCATCACATTTGTGGTTGTTGGGGGTCCTCCTTGGGTCCAGTATGTCGTTGCAGGCATTCCCCTTGATTGGCATTCATGGGCCTCATGGCCAACCTTCCTGCATAATTGGCAAGTTACACTTAACAGAGGACACTCACTTACTATATGCCCTTGTTTGCTGCACATGGAACACCAAAGACCACCCTTGATGCCCCCTCCTTTGAGCTCCTGCAACTCCTGTCGCAGCTGAGCTAATTCCTCTGCTTGGGCCTCCTCTTCCTTTTGAAGCTTGAGTGCTTCAATCTCCCTTCTCAATTGAGCCACAGCAGTCTCCTCCTCTTTGTAGGGCTTATTTCTCTTTAAGCCCTCCAACTCCCTCCTCAGCTGGGTCACTGGATCCTCCATCTCTGTACCATATGTTGGTGGTGAAGAAGTTGTCCCATATTGGTGCCTTATTTGCTCCAGTCTTGTAGCCGTGGTGATGAACTCCTCTATGGAGGCTGTAGGTAGCACTAACTCTTTTATTTTGCATTGGGTTACCACAGGTAAGGGTTTGGCTAACCACTTCTTGACAAAGAAGTCGTGTGGTGGATCCGGTAGTTTAGCCATTAATGCTTTGGCCCTGGTCACGAATTCGGGGAACTTCTCTCCTGGACCCAACTTTAAGTTTTCCAATTCTTCTATAATGATCTCAGCCGTGTTGCCATGCTGAAATTGATTCTTAAAGGCCTCTTTCATCAAATCCCAAGAGGTAAAGTGATTTTCAGCAAACTGGCTAAACCACTTGTCTGCCAGTCCTTCCAATGTGGCTGGGAAGAGTATCAAGAAAGCATCTTCCCTACCCATTAGCCCCCTAGTCTTACATAATGCAAGAAATCGTCGAATGTGCTCATCTGGGTCCTCCTGGGCTAAACCCCTGAAGGAGGGAAATTTTATGTTTAATCTGGAGAGCAAGATTTCTAGGTCCACCTGTCCTGCCATGCTTCCTACCGATGAAGTCGATGAAAGTGGACTCGATGATCTTCTGTTCGTCTTTCTTCTTGTCTGCTTGCACTTGATTCTCAAGGTTTGTGACCGGGTCGCGGTCATGAGCTATTCATAGTCCACTTAAAATGAGACACTTGATAAAAGTATGTACCTTTTGGCCTACTGGAGTAATGTAGTCGACACTGGAATGTTGTCCTCCAATGGCAATATATAGTCTCCTATGCTCAAAGCTCCTTGGAAGTCCCACCGGGCGTGCCAAATTTGTTGGGGGATTCTTTGACAAGAAGGAGTTTGAGGGTTTGTAGGAGAAAATGAAAGAACCAAAAGAGAAAATACACCTTGGAAGTTTCTGCCGTTTGATTACAGTAAGAAAAGTACAATGTTTGAAATACAAGATACACCAATACCTCTGTGCACAATCCCGCAGAGTGCCCAATTACAAAATATCCAATATCCCAATGTCCTCTTGCTGCCGACCTCCTCTGCAACAAACCTCCACCTGCTTCAAGCTTCTCCTTGTGCACACCTTGCACCAAGCTTCCACAAAGGGGGAGGAGTGAATACTTGCTGTCGGCAAGCGTACACTGCCAAAGGACCTTGAGATACTTGGGGGAACTATAGCTTAGCACTTCTCTGCACCAAAATCCTTGGTCACTCTCTATGCACCTTGCACTTCCACTTCTGTGCGACGTACTCTGGTGACTCTTGCACTACTCTCCCTTGCTCCACTTAGCCTATGCTCTCTTGCTTACTCTAACCTTGGTCCAAGAATGGCTCTTGCCTTGATTTGAGTGTCGATCACGTACGCTCCTAACTGCAAGTGAATCTTGGTGCTCACTTTGATGTCCCAAGATTGCTCTCACAAGTGGCAGCCAACTACTCACTGTTTTGTCCTGTAGTGACTTTAGTCTAAAACCAAAAATTTTAATGGGGGGCCATACTTTCACCTGTGCGTACACTTTGCCGCTTCACATGCCTTCACATTTCCTTTTAATTCTTCACTTTTGCACATAAGGGGGGGTTCACCTGAACCTTCCAAAACACTTTAAAACACACTTTGAACTTGGGGCAATTAGAGAAAATACCTCTGCAACCTGCAACCCACTTTCTCCGATTTACCCTTTGTGGACAATTCATTGTGCACTACCTGTGCACTTTGACACCTGCACTTACGCACTTTGACTTTGCGCCTGTTGACTTTGACCTTGACCTTGTTGACTTTGACCTGTTGACTTTGACCTGTTGACTTTGACTGCAGTTGACTTGACCAACATGACTTTTATGGGCTCAACAATGTTGCAGCAAGTGAGGCATGTAAGGAAGCATTGTGGCTTTCTCGTCTTGCTTGTGATATGGGTTTACCTCAACATGTACCTCGTTTGCTCAGTGACAGTCAACGTGCCATTGCTTTGGCTAAGATTCTGGTCTATCATGCAAAGACCAAGCACATTGAGGTGAGGTATCATTTCATTAGAGATTGCTTAGCGACTGAGTGCATTATTCTTGAGAAGGTCCATACTCGTGATAATGTTGTAGATGCTTTGACGAAAGCTCTACCACATGATAGCTTTTGACATTGTTGTCACTTGATGGGGGTTACTTGATTCATGAGCTTACAAGTCACTTGTATACTTTGTAACATGCCCATCAAGTGGGAAGTATAGTTTGTATACTTACACTCAGGTATTTCTTTATCATTCTTTATTTTTCTCCCATAATTACTTTGGCCATATTGGCCTTTAGTGGGAGATTGTTACCGTTAGTGTCCATGTGAAAGACCAAATGGCCACCGGACACTTCTTTGTATATGCTCTTTAACAAAACGTATAGTGGTCTGGTTAGTCACAGACTATAAGTTCGACTCCATTTGCAAGACCTAAGAAGTCTGATCTTCGTGCTCCCTTGTGTACTGTGTTTTTTTGCATATCCTACAGTCTCTATGCGGAGTACCGTGTGTGGCCCTAGGAGCTCAGTTGTCTACTCCGAGGAGATCGTCATTAAGCTCTCGAGAAGGAGAGTGCACTGTGGTGCATCACCATCAAATTACTTTAGAATAGTCATATGTGACTATATGAAATAAATGCTAATTTTCCAAGTATGTAGGCTTGGACTCATTTGCACCAACAATTTGTTCTCTAAATGGGAAGTCTCAAACCCTGGTGGCTAAGACACATATACCTCCTCCTTGAGGTCTCCATTCAGGAATGCTGACCCACGTCTTCCTACAATAGTCATCGATAAGTAACATGAAGTAGGAAGATCCTCCCAAGGCTTGTGTAGGCATTCTTCTGCACAAGTCAACATGCACCAACTCTAGAGGATTGCTTGCTCTATTCTTGCTTACTTGTGGAAATGCCTTCTATTCATCCGGTCTCTGCTAACTCTTGATACAAATGTCAAAGTAATGCACATGTTGAGTAAGTGACTAAGATGCAAGTGTGAAGAAAAATTGCAGTGTATTTCTAAGGTCCCTAAGGTCCAAAATGTTTTTAAGAGTGTTGGGAAGGTTCAGGTGAACCCTCTCTTAGGTGAATATTTGAAGAATTAAAAGGCAAAGGTATGTGAAGTGGCAGCATACGTAGAAGTGAAAGAATGGCCCCCCAATTAAAATTCTTGTTTAGTCTAAAGTCACTACAGGACAAAACAGGGATTCGTTGGCTGCCCACTTTTGGAGACAATCTTGGGACATCAAGTGAGCACCAAGATACTCTAGCAGTTAGGCGCATAAGTGAATCGACACTAAAATTAAGGCAAGGATTATTCTTGGAGGACAAAGCAAGGTGAGCATAGTCTAAGCTAAGCAAGAGAGAGAGCAGGAGACATACAGTGAGTGTGCGATGCAGAGAAGTGAAGTGCAAGGTGTGCATGAAGAGGACTTAGAAGTGTGCAGAGAAGTGCTAAGCTATACAACCAAAGGTCCCAAGGTCCCATTGAAGCTATGTGCGTGCCGACAGAAGGTGTCCATCCCTCCCACTATTGGAAGCTTGAGTGCAAGGTGTGCACAAGTGCAAGCTTGGAGAAGGTGGAGGTCTGGTGTAGAGAATGCCGACAACAACAAGAACCTTGGGTATTTTGTACTTTGTGATTGTGCATTCTGTGGGATTTTGCAAGTATTGGGATTGTATTGTACATCACCATCGTACTTTCTCCTTATAATCAATCTACATAACCTTTCAGTATCTATATCTCTCTTCTTATCTTTCCCCCTTCTCCTATAAACACTCAAATCCCTTTCTGCACAAGAATCCCCCTAATAAAATTTGGCACGCCCGGTGGGACAACAAGGAGATTTGAGCAAGTGTGGAGAAGAATTATTCAAGTGCTGACAGTGCTACAATACTACTTCACTGGGTCAAGAGGTAAATCTTCTTATTAATTAGGGATTATGAATAGCTCATGACCACAACCCAGTCTCAAACATTGTGGAGCACTTGCAAAACAACAAGAAGGAAGGTGGCTAGAAGATCCCCCAGTCTAGTGTCGTCAACATCATCAATAAAGAGCATGGCAAGTCAGGTAGATTTGGAGACTCTACTGTCTAGATTAAATATAAAATTTCCTTCTTTTAAAGGCTTAGCTGAGGAAGATCCAGACGAGCACATTAGGAGATTCTTAGCATTATGCAAAACAAGAGGTTTGATGGGAAGAGAGGATGCCTTTTTGATACTCTTTCCTGCCACATTGGAAGGGTTAGCAGATAAATGGTTCATCTAATTTGCTGAAAACCATTTCACCACCTTGGATTTAATGAAAGATGCATTCAAAACTCAATTCCAGCAAGGGAATACTATAGAGATAATCATAGAGGAGTTAGAAAACTTGAGACTAGGTCCTGGTGAAATGTTTCCAAAGTTTGTAACTAGGGCCAAGGCACTATTTCTAAAAGTCAGATCCTCCACATGATTTCTTTATTAAGAAATGGTTAGCTAAACCACTTCCAGTGACTACACAATGCAAAATCAAGGAATTAGCATTGCCAACAACCTCCATAGAGGAGTTCATCAATATAGCTACATGACTGGAACAAATAAGGCAACAACATGGAGCAAGTTCTTCTCAGCTACCCTATTCTACAGAAATGGAGGATCCAGTAATCCAGTTAAGGAAAGAGCTGGAGGGCTTAAAAAGGAATAAGCCCAATAAAGAGGAGGAGAATGTTGTGACTCAATTGAGGAGGGAAATTGAAGCATTGAAGCTACAAAAGGAAGAGGAAGCCCAAGTAGAAGAGCTGGCTCAGCTTCGACAAGAGTTGCAGGAACTCAAAGGGGGTGGCATCAAAAGTGGGCTATGGTGTACCATGTGCAGTAAGCAGGGTCATGTGGTAACTGAATGTCCATTGTTAAGTGTAACTTGCCAGCTATGCAGGAAAGTTGTTCATGAGGCCCATGAATGCCAGTCAAGAGGGATGCCTGGACAACCTTATTGGGCCCAAGGAGGTGCTCAATTCTCAACCAATGTAATGGCGGCAACCCCAAGCCAAGGTAACAACTACCTAGAGGTAATTATGGAAATGGGCCTAAAAGGTCAGTTATCTATTTCAGGTGTGGAGAGTGTGGACATTATCAGAGTAAATGTACCCTGCCAGAAAATGCTCCCCTTGCAGGAATTGCCCAGATGCCAGGGATTATTATATAAATTGTTGCCCATAAAACAAAGCATCTGCATTTGGGCCCCATCTCCAAATGACCTCAGTAAATAGTCATGGACCAACAGAAGGAGCCACTTTTGTACAATCACCATCCACTAGAGTGGTACAATTGGAAGAAATCGAATCCATGGTCATGCAAGACAAGGAGCAAAGCGAAAAGTCTAGAAGAGCCAAACCAAGGATCAAATTCTTTTGGAGGTTACAAAGATCAGAGGGTACATTAGAGCAAATCAGATATATGTGAAGATGCAAAACAAGAGAAAGGAAGTTCAACAAAATGTGAAGAAGTAACAAAAAAAGAAGATTTTTCAAAAATTAACGATTTCATTGGGAATGCATATACCCGAGCCCACAAGGAACTTGAGAAATCAAACATCGAAATTGACCTTAGGGAATGTGGATCTTCAATATTATTCAAGTCAATTAAAATAGAGGTTAGTATTCTTGAGTTGATAAGCATGGATGCAAAATTCAGATCTGAAGTACTGCAGATTATTGATGAGGCTTCCTCATCCACCTTGGTGGCCAAGACTACTGCCTTAGGCCAAGGGAAGGGTGTAGAAGAAGCACCTCTCACCGACTATGAGAGTCCCAGATTGACAATCACAATTAAAGGATTAAAGCTACAAGGAGTCATTGTGGATGGTGGGTCTGGCATAAATTTGATGCATGAGCATACCATGGAGAAGCTTGGCCTACGTCCATCCAAACTAGCCCACTTCACCGTTACTTTGGCAGATCAAAGCAAAGTAAGGCCAACGGGGGTGATCCCAAAAGTTCCACTAGAAGTACAAGGTAATCTCTTCATTTTGGATTTTGTGTTAAGACTGTCCCATGTAGAAGGGGGATTTCCCCTCTTGATTGGAAGACCATGGCTAAGGCATGCAAGTGTCATTCATCACTGGGATAAAGACACTATGTGGGTACAAAAGAAAGGATAGGAACTCACATAGATATATTTAGAGGAGGGTCCAAATCATCAAGGGAACACCAGCATGATGCAATCAGTTGGCATTTGCTTGGAACAAGAAATGGAGGACCAACCAGAATTAGAGTTCGAGGAGGAAGAAGACATTATGAATTGGCTGCAAGCACGCAAATCTTCCTCCTGTTTTGGAGTTTTTCTAAATAATTCTTGCACAGATGAATGTTATGATGAAAATGAGGATAAAGTTCAAGTTGATGGATTGGAAGAACCCATCACATATCACAGAAGGGGGAGGAAGACACCCCTCAAAAACAACTTGGAGGAGGATGCAACAACGATAGAGAAGGAAGTTACTAAAGTTGAAAACAAGGTAAAACATACTACTGAGGAATGTTCTTTGACAATTCAAGAAATCCTTGCAGGATGGATGCAGGACGAAGAGGAATACGTTGAGATCCAGAACACTCCTGCTTATGCAACAATGCAAGAAAAGTGATTGGAAGAGAACATGGTCGGGGATGATCATGTAGATACCATGGTGGATAGAAACCCAGTCAAGGAAGTACAATTAGGTACTCAGGAAAATAATCATCCAATTTTGGTGGCCACTTGGTTTTGGAGCTACCCAGAGCTACTTGAAAAGGTAAAATCTTTCTTGACACACTATGTAGATGTTTTTGCATGGCATTATAAATACTTAGAAGGAGTGCCTACCAATTATGGAGAGCACAGAATCCCTCTTGTTGATGGAGCTAAACGAATAAGAGGAAAGAGTTATAGACTTAACCTAAAATATGCTGAAGCTATTTATGTGGAAATACAGAAGATGGAGGATGCAGGAATCATCATTCCTGTGGAACACTTAGAATGGCTCGCACCAATGGTTATAGTACCAAAGAAGAATATTTATGATCATCAATGATCATCAACCACTCAAGTATTTATTGAACAAGCCACAAGCAACTGGGGGGATATGGAGGTGGCTACTTTTGTTCCACGAATTTGATTTTTCTGTACTCCATAGACCAGGTAAAGCAAATGTCATGGCAGACCACTTATCCAGGATCAACATGATGGATCAAGCAATTAGAGTAAATGATGATTTTCCAGACGTTAATTTGTTCGTTGTACAAGCTCAAGGTTGGTATGATGACATCAAGACTTTTATTAAAACTAGATTGTATCCAGAGAAGGCAAGTGCTATGCAAAGAAAGAGACTGCTAATCAAAAGCAGACCTTTTACCTTCATTGAGGGTAAATTATATAGACAGGGAAAAGATAACAGGTTTAGAAAGTGCATGGAAGAAGAAGAAGTGAAGGAAGTCCTTCAATCTGCACATGAAGGAACAGATGGTGGGCACCTTCCAGGACATATTATGAGCCAGAGAATCCTTGATGCTGGCTTATGGTGGCCTACATTATTCAAAGATGCAGAGGAATGGGGAAGAGCATGTGATGTCTGTCAGAGGTGTGAACCCAAGCCAACAAAGAAGAGGCACAACCCCTTGATTATCTCCACTTCTTGGTAACCATTTGAGAAGTGGGAGCTCAATTTCGTAGGGCCCATCTACCCTGCGTCGGTTCCAAAAAGAGAAAAGTATCTATTGATCACCACTGACTATGCAACAAAGTGGGCTGAAGCTATTGCCTCCCCTTATTGCACTGCTCAAACTGTTGCTGATTTCATTTATAGTAACATCATTTGCATATTTGGATGCCCCCTTGAAATTTGTAGAGACTAAGGTACTCATTTTGTGAACAAGGTCCTATAGGAAATTTTTAACATGTACAAAATTCTACATAAGAACTCTTGTGCCTATTATCCAAGAGCTAATGGAGAGGCAGAATCCACCAATAAGGTATTAATTGCCATGTTAAGGAAGGAATGTATGTTACAGCCCACTTCTTGGGGCATAGCTTATAAAGGTACCCTATGGGCATACAGATTAACTTATAAAGAAGCTACTGGATATTCTCCATTCCAATTGGTTTATGGGATATTGCCTATTGAACCCTTTGAATTTCTACATGGGTCACCAAAACTAGCATGCATGTAGGGAAAGACAAATTGTGGTGTCTCTCAGAGGCTTGAAGCACTGCACAAAGTGGAAGAGATACATCTACATGCTGCAAAACAATTGATAGAGAATCAAATGAAGAGGAAGGAGGCACATGATCGGAATCTGTGGAACAATAACTTACAAACAGGCATGTTAGTTCTTCTCCATAGACCTCAAATCCACACACAAGTAAGGGGAAAATGGCTTCCACATTGGGAAGGACCTTATAGAATTAAGCAGATGCTAAATTGGGTTGCAGTGGAATTAGAAACTCTGAATGGAGAAGTATTACCATTGGTCAATATATCAAGGCTCAAGGGCTATCATCAGCATTTTTGAGGAATTCTGGAACAACGTAGAGTTGCAGCTCGTGACATTCAATCATTATGATTTTGCAACTTGAATATGACTTCCCATTTTGCCTTGTATATAGCACTTTCATTATATGATTTCGTTTTCTCGTCTTCTTCATCCACGCATATAGGGTTCAACTAAGTACTATTGCTACCCTATTTTCTTATCTTTCATTTCATATATATATATATATATATATATATATATATATATATATATATATATATATATATATATATATATATATATATATATACGCACCATCCTTTCTTTTTGTTTATCATCAGCCCTCTCTTATTTTTTTTCCAAATACATAATACAACTTTGTTCTTTCTTTTGTATCGTCCTTTCTTTTTTTTTGAAGCGCACCACTCCCTTCCCTCTCTTTTGTTTGACCAAACATCTCTGCGAGCCTATCTTTTGCCCAACTTTATAACCTACACCCCACTTTTTTTTTGCTTCATCTTGCACCTCCCTTTTGATAGTTTTCATTTGGGCTATAAATACCTTGCATAGGCTCCAGCGTTCACATCTCCAACGAAAACCGTCGTTGCCTCGACTTCCTTGACTTCATCCCCTTCTGCCCCTGGCAACAAACACCCCGCCATGGCCTCCTCCCTCAGCCTTCATCCACACTTCATCTCCCTCAACCCACCTCCTCCCTCAGCCTCCCTCAACCCTCAACATCCCTCTGCCTCCCTCTACCTGCCCACTCTCTCACCCTCCCACCATCTCTCTCAACCCACCACCTCCCTCAACCTCCCTCAACCCTCAACATCCCTCCGCCTCCACCTCCCTCAGCCTCCTGTAACCCTCAATATCTGTTCACACTCAAGCTTAAGGACAAAGCATTGAAGCACATCAAGGAAGTGGACACACAAGAAGAAGGAGCATGTTGGGAGCTCCAAGAAGCAGATGTCAAATTTTCAAAAGAAATCCCTATAAAAATAGTGATTTTTATCACTAAAAACCATTGTAAATACCATTTTTTATTTTTGTAACTCCATTTTGTTCAAGTTGAGGAGTCCTCAAGCTTGAAGAGTATTAGAAGTATCATCCTACCAGTTTTCATAATTTTTAGACTCTGTTTGAGCCCCCGAATAAGCCCTGGAACCTAATTTTTAACTAGGCCGGACACTAGGTCTGGACAAGGCCAAAAGCACTCAAAAAACTATAAAAAGGGCTGGAGAGCTCATTTTTGAGGTTAGCTTGTTGTATATTTGAGCTTTGTAAGAGATTTCTTTTGTAATCGAAGCTTTCCATTGTTCCACTCTTTGCTCTTACCTTGTGTGCATGTGTGTGTATGTGTGTGCATGCTTATGTGCTTTCACTCACGCACTTGTGCCATCACTTGCTCATAGTCTTCATACTAGTCCTCACTTCTCCACGGAATTACAGAACTGAAGTGTTGAAGAAATACTACCAATATACCCAAAAATTGAGTGAACTACCCTGGATGTGACTCGACCTGCACCAAGTGTCGTGAGTGTGGTATCGCGGGTTTGAAGATAGATTTTGCATCTACAGGCAAATAGGAGTAACAAGGAGGACACAAGGTACTCATATTTGCAAAAATTTTTGAATTTGGACTCCAAAAAATCCAAGTGTCGTGACCGGTTGAGTTCAAGTATCACGATACTTGAATTCCCATGTGTCGTGACATTTGGTAGATATCGTGTATCGCCGATATCTTACACTCTCCAAGTGTCACGATATTTGTGACCTCCAAGTGTCGCGATATCTGTGACCTCCAAGTGTCGCGATATTCCTCAAGTGTTGAGTGTCGTGGACATCAAGTGTTGCGACATCTGAGCAAGTATCGTGTGTCGTCAGACCTCAAGTGTCGTGACATCTGCTAAGTGTCGTATGTCGTGACCGTCAGGTGTTAAGTATCATGGACATCAAGTGTCGCGACATCTGCCAAGTGCCATGTGTCGCCGGACCTCAATTGTGATGATATCTGACAAGTGTCGCGACATCTGCCACATGTCGAATGTCGTGACCATTTAGGTTTCAAGTGTCACGATATCATCGAGTGTCATGTGTCGTGACTTCCCAAATATCGTGTGCCATGGAATTCCAAGTATCGTGTATCGTCTGCTTCCAAGTATCACCAATACTTACCAAGTGTCGTGTGTCACCTGTTCTGAAGCACTTCTTGAGAGGTCCTGTTTCCCTGTTTTAAACCCCAGAACCCTGAACCGGCATAACTTTCTCATACGAAATCTGTTTGTAGTGATTTTGGGTTCGTTGGAAAGCTCGTGGGGAATACAAAAAAATTGACTG
This sequence comes from Ceratopteris richardii, assembly GCA_020310875.1. NCBI lineage: Eukaryota > Viridiplantae > Streptophyta > Polypodiopsida > Polypodiales > Pteridaceae > Ceratopteris > Ceratopteris richardii. The sequence continues at coordinate 77,213,062 of CM035409.1, forward strand.
GTTATGGTAAAACTAATATGCGGATTATTAGATATAGTATTTTGAAGTTGACCCTTAGGTGGACTAGGAAACCAAGGAGTTCCAAAGGATTTTGAGCAATACAAGGGGAAATTTTGGACTTGTAAACAAGGCTTATGAACCTGAGATCTAGTAGACACTTAGGCAAGGATAGGCAAAGCATTAGATCATCTGAGGCCAGCGTCAACCATACAGCCAAGTCTTGGGCTCAACAACTAAGTGGTTATCCCTACGTGCTAAGTTTTGGCACAAGTGACTCAGAAATGCCCTCCAACATGGAAAGACCCACACGTAGCTCAGGTACTTCCTATTTTAGACACCAGAAGGTCCCTATAAGACACAATTGGAATATATCAGGACCAACCAATTAGGTGCTCGCATCTATGAGGATGGCTTGAGGCAATCAGTGATCCAACTCAAAAATCTAGATCAACCCTTTGGACTGGAACACCTAGTGGTCAAGTTCGAACAAGGTTCATACATTGATAAGGAAGGAACCATGTATGTGGTAACCAACCTCCCATATAGGACATATGAGTTTGGAAATATCATTCCTGAGAATGAGATAGAGCAAGGGGACCTAGGAGGAGAACCCAAGACTCCTAGAGGTAAGTCAGTCTTGACTAGAGTAATCACTCTAGATTGGATCCCTCAAGATAACAAAAGCATAGAACTATTCTTGAATAGAGAATTAGAGGAAGCCTTTTGGAGATCTAGGCCAGATTGACCCAGCCCAGTAGTCACCATCTATGAATTCAAGGATCCGGAGACACCAGGGAAAGTTGTCTATCTAGATCACACATCTGAGAGAATGTTCTTGCTAACAGAGCAGGATAGGCATGCATACACTTGGTAGGGTGAATCAATTTTCCCTCCACCAAGATCTAGTGTTTTCCATGGTATCCAAGGAGTAGGATCATCCAAGGCTCATGAAACCAAGAGGGAAAGAACCAGAGAGAGACCTGAGGTAAGCTTCACACACATGGTGGGTAGAGATCGATCGGAATTAGGAACTGAAAGTCCTGAAAGGGAGAGACATAGAGTACATAGGCATCAAAGAGATGAACATGATTTTCCATTGCCTAGACCTCGAGAGCACTCAAGAACCCTTAGGCCTTCTGAAGTGGTCAAGGCTATGAAGAACTATTTTGATGGGTAAGGAGATCCTTATGATCATGTGGCCGAGTTCAAACAAGTGTTAAGAGCTGAACAAGTCGAGGACTTGTTCACTCAATTCGAGGCATTTGGCTTGACTCTTAAGCGTACTGCCTTAGCTTGTTTCAACCCCTAAATAGTCGCAACTATCAAGACATAGGCCAATTGCTAGAAGCATTCATTGTAGAATTTTCCAAGAGTGGTATCAGGCATAACACATCATCCTTGATCCATAGCTTCAAGCAAACACCCCAAGAAACAGTATGACTTGCAGAAAGATGGTTCAGACAATACTTAGAAAGATGCCCTATTCCAGAGTTACCCACACAAGCCAAACAAGTGGCTTTGTTTTTAGATGGCTTTCTAAGCACCAAGTAGAGATCATACATGTACTTGAAAGAGCCTAGATCCATAGAAGAATGTGTGTGAATGTGCATTGACATAGAAGACAACTTGGGTGAGGAGTTAGGACTGTCCAAACTCTATAAGGACTTTGACATTTCTACTAGTCATACCTCTAGAACCTCTGAAGCGATGTTATACATGCGGAGGAGATCACATGGCTAATGTCTACCCAATGATGGCTCAGCCCCAAGGAAACCCTAATGCTCCATATTGCACCATTGAGAGAAAATACACGAACCATATAGCTCAAGATTTCCCATACAATAGGCAGGCTATCAGACAAACATATCAGCAACCTTATCCATAGGGTAGGTATCAGAATCAATACCAACAACCACATTATAGGCCACAACAACAATATCAAGCACCATATAGACCACATCCAGTCCTAGGAAACCAACCACCAGCTCCTGCTAATGTGATCCTAGTTAAGTATGTAGTGGCAGAGGAGAACCTTAATAGAGCATTGGTGCCACTAACCCTATTGATATCAGAAAATGACTCTCATGCTCATAGTTCAGACTACTCCCATGAAGGTAGTCCACAAGCTTATTACACAGAGTCACACGAGCATAGTGAGGCTTATTCTTATCAATACAAGGCACCATCTACGGAACAAAATTGGGAGCCAGAATACTCCAATGTCATGTACACGAATCCTAACCCTAGACCCCAAGCGAGACAAGTAAGACCACAAGCCCCTAGAGGTCCATGTTTTAGATGTCAGGGCGACCATTTCATTCGTGAATGTCCCTATTTACAGACTCTGGGACAAGGACAAAGCATCACAATACAAGGATTTTGTCCTGAGTGTGGCAAGGAACATCTTCCAAGAGAGTGTCCCAAGAATCCCTCTAGTGCACCCAAGGTTACACCCATCAATGTGGTAGGCTTAGTGGCGGATTCAAGTTCAAGTAGCAGTAATGTGGCTCCTGTACAGGCAGTTACTAGGGCACAAGCATTAAAACAAGATAAACCAACGGAGCAATCAAAGTCAAGTGAATCAAGAGAGCCTTGTAAGAGCAAAACAAGAACATGGAAGGATACTAGGGAGAAAGCTAATCGCAAGTGGAATAAAAAGCTAGCTGAACTAGAAGAAATCTTGAAGGACGCAAAAACAAAAATAGAAGACATTGCATCTCAAAGCTTCTCGCAGGCTGAAGCTCCATCCACTCCACCTCATCCCGCCCCACCACCCATTGTAAATAAACCACAACCAAGGTCTGTCCTTGCAGATCCAACCCCTGAAGGCTTGGACATGATGTTCAAGGCCTATCAGGCTCGACTTCAAGAAGGGCCAACAGCTGCAAACCTAGACAAGAGTTACCCTAGAGCAGATTTAGAGATTGAACGGACAAAAATGTGCATGAAAATGGTAGAGTTGGCGGCAAGCTATGCTTGAAATAGTCAACAGTTCAATCAGACAAACTCTATCAAGCCAGATTTGCATTTCCATGGCTTACTAGAAAGATTCGAGCAGTTGGTAAACAAGCCCCAGGTTTCTTTACCTCCACATGCTCAACCGGTTGTTGAAAGAGAAATTTCACCACAAATGAAAACTTATGTTCCTGATTCCATCGATGAGGCAGCACCTCTTTCAATTCAACAGTACTCTCAAGAGTTCTTGCGGGAAATACAAGAGAAGAAATGGGCCAAGGAGAAGAATATTCCACCTCCTATTCTTGAGATTGATGACCTTCATGATCAATTTCCCCAAGACATTCCGTCTATCTATGGAGATCAAATAGAGCAACAAGAAGATGAGAGATTAGATTTTGAATCTAATTCTTTACAAGAGTTTCCACAATTCACAGGCCCATGGGAATCTGAATCTCTTCAGATCAGAGACCCCACAATATTGGTAAGAAATGAAGACTCAGTGGTTCCAAGAAACACTGATGTCATGAAGAATACTAAGGTTCAGTGTCATCTCACCGTAGAAGAGCTACTCAAAGCAAAACCTGAGCTATGGAATCATGTGAAGGATCACGTTCCAGAACTTGATTCCAAAATGCCAAAATCAGGCTCTAAGCAAAAAGTTCCATAGATACCTCTCGATAAAATAGGAGACATGAGTGAAGGTGAAGAAGGTAATACTTATCTTCCCATCACCTACCAAGGTTACACAACCAAAACGATCATAGATTTAGGTGCGGGTGTTGCTATGCGACCACCTCCTTGTGGCAGCAATGGGGCAAACCCACATTAAGAACAACAATTATGTGACTTTGAAAAAAATAACGTCTATGAGATGATCCTAGGAAGACCCTTCCTATGACAATTGCAAATAGTACAGGATTGGGGAACCAACTCCTTGTACTTAGAACACTTAGGGGTAAACACCAAGGTCAATTTGAAGGATTACAGCTTCAGAGATGTACCACCCGTACAGTGGAATCCTATCCACAAAGGAAAAGAAGATTCAATCTCTGTGCATTCTGGAAGTTCGCCTGATCCATCATGGCTACATGAAGATACTCACTTATGGATGTGCAAGGTCGCAGAGGAAGAGGAAAGATGCCTAAAACGAGAGAAGAAGGAACTTCTCAAGGAGATAAACCAGTTAAAGACCCAGCCTATACACCGATGATATTTTTAGATGAGGAATTCGAGCCTCATGGTTGGGCAGAAATCTTAGCTACCATGGACATTGCAGTCAATGAAGAACAATGGACACCTCATTGTGATGAGGACGGTTATGATATTTCAGTGTTCATGTGTCAGCCCTTGCTGGAAGAATGTGACCCTAGTGATGTCATAGAAGAAGAAGAAAATGACGACGATCTAGAGTCTGTTCCGAAAAGCACTATCGAAAAGATGTAGGAGTATTCCGAAAAGCACTATCGAGAAGATGTAGGAGTATTCAACCAACAACAAGAAGAACCTCTCACAAGCATTAAAACTGTAATTCCGAAAAGCACTATCGAGAAGATGTAGGAGTATTCAACCAACAACAAGAAGAACCTCTCACAAGCATTAAAACTGTAAATTCAAAGGATGGAAGTGAAGGAAGTCAAAAGAAAAAGAAGAGAAAAGCAGTGAAACAAGAAGAGGAGGAATCATTGTTCAAAGTACCATAAAATTTCAAGAAATATGAAGTGGAAGACCGAAAAATGTTGGTATGAATGCCTAAGAGAGAGGCCATTATAGGAGAAGCATAAGACAATAAAGAAAAGACCAAAAAGATTGTAGTGACCATTGAAGAGAACCAAGAGAGATGTATGTACATAGGGGATGACCTAAGTGCAAAAGAAGAAGCAGAGCTTGTAGATCTATTAAGGGAATATAGGGACGTGTTTGCGTGGCACTATAGGGATTTGAAGGGAGTAGATGCCAAATCCACCACCAAACAAAAGCCCTACACATATAATGACACTTATGCAGCTAAAATAAAAGAAGAAATTGGCAGGCTGATTGAAGTTGGATTTATCTATGAGATTGAGCATACCAAATGGGTGTCCCCCATTGTAGTAGTGCCCAAGAAGAATGGAAATTTGTGAAAGTGCATTAACCTTAAAAAAGTTAATGCTGCGACGATTCGAGATAGCTATCCACTTCCAATCACTTAAAATCTATTGCAAGTTGTTGCAGGCAAGGAAGCTTATAGCTTTCTTGATGGATTTTTAGGTTACAATCAAGTAGCCATTGCCCTAGAAGATCAACACAAAACAAAATTTGCCACAGAGTGGGGAATCTTTGCATTTCGTGTGATGCCATTTGGGCTCACCAATGCACCTGCAACCTTCCAGAGGCTCATGTGTCATGTCTTCAAGGAGTTCTTGTGAAAGAACTTAAAAGTATATGTGGATGATCTATGTGCTCATTCCCAAGAAAGAAGATACCACATCTCTGAGCTCAGACAGATTTTCAAGAAGTGTAGAGAATATCGAGTGTGTCTGAACCCAGAGAAGTGTGTGTTCATGGTACGACAAGGTAAAAGGCACATTGTTTCTAAGAATGGAATATCAACAGACGTGGACAAAGTAAAAGCCATTGCAGAATTGTCGATGCCAATGAACATTAAAGAGGTTCAAGCCTTTATGGGCCATTGTGGATATTATCGCAGGTTCATCCACATGTATGCAATCATAGGTAAACCTCTTTATGCCTTGCTGACAAATTTTGAGTGGAGCGATGAATGTGAAAAATCCTTCAATGAGCTAAAAAGGCGTTTGTGCACGGCACCAATACTGACCACTCCTGATTGGAATAAACCATTCCATGTCCACATGGATGCATCCAATTATGCAATAGGATGTGTGCTGTCACAACCAACATGTGAAGGAAATTTAGATTTGCCTATCGCATATGCCACTAAGCAATTGAACGCTGCCGAATGAAACTACACCACAACCGAAAGAGAAGGTTTAGGCATGGTATATGCTGTGAAGAAGTTTAGACACTATCTATTGGCCAACAAGTTCAAATTTTTCACTCATCATCAAGCTTTATTGTATTTGGTCAATAAACCTTGCAATACAGGATGCTTAGTAAGATGGTTCATCTTACTAATGGAATACGACTTTGAAGTTGTTGTTAGGAAAGGTAGAACCCACCTCAGGGCAGATCACCTTTCTCGTATTACTTCGGGAGAGTCACTCCAAGGAGTGTCTGATGAACTACGCGATGCTTATCTGCTCAATTTAGAAGTTGTTCCTAAATGGGCAAATAAGTTGGTACCCATCCTAACCTTCAAACCACCGAATAAGAACGTGAGAACGAACACAAAAGAAAGTGTAAAGTCACAAAAATACCAAATATTGGCAGAAAGTATGTACAAACAAGACACAGAGGGTGTATTAGCTTGTTGTGTTGAAGACGATGAACATAGCAGTTGGTTGCAACAAGCCCATGAAGGATTGCTAGAAAATCACTATTCTAAACAGTGAACATTGCAGAATCTAAAACGTTTAGGAGTGTATTGGCCTAGCATGGACAAAGAAATACATGAGTGGATCAAGAATTTCCTAGTGTGCCAGGAGAGACCCCAGTGGAGCATGCGACTCTTTATCACATATCGTTGATTCCAGAATGGAGCACTCCATTGGTAGAATTCATGAGATTGGGAGCATTACCCAATGAGGCTGGTCTAGCAAGAAAACGAACCATGGAGCAAGAGGCTCAGGACTATGCCTTAATAGGAGACAACCTATATCGAAGAGGCAAAGATGGTTATTTAAGACTGTGCGTTCATGAATCAGACTATTTGAAAGTCTTAGAAACAGCACATAATGGTGTTGCAAGTGGACACTTCAGTCCTGACCGAGTAATTAAGACCATTCTATTCTCAGGACTTTGGTGGCCCACTCTTCATATGGATGCACATACTTATGTGAAGAAATGTGACACATGCCAACATGCACAATATCCGATTAGAAAAGACGAGATGCCTTTGAGACAATGATGGGAGGACATGCATTCTCGAAGTGGGGTATAGACTTCGTTGGCCCCATCAACCCCCCAGCTAGAAACTCCCATGCAGAATACTATTATCTTACCAACTCCCATAACAGGATAAGAGGAGTTGTTGGCACATGTGACAGTATTCCCTGTAGGGGCAGGCTCGAGTGAAGAGAAGAAACTGCGCTGCGAGGTAATATGTTTGGTCGCCCCACTATCAAAGTACCAAACATCTGAGTCCACTGCAGACATGCACTGCTCATGAGAAGATGGGTCAAAACTGCAAACAGTAGTAAACGCCCATTCTTCTTCCTGCACAAGATTAGCAGACTCTGTTTTTGGTGTAGAGGCTTCTGCAACAACCATTCCAGCCTCCTTTTTCTTTGCCTCTTTTGCAGCCAGTTTTGGATAGTTCTTTATGATATGATCATTCCCTTTACAGTACTTGCAAAACAATTTCTGCTTTTCTGATTTCTTCTCATCTTTATCCTGCTTTCTTCGAATGTGCAGCATTTGCAGATTTCTGCTTACTAGTAGAAGAGCTCCATTTTCTTTTGCCCTTCTGAATAGCCAAGAAAGCTTGATCTGCAACACGCATAATGGACCTGTTCTGTCTTGACTGATCTTCCTGCAACAAAACAGAAACTAACTCCTCAAATGATAAGGCATTCGGATTGCCTTTCATCATCAACCGAAGAGTAGAAGCAAAACTCTAATATGAATCAGGAAGACCATTCAGAACGGTCTGCACAAGTGAGCTATCTGGTATAACCTCATCAGCAGAAATCAATTGTTCCTTCAAATCTTTGATCTTCGTTAGGAAACTGTCCATAGAATCACCTTCATTCATGTGCTCACTCTCCAATTTTTTTCGGAGGTAAGCAACACGAGCCTCATTCCTAGCTTGGTACAATGTGGTAAGTGTATTCCAAGCATCCCTAGCTGTTCTGCAAGAGCGAATGTGAGGAATAATGGCACGTTTGACAGACAAAGCTATCAATGCATGTGCCTGGGCATCTCTACCATCCCAACGAATCTGCTCTACAGTAGGTGCAGCAAAAACAACAGCACGAACAGGAATCTGCACAATATCATCTTCGACACCATCTTCAACAGCTCCAGCACCTGTATTCGTAGTACCTGTTGTTACATGTGTAACAGGACGTCTTTCAACACCCTGCACAATGTTCCACAATCCTTTTGCAACCAATACATGTCGCATCATATAAGCCCATAATGGGTAGTTGGTACCATCCAACTTATCCTCAACAGCCAACATACGGAATACATCACTGCTTTCAGCCATGGCCGGTGACTAAAATACCTTGATGCAGAAAATTGATTGTATCTCAAAAAGTTGAATAGAACTGCCCAGACGAGTTTTGCTAGACCTGTAGCAGACTTCGAGACGCTTAAACTGGCGAACAGAAACTGGTATATACCTTTGGCACAAAAAGACGAAATAGCCTACACAAGCACTATGATATTGCGTTCGGAGGTCGAAACAAGCTCAGATCGCGATTTCGGCACCACATAGCAAAGCTGTTTTGATCTCGGAAACACCCTGAGTATGCTCACCAAAATTTGTATGATTCTGAGACTGCAAACGGAGGAGTGTCGACGGCGCCCTAGATGAAGCGACGACCTGCTCTGATACCAATTGTTGGAGTTAGACTTCTGCGGAAGCACGCGAATAGCACAAGGAAGAAGAAGAAGCTTGGAGCACAACACACAATACTGAATGTATTACTAGAGAATGTACAAAGATAAGTAGCCCATTAGGGCAATAGGCGTATATACAAGCCGAGGGAAAAAAACCTCCTAAAGAGGGAGAAAAGTGCCCCGGCAGTCCTAGTGTGTTCACACACATCACTACCTAAATATATCAACACCTCAACCCTCAACATCCCTCTGCCTCCCTCCACCCGCCCACTCCCTCACCCTCCCACCATCTCCCTCAACCCACCACCTCCCTCAACCTCCCTCAACCCTGAACATCCCTCCGCCTCCACCTCCCTCAGCCTTCCTCAACCCTCAACATCCCTCCGCCCCCACCTCCCTGAGGCTCCCTCAACCCCCAACATCCCTCCGCCTCCCTCCACCTGCCCAATCTCTCACCCTCCCTCTGCCTCCCTCCACCCGCCCACTCCCTCACCCTCCCACCATCTCCCTCAACCCACCACCTCCGCCAACCTCCCTCAATCCTCAACATCCCTCTGCCTCCCTCCACCCACCCACTCCCTCACCCTCCCACCACCTCCCTCAACCCACGACATCCCTCACCCTCCCACCGCCTCCCTCAACTCACGACGTCCCTCAACCTCCCTCCACCTCCCTCCACCCACCCACTTAATTACCTTCCCATTGCCTCCCTCAACCCTCATCCTCCCTCTGCCTCCCTCCACTCGTCCACTCCTGCACCCTCGCATCGCCTCCCCCAGCCTCCCTCAACCCTCAACCTCCCTCTGCCTCCCTCCACCCGCCCATTCCCTCACCCTCCCACTGCCTCCCCCAACCTCCCTCAACCTTCAGCCTCCCTCCACCCGCCCACTCCCTCACCCTCCCACTGCCTCCCTCAGCATCCCTCAACCCTCCACCTCCCTCCGCCTCCCTCCACCTGCCCACTACCTCACCCTCCCACCGCCTCCCTCAGCCTCCTTGAGCCCTCAACCTCCCTCCGCCCCCCTCCACCAACGTGTCCTTCACCCTCCCACCGCCTCCCTCCACCCACTAGTCCCTCACCACCCTCAGCCTAATTCAATCACCACCTCCCCCAGCCCCCTCAACCCTCAACCTCCCTCCACCTCCCTCCACCCGCTCACTCCCTCACCCTCCCACCGCCTCCCTCAACCTCCCTTCACCTCCCTCCACCCATGCGTCCCTCACCCTCCCACTGCCTCCCTCCACCCACGAGTCCTTCACCCACCCTCAACCTAACTCAACCACCTCCTCCATCCATCAATCCCCTCAACCACCACCTCCCTCCATCTACCTCAACCACCACCTCCCTCCGTCTCCCTTCTCTCGCCAATGCCCTCACCCTCCCTTCACCCCCCCTCAACCCACCTCCCCTCAACCATCGTATCCCTCACCAAACACCGACTTCCTCCATGCACCTCCTCCCTCCCCCACCCCCCCCACCTCCCTTTTCAGACATCCATGCCTTCCTAATTCCAAAAGTGTGTGCATGCTTGGCGGAATTTATACACAACATCTCGGAATTTATACACAACATCTCAATTTGAATCTTCCAGGTAGAGCAAAGCCCACCCACCACCTCCCCAACCACCAACCGCCTCCCTCCCCACCACCTCCCTCAACAGACCCACCTCCCTCCATCCACAACCTCACTCACCCACCCTCGCCTCCCTCCATCCAACTATTCCCGAACCACCCCACCATCCTTTCACCTTCCCCGAAGTTTCACCACTCAGGCGGGGTTGTCAGTCTTGTTGCAGGTTAATCTAGAAACTCAATTGACATTAAGGACTTCTCATAGAAGAACAAGGATACGCGACCTACCTATTCCACACGCCCTACATTGCCCGCGATCTCCATCAAACACCCCCTACCTGAACCTCATAACCTCTTCTTTCTTTTGTTAGTCTCATGGATGACTCTCTCACCACAGAAGGACACTCCGAACTTACCCCCTCCGCATTGCATCTAACCCAACCCACTTAGCCCACTCATGACATCCAACCACATGCTTCCATCGATTCCTTTACACCTGCCACAACCCATTATCTCCCTTCCTATCTCGCCTCACCTCTCGATTAACTCGGCCTCAACATCCACTCCCCATCAACATCCTGATAAACATCCCAACAATTCACAATCCCAATCTCCATCTCCTCATCAAGACACTGCAACAAATCATAATGCCTTCCTACACCCCATAAGCTCCCCTTCACGGCATATCCATATGCAATCTACTTCCCATGTCATTCATTCTACAACCGTCTCCTCAATTCCTACCACAATCCCTACACCCTTATCAACTCCACTCATTTTCCAAAACAATTCCCCTGCACCTCCCACCATTACTCCGGCTTCATGCTTTCCCCTACATCTGCACATCACAATCCAGTTTCTACCACGCAACCAACACCTGCAGATCAACATACATCTCCTCAATTTGCTCCCACAGCTGATCTCCCAACATTTCTCAATCTAGTACGTGATGCTAGTGCCATTGTGATAGGCAGTGCTAATGCCTCCCGAGTATCCCTTGATTCCGTGTCGACAATGGCAACCATTCATCAATAGTATATTGCCACCATCGATCACATCAATAGGCTCACCACATCTCAATGGAAATCCCTCCAAGATTCTGTGTGATTACTAAAAGAAGAACGAGATAGATATTGTGATGTCATCGATTCAGCAACTAAGGCTTTAACAAAGCTCCAAAATCGCTATTCCATGGGTTTATGTGATAGTGCTCCCTGTCGTCGTATTTTGAGAGAGAGGGATCAAATTAGGCATTTTATGAGCAACCTCCATATCATGCTCGAACAAGCCTCCATTCCCCCACCTTCTTCTCGACCTCCATCAGTTGATCGCCAAAACCCTCCCACAAATCCTTAATTCTGCCTCTCTACTATGACCATGCATCTCATTATCTACTTTCACATCACACATTACTTTTCTATTGAAGTCATTCTCAGCAATAAATTTTCCATATGCATTAAAAAATTCTCTTTCTAATTTTTGGCTTACTGCGTAATAAAGCGATCGCTTCTCTCGTCTCATCTAGTCTCCACCATATTTTTTTCATATCTCCACTAGATCATTGGTTCTATCTTTTGTTGTGGTCTCTCCAAGACTAAGAGTACAGCCGGTGGTGGGCATCTGTTCATCCGATCTCCGCTAACTCTTGACACAAATGTCAAAGTAATGCACATGTTGAGTAAGTGAATAAGATGCACATGTGAAGAAAAATTGCAGTGTATTTCTAAGGTCCCTAAGGTCCGAAGTGTTTTTAAGAGTGTTGGGAAGGTTCAGGTGAACCCTCTCTTAGGTGCATATTTGAAGAATTAAAGGGCAAAGGTATGTGAAGCGGCAGTGTATGCAGAAGTGAAAGTATGGCCTCCCAATTAACATTCTTGTTTAGTCTAAAGTCACTACAGGACAAAACAGGGATTCGTTGGCTGCCCACTTTTGGAGACAATCTTGGAACATCAAGTGAGCACCAAGATACTCTAGCAGTTAGGAGCGTATGTGAATCGACACTAAAATCAAGGCAAGGATTATTCTTGGAGGATGATGCAAGGTGAGCATAGTCTAAACTAAGCAAGAGAGAGCGAAGGAGACATACAATGAGTGTGCAACGCAAAGAAGTGAAGTGCAAGGTGTGCATGAAGAGGACTTAGAAGTGTGTAGAGAAGTGCTAAGCTATACAACCAAAGGTCCCAAGGTCCCATTGAAGCTGTGCGCACACCGATAGAAGGTGTCCATCCCTCCCCTTATTGGAAGCTTGAGTGCAAGGTGTGCACAAGTGCAAGCTTGGAGAAGGTGGAGGTCTGATGCAAAGAAGGCCAGCAGTAACAAGAACCTTGGGTATTTTGTACTTTGTGATTGTGCATTCTGTGGGATTTTGCAAGTATTGGGATTGTATTGTACATCACCATTGTACTTTCTCCTTATAATCAATCTACATAAGCTTCCAGTATCTGTATCTCTCTTCTTATCTTTCTCCATTCTCCTACAAACACTCAAATCCCTTTCTGCACAAGAATCCCCCCAACACCTTCCTCTGTTGCTTACCCATTATGCAAGCTTCACATGGTTCTTTCATCTCTACAACCCAAGACAGGTGAGCAACCATACCTTTTTGGTGCATCCCTTTTAGTATCAGGTACCCAATGTGGCCAAATCTCTCATTCCAAAGCTTACTTGTGCCCACACTTTGTCATGGTTGTAAGAGCAAACAAATCATACAGGTTCTTCCTCCTAATTCTAGTCCCAACCACATTGTTGTTCCGGTCCAAAATCTCAGCTCTTGTCTTGTTGAAAGACACTTGATGACCCTGATCAGTTATAAAAGAGTTTGAAAGTAAATTTCATTTGATTTGTGGAACATACAGTACATTTGAAAGCTTTCTAATGTCCCCATTATAGTTAATGAAAGACATTGTACCTCTACCCTTAGCAGGACATCCTGCATTGTTGCCTACCTTTACCATGATGGGTTCCTTTAGAGGCTATAGGGAACTATAAAGGTCTTTTCTTCTCATCATGTGATGAGAGGCACCACTGTCCAATACCCATGATCTATAGCTGTATCATCAGCTGAGGAACACATTTCCTCTAGTGTAACAAACAACTCAAGCTCGGTTTTGGCAATATTGGCAAACTCCTTGCGCTTACCACTTTTCGAAGAGCCACTCTTTTCCTCTACCTTCTTAATGTGGCAGTCTTGGATTTTGTCGGCTTTCTTCTTGCAGTGGAAACACTCTCCCTTGAACTTCTTCTTGTTGTCCCCATCTTTCAAAGAATCAGGTTTTCCACCTTTAGCATTTACTAGGAAAGCAACTTCTCCCTTGTCGTTATCATTGCTTGCCTTGAGCTATAGCTCCTCCTCCATGAGTAAGGCACTAAATTCTTGAAAGGTTAGTGGTTGTGGTCCGATCTGGGTATTGAGGGTAGTTACCAAACCATTAAATTTCGGTAGACAAATTTGAAAACAAGGCCAAGCTAGCTCTTCACTTAACTTTGGTACACCTGCTCCCACCATTTGATCATGTAGTTTCTTGATAGACGCTTCAATGGCCTCCCATTAGCAAACCTTTTTGCAACAATAGATGATGATGCACAACTTGACATCTTTTCTCTTAATTCATTCAAGGACTTCTATGTTTTTCGTTTTTGCAACACCCAAAACCTCCTAGGCTCTGATACCATGTAAGAAATAATCAAGAATAGTGATGCAACGGAATATGATCGATAGGTAGAGTAGTGAGAAGCAAAACACACTAACTGAAATATACACAAAAAGGAGAGATAGAGAACTCAGATTCTCTAATTGCCAATAGTAATGTATATACAATGATGATATTGTCCACCTGTGCACTCCCACTATGGAGCTTCCATGGCGTTTTGGACAGACTCTTGACAAAGGGATTTATAGTGTGCACAGTTGAGATTTCACCACAGTAATCGAGGTGCCTAATCCTATGATTTCGGCATGATCACTGAGTTTGCCTACTGCTATGATTTAGGAATAACTATCAGGATGATCTATAATTCGAAACATACCAAATTACCTAACTAACTGACTGGGTAAACCACCGAACTAAACCACCAAACTATCAGACCGTCAGAGTCATCATAATATCGGACTATTTGACTACAGAACTCTCAGCCAAAATTTCAGTGTGACAAAAGTATGTGTGCTACTTAGTCGGTGTTTATATGTCCCCAAACTCGTGGATGTCACATATTGTCCATGCGCATGCCATATGTTCTTGGGTAAACCGGTGGAGAGTTGCATTAATAAGTGCAAATCTAATGTGTGCAAATCAAAAGCTCCATGAATTTTAGAGATAAATACATAACAACTTTGAGGTCAAGTGGTATATGCAGAGGATCTATGCACGAGCTCGTACATCTTACAATTGTGCTACACAATCACAAAGATGCCTAAACACACATAGGAGTATCGCTTTTTTCAATGCACTGTAATTGATACATGAAATAGCCAATCAAACAGAGTCCCATAACAACACTTTGACAAAAGAAATATCCACATCGTTAGGCTAATCAGACATTCTGGAGTAACAAACTATGGAAGAAGAACGTTATTCTGAGTGGACTATAGGATGGAGATGAATGAATTACTATCAAAAAACTCTAATAGAACCACCATCAAACCTGTTAGTTCTTGTTGTTATGCTTGCACGACCTTCCCCACAATATATCAGTATATCCTTGGTGCTGCTACCTTGTCCTTGTCCATTTTGCCATGCGTGTACCTTCCCCCTCCTCTTCCTTCAATTGGAGGACCCAAATGTCTTTCAAAAATTGGACGCCCACTATTCCCCATCTGCACACACTTCGCTTTTCCTCCAAAAGAAACCTCCCAACTGCCCGACTTCCATATCCCGTAACTAGCCTTGCTAAGTACTTTCCACAGCAAAAAAACACCTTGCCCCCAATTTCAGCAGGACTTCCCTCTTACAGGATCCGCTTCATGAGCGAATAGCATGATAATCTAGTAGACCTGCTTTGAAAATGATGAAACCTCTAATAATTATATGTACGGTGCACTGTTTGCACCTCCATATCCATGTGGAAACAAGAAGGACAAGATTAATCAGCAGATTGATGCTTCTTTCCCCCCCATTGGTTGAATAATCAGAGCCCTCATCTCTCCAACCCGCTAAACTCCTCTACGTTGCTGATAGACTTCCTTTTTGCTCTCCAAGGCCATAGCAGCCCTTCCCACCGAATGCTCTGCTCATCACCCTCACCTCCTCGATGATATGGATTTCCCCTCAGTAGATGTGTATGGGTGCATATCCAGCACGCAAGCCAAATAACTCCCTCCTTCCAGCACCCGCACAGACAAGCGAGAGAGCTCGAATGCTGAATCTCCCCTCCTTTTGTATATCCTAAGCACGGAAAAAACAAAGAGAAGGCTCGTCTTTTTTTCCCCAAACATCTACGATGTACAAAAATCCCACTCGATCCATCCCCTTTTTTTGGTCAGTAGCCACTGGCAAAAGATAACGGCCGCCCCCTTTTTCATGGAGAGCATCCCCTCAAGACTAACAGCCAAAAATGGGTATATTGACCTGCTACGTTGCCGCATCCTACCTCTGACAGAGGCCATTTGATTGAGGCATGCCTACCACTTTGCTCCAATTCAATGAAGATAAAGTAGACTTTTTATCCCCACCATTGCAACCATCAATACCCCCCATGTGATAAGAATACACCCTTCAAAGCCAATGAGTGTTGTTTCCAGATTTTGAGAGGACAAGTGACAAAGTACCACGTCGAGAGCAATCACGTAGTCTTTCGATACAGAGATTTTATGCACAAATAAGAATTTTCATCCATGGAGCAGGATAAATTTATGACTTGTAACAATTGATAATACTTTAAAATCAGTCCTCTAGTATATTGCACACTTGTCAAATACTCTGATGGTAGTGAGAGCATGTCTGGGAGTTGCAGATGCCAAAGAGCAAAATTAGTTGACAGGATCGTGAGAGCATCATCTCACATCCTAGAGGAAACCATATCTACTAGTTCATGTTTGTGAGCACAGATTCATAGACACCACTTGTTTACAGCAATCATGTTGCATCATCTAATCAAGAAGAACGACTGGATCTGTACCATGAACAAGATCATAGACTTCATGGATGCCTGAGCCTTTCTGAAGCATATGGGAAGCAGTCTCCAGTAACTGAAGAAGCTTTTTTTTTTTCATCTGCTTGTGTACATTGCATGATTTGCAGTGCTGTATTAAGATTTGCTTCTACTGAGAGCTTGCAATCCACATATCTTAGAGATTCCAACAATCAAACTACATGTCCTCTTAAATATGTTCTTTGATTACAACGTCTACAAATGTACTCCATGTCCAGGCCTAGCTTTTGTATGACCCCTACCATCTTACAATCTAATGCACATGTCAAATGAGCTCCATGACCACAAAACTCAGCCCCTAAAAGCCTTGGAAAACACCAGACTGAGGTGAATGAATTGGATCTGTGGAAGGAGAACTGACCAAAACATTAGCATCAAATTTTGCGCCTCCTGCAACTTCTCTTCTTTACATTTACACATGTAAATGTTCCTACACTCGATTCTCTCAGCCTGATCACAATTAGAAGCTAAATTTTTGTACAGAGGTCAGTCAACTATAGAATTAGACTTGTACAAAAGCATTTCATAAAAGACTCAACACAGAAGGAGAACTCTCAGAAATATCGGGCGCAACTTTTGTTTATTTCTAGAAAACTTTACATCTGAGTGATGAGAGAGATCTTACTCACTTCTAAAGTGTCTAAATGACTCATACAACTTCTAATTTCTCTATTCACATGCTCTCTCATATTTGCCCCGACATTTTCCTTGTATATATAGGCAAATATGTACAAGCTCATAAATATACAAAAGTATGAGTGAGCTAACTCTAAGTTAATGTACATATGTATACATATCTTCATTCTCTGAACATATACTTTCTTCATGCTTTGTAACTTGATCTTTTCTTCAATCCTCGACTTCAAAACTTCATCAAAACTTCAATTGTTGATTGCCTTGCACCAACAGCTCCCCCTCAATCATCAATTGAGGTTTTCTCTATCTTCTTTATACCTGCCATGTCTTTGAATCTTTGTAGTTTTGGTCCATCCAAGCTTTTGGTTAGCATATCAGCTATCTGATCTTTTATTGAAGTATGTAATACTTCAATCTCCTTATCCATCACCTTCTCTCTTAGAAAGTGATACTGAATCTCAATATGTTTAGTCCTGGCATGAAAAACAGGATTAGCAGCTAAATACAATGAACTCATGTTATCTCCATGAATAGTGGGTGTACTCTGGATGATGTCAAAACTCTTCATAAGAGTCTTAAGCCATATTACTTCCTTTGCAGCTTCAACCATACCTTTGTACTCAGCCTCTGTGGATGATACATCAACTGTGTTTTGCTTCTTTGAACACCATGAAATTAACTTATCTCCCACATAACACAAGTATCCATAAGTTGATCTCCTATCATCAGGATTACCTGCCCAATCTGTATCACTATATATCTTGATGTTTGTATCTGATGTAAAACCATAATATAAACCTTCTTTGAGTACACCCTTAATGTACCTCAACACTCGTTTTCCTGCAACCAACTGTTCTTTCCTAGGACAATGCATGAATTGAGACAATACTCCAACTGCATATGACAAATCAGGTCTAGTTAATGTAGCATAGATCAGACTACCAACCAAACTTTGATATAGCTTCATGTCCTTGAATTCTTCTTGTCCATATCTGCTCAATTTGTGATTTACCTCCATTGGAGTGGGTGCTACCCTACAATCATCCATTTTAAACTTGACCAACAAGTTTTTCAAATACCTTTCTTGAGTTACATACACTCCATATTGAGTATATGAAATCTCCATGCCCAGTATGACAAGTCTCCCAAGTCACTGATCTTGAACTCCTTCTCCATTTGCTTCTTTAGGCTTTGAATGCCTTTCTCATCTGTACTTGTAAGAATTATATCATCAACATATATGCACATGTAAATGAACCCATCATCACTTGCTTTAACAAGAAAGCTACTATCTGCTTTAGATACTTGGAAACCAAGTTCTTTCAAGAACTTCACAAGTCTATAATTCCATGCCCTTGGGGCCTACTTCAAACCATACAAAGCTCTCTTGAGCTTACATACATGATCTGGATACCTTTCATTTTTGAATCCTTGTGGTTGCTCCATGAAAACATCATTTGAAATGTAACCATTTAGAAAAGCATTCTTCACATCTAATTGACATAATTTCCAACCTTTACATGCAGCAATAGCTATGAGTGTCCTGATGATTGTCATCTTTGCCACAGGACTATAGGTCTCATCATAATCTATTCCATATGTTTGAGCAAAACCTTTCACAAGTCTATCTTTATACCTAGACACACTTCCATCTACAAATCTCTTTGTCTTGTAGACCCATTTGCATCCAATGATCTTCTGACTATTTGGTTTAGGAACCAAATCCATGTGTGATTCTCCATCAATGCATCATACTCTTCTGGCATAGCTTTCTCCCAATTTTCCTTACCTTTTGCTTCTTCATATGTAGAAGGGTCTTCATCTTCCTTTATCATATAAGCATAATCTTTGGTAGCCAAAAAAGAAGTATCATAGCTATACCTTGTAGGTTGCCACTTGTGTCTTGATGACCTTCTGAGTTCTCCACTTCTTGAGGTTTCTGGTTCATCACATTCTGGATCAATCCTTGGCACTTCTTCAACTTCAACCTGTACTTCATTGTTCTCACTTCTTCAACTTCAACCTGTACTTCATTGTTCTCCTCTTCATCAAATATCTGAACCTTTGATTTACCTTTCTTTTGATACACAACTTCTTCATCACCTGCATAAATATTGATTGTACCTGCATACCAAGTACCTTGCTCATCAAATGTAACATCCTTTGATACAAGGAATTGTTTTGTGGATGGACTCCACAACCTATATCCCATCTGCTTATCATCATATCCAATGAACACATATTTTTCAGCTTTAGGTTCCAATTTATGCCTCGATTGAGATGGCACATATGCATATGCCAAACGTCCAAATACTTTGCAATGATCTAGAGTAGATCTCTTACCCCACCATGCCTCATATGGTGTCATACCCTACAAAGCTTTACATGGTAATCTATTGACCAAATATGTGGCTGTATTTACAGCCTCAGCCCACAAATAATTTGGGCAATTTTTCTCCTTCATCATGGATCTTGCAAACTCAACAAGAGTTCTATTCCTCCTTTCTGCTACACCATTTCGTTGAGGAGAGTACCTACAAGTAATTTCCCTTTTTATACCTGCATTCCACAAATAATCACTGAACGCATTAGAGAAATACTCTCCCCCTCCATCTGACCTTAGTCTCTTCAATTCTTGACATGCAATTCTCTCTGCATGCACATGATAATGTTTGAATGTATTGAATACTTCTGACTTATCTTTGATCACATAGATAGTGATCCATCTGGTAGCATCATCAACATAAATCACATAATACCTTGAACCATTGATACTGAAATCCTTTGATGGTCCCCACACATCTGTGTGTACTAACTCAGGTTTCTCTGAACACATAAAACCATGATTGGAATAAGATTGCCTATGAGCCTTACCTAATTGACATGCCTCTCATCTGTATGTCATATGTTGACCTGCAACATTAGGCAATCCAAGCACTGACCCATTGTTAACCATATCTTTAATACCTCTTTCATTGAAATGTCCAAGCCTTTTGTGCCAAAGATCTAACTCTGAGATCTTATGTCCTTCATAGGTGAACAAGGCATGACCAACATTACCTTGAATCTTCAATGTGAACAATCTTCCTTCTTTCTTCCCTGAAATTTGTTTATACCCATTGCTAGGGTCTTCCACAAAAAATCCTTCATTAGTGAACCTAACTTCATAACCTTTTTCAACAATTGTCCTACACTTCAGATTCTTTGGAATTGTAGGAACATACAAAACCTTACTCAAGAGAGTACTTCCATCCTTGGCCTTCACTGATCCAATTGACTTCACATTGTGCTTTGTATTGTCAAGTGTTTGAACTACATGATTAGTTACCTTATTCTCCAAATCAGTCATCAAAGCTATGTTGCCACTCAAGTGATTTCTACACCCTGAGTCGATGTAGAAGACTCTTTGGTCTTCAATTTGCCTTTCACAAGTTGCATTCATTATCAATGTTGAATCCTCCTTCTGGTCTGAATCATAATTGTAGTAGGTATTGTTGTATTGTTGACTTTGGAATCCTCTACTTGCATTTCTTCCAAAGTAGCCTCTACTACCTCTACCTCTGAAATTACCTCTTTGATTTCTGCCACCTCTTCCTCTTGAATTAAAATTCTGATTATATCCACCATTATTCTGAGTATTATGCCAACAATCATTAGCTAAATGATTTGTCTTACCACAAATCCAACAAGCTTTGCCTCCATCTTTATTACTTCTGCCTCTTCCTCCACCTTTGCCACATCCTCTTCCTCTTAGGAAGTTAGCTTGGCTAGTTGTACCTTCATCTTCATTTGCTTGTTGTTTCCCTTTGCTATTCTTCTTCTTATCCTTTGAATACATTGCTTGACCTGCACTTTTATCACTTTCACCTTTGAGATCCTGCTCAAAGGTTAGCATGTGTCCTAGCAACTGATTTAAATCAGGAGTAAAATGATCTAGTGATAATTCAGTAGACAAAATGAATGGCTTCCATTTGTCATCACCTCTCAAACTTGTGAGGATTTGCCTTACCAATTTATCTTCCTCAATATCTTCATCAACTGCTCCTAATGCATCTGCAATGTCCTTCATCCTTGTTACATAATCTGAGATGGATTTCTTGAATGTGGTAAACTCTGCCCACAAGGATGCCTTCCTTGACTTTGTGGTATTTTGGAAATGCTCCTCCAAAGCATTCCATATATCACTTGCACTTTCAAGACCTCTAATGTGAGGTAGCAAGTAGTCATTAACTCCCATATAGATAATGCTCCTAGCTTGAGCATCTCTCTTCAACCAAGTCTTCAAATCTGATAATTCCTCCCTAGTTGGAACACTAGGATCTCTGAACTTAGGCTTTTCTTCTTCACCTGTAATATAACCTATCAAGTCTTTGCTCATAAGATGAGCTTCCATCCTCACTGAGCATGCTGGATAGTTCTCTCTATCCAGTTTCTCTATTTGAAGAGAATCTCCCATCCTTTCTTCACCTGTGTATTAAATCCTTCAAGCTTTATGAGGAATAAGGTTACCTTTACTTTGAATGAAGTTCCTTTTGTCTTCCTTGATATCTTTTGGCCTCCTTCTCAAGCTTTGCTTTCAAGCCTTCACCTTTTATATCTTCAAATGTTGAATTATTTATAACTGCAGCAGTTGGGGTCCTCCTTTCTTCAATTTTGATGCTCAATCTCCAAAAGAACACCTCTATATCAAGAATAACTTAAAACCTTCACCAATTTGGAGGATCAATACTCAATTTCCAAAATCTTGAACAAACTGTGAAGAAGGTGACTACACAGAAAGTCTGCTACACAGAACTCACTATTGACTTATCAAATGTGTAAATTTTTTTATAAAACTTTGTACAAGGTGTCATCTATAGTCTTCTCACCTCCTCCAAGTTAAATCATTCCAAAAAACTCAGTAGATCTTGAGAAATGAGCTTAACAAGTCACCTATGTCTAAAACTATAGTTATTTGCAGTCGACTTTGACACCTGCAACTTCTAAGACTTGATTCTCCCAAATTAGAACCCATTTAATCAAATGCTTTGAGACATACATAGCTTACCTTCAAACTTAAATAATGAGTGCTTGTTTGCTCAAAACTTTACACTGTGGAAGGATAACTGACCAAAACATTAGCATCAAATTTTGCACCTCGTGCAACTTCTCTTCTTTACATTTACACATGTAAATGTTCCTACACTCAATTCTCTCAGCCTGATCACAATTAGAAGCTGAAAATTTGTACAAAGGTCAATCAACTATAGAAGTAAAGTTTTACAAAGGCATTTCACAAAAGACTCAACACAAAAGGAGAACTCTCAGAAATATTGGGCGCAACTTTTCTTCATTTCTGGAAAACTTTACATCTGAGTGATGAGAGATCTTACTCACTTCTAAAGTATCTAAATGATTCATACAACTTCTAATTTCTCTATTCACATGCTCTCTCATATTTGCCCCAACATTTTCCTTGTATATATAGGCAAATATGTACAAGCTCATAAATATACAAAAGTATAAGTGAGCTAACTCTAAGTTAATGTACATATGTATACATATCTTCATTCTCTGAACATATACTTTCTTCATGCTTCATAACTTGATCTTTTCTTCAATCCTTGACTTCAAAACTTCATCAAAACTTCAATTTTTGATTGCCTTGCACCAACACTGTTTACGATTTCTTTTTAGCTTCTGGGTTTTGTTCATTTTTCTTTACTTCCTCAGCATCTGTTAATGTACTGAATCATCCTTAGTAACTTCTACATTTTTTGGGGATGGAAGAAAAGTATAAACTTTCATTTGTCAGATTTTGATAATAATCTTTGCAACTTTTTTTGTTTTAAGGGGAAAGGCTTAACCCCTTATTCCGAGCTGAGGGTCTAGATGCATGCATAAGTAGGAACTCGTATTTCATTCAAACATTCTTTTATGCACAAACATGCACTGATCTATACAACACAATTCATTTGTCCTACTCGAGCTTCAAATGTGATTTTTTATTTCCTACCTTAACCTTATTTATAAAGACTTCAAACCAAAGTTCAAGTAATTGCATTCCTACTTGAGTCAAATATTCGCACTTGTAATATGATACTATCATAAGCCAATGTTACAATGTTGAAAAATATGAATGCAAAGGTGCAATGAAATACAAAAGAAAATCTAGACAAATAAAAAAGAAGAAATACCACCTGATTAATTTGGTTCAGCCTCAATCATATTGTGTTCAATTTCATACTCGTGTTCCTCTCTTTTCTTGAATAATTTCACTTTTTTCTTGCGATCAAAGTTTTTAGTGGAGTTCCATCTAATTCGTGCAAAGCATATGTCCCATTCTCATGTACATTCATAGCAACATAACGCCCAAACCATCGGCATTTTAATTTCCTTCCTGCATCATATTGGGAATTTAATGTAATGTCATAAATTAGAACCCAATCATCTTCATGAATTCTTTTTGGCCTTAGTCTATGTGATTTATCAAAGTACTTCTTATTTTTCATTCTTCATTCTTTCAACTTGATAACAGCTTCATCTAGTTTCTCATTCCCTTGCTTGTTGTTTTATCTGTAAGGCCAAAAGTTCATCAGTAGACATATTATTATTCCAAGGTAGAGTAGACCATGTAGGAATTTGTGTGTGAACACGAAAAATAAGTTCTTGACGATACATTAATTCAGCCGACATGTATCCTATTGTCCTAGTGCAATTCATTCTATTAGCCATTGTTTCAATTCATCATTACAAGCTTTGGAAATTGCTTTCACAATCGTTGAATGCCCTCTCTCTATTTTCTCTTTATCCTCAGGGTTGTAAGTAGTCGTAAGAGACAAGTGAATTCATGTTGTCCAAAGAAAGCTCTAGCCTCTTGAGCATCTAATTCTCCCCTATCAGCAACTACTTTCTCAATATACCCAAAGCATGAAATCACATCCTCAAGGAAGAATTTACATACATTATATGTTGTTTTGGATCATAGTGCTTGGCCTTCTACATGGTTTGTAAGATCTTCCCTTGCAAGTACAATATAGTGCATCTTATCAATACCTTTAGGCATGGCCACAAGGTCAAGTACCCACTTATAGTGAATACAAGGTGGATAAGTAAATGTAAAGGATCTCGATGTTTCACAGATGAATGAATTTGACATGTAGTACAAATGTTTACATAATCCCTTACATGGACATAGATTCGTGGCCACCAATCACTCTCTCTAATCTTTTTATATGTAGCCACGAACCCTTTATGTCCAACCCATAATGTATCATGTAAATCGTTCATAACTTGCAATTGGAGTTTCTTTTTCCCTAGTACCCTATGTGGCATTTTAACTTTGCCCCTAACATGTCTCCAAATAAATCCATCTTTTAAGAAGAAATTGAAAGCTCATTTTCTAATGTCTTTGAATTTATTTTATGACCAAGTAGGTGACTTTTTTAGAGTACTAAGGTATTTGTCAATGTCTTTCCACTCACGTTCATAATCTTCATCATTAAATGGTGCATACTTATATACTTGTGGATCATAATTTATTAAATTTATATTTATTTTTGCTGCATTATCAAGATCATCTTCAAACTTAGATCTAAAAATGATATAAGCAACAGAATTAGATTTTCCAGCAATATGAATTGAAACCCAATTTATAAATTTAATATATGATATCCATCTTAGCATTGCAATGTCAGGTGATGAACAATTTGCAATCATTCCTATAAGTGGAAAATAATGTATCTCAACAATCACGTTGGATCCTATGAAATATTCCTTTTCAGCTTTTAAAGGTGTGACTAAACCCCAAAGGTCCCGTTTGATTTGTGGGTATTTTTGTTGAGTTTCATGCAACATCTTAGCTTCAAATCTAACTTCATATCATTCCCTCTCTTCATCATCTTGATCAATAACCCATCATATACCTATAGGACTAGTGTCTACAGTCAAAGTAATGGGTTTATGATCTGAATAGTCAACTCATTTCAAGATAGGTGTATCAAGTAGGAGTCTTTTCAATTTTCTCATGGCTTTAGAATGCTTTTTAGTCCATAGAAACGTCCTATTATTCCTCAACAAATCATAAAGACAATTAGCAACATGTGCATAGTGAGGTATCCAAATGGCATAGAAGACACAAGCTCCTAGAAATCTTCTCAGTTCACTAACATTGCTACAAGTCTCAGAAATCTTATTTATGACATCAATTTTAGGTGGATATGGCCTCCGACCATAGTGGCCACATAGATGTCTAACGATGAGTACTTCATTGACACCAAAAGTAGATTTCTAAATAGAAAATGTTAGACCAACATCTTCAAATCTTTTCAATATTCATTCACAATCAGAGATGTGGTCAGTAATAAATTTTCTACATCCTAAAGAGCCTAAGGTTTCATCTTTTAACTTTTCCTCATATCCTTCAATGGGAATGTCATCTATGAAAGGCATCATCACATTTGGAATGAACTCATGCAAGACCATATTCATAGCATTCATCATATGTGCTATTGAATTTGTAGCTCCTTGTGGCAAAGTGCATATACATACTAAGCCTAGAGGAGTCTTCAGTGTGGTAATATCTCTACTCTTGATTGCAACCTAGAATTGGTTGTAGCTTGAATATAAATCACCCATAGAGTAGATTGAGTGTCTAGCAAAGGCTTATGCAAACTCACATACAATTGGGTCAGCTTCAACATTCCTAATCGTGACTTTATTGATAGTTTGTAAGCCTTGAATGAACCTCAAGTTTCCATTCTTTTTAGGTAAATGAACCATCTATTGGAATATAGAGTTGAGGATGGTTCTCGAATTCTCATGTGCATCTTCTCCTTAAGCAGCCTCATCAAGTCGGGTAAGTAAGCTTTTGGAACCGGTATGGGGTGAAGATTCCATGGAAATGCGGTACCATAAAAATGATCATGGGTGGAACTAGCCGTGGATCAAGGCAACCTATCTCAAGAGAATAAAGTGAAAAAGCTTTCTCATGTTTTCAAATGAATCTTAGAAATAATTCTCATTCAACAAGCAAGAAACAAATCATCACTTCCTATTTTAATTTGTTTAAGAGTCTCATTGGTGAATGTATCTCCTATGTTTTCTCGCTCACATAAAATAGGGTCTTGTGTAACCTGCTTAGACTTTCCATCACTTCCTTTGGGTAAAGGTTGAGAAATGGGTTTTATCTTTTTATCAACTATTTTATACTTCATATTGATTCTAGCTTCCTCATGTATATGCTCCTTAACAAAAGTAGAAAGCACCTGAAGCGCCCTACGTGCACTGACATAGGGAATAAGGGCAGTTGACATGATCCATCAACCGAGCTCTTCACACCCACATTTGGACCTGACATGAAATTCCACGATACTTTGGTGACTTAGGTGGTATACGTGCACATTTGCATATTCATTCATATGATTTAGGAGATGGATGCAGTAGCTTCTTTGTCCTTGGGATCAACTGCTTGATCCAAACCTTATAAGATCTCCTTGGTGTTGAGGGTTGGTTGACTTGACCTGAGTGCCTCCATGGAGACTTGCAAGTGGCTAAACCCCTCGCTTCACCCTTCCTATTGATAGATAGAAGCAGTTACATTGGCACACAAAGAATACTCTTATATCTCATTGTAATTAGGCTTTTGACAAAAACAAAAAATGTACCAATTGGCACATATACACACACATTGAACCTCATTTGCAAGCTAATTCAAGGTAACTGTTTCCCAATTTTGTTTAAAATTTGCAGAGTTAAAGAGGCTTCGACTCAAGTTTGAGCCTCAAAAGGGTCAAAGAGGCTCAAACTCAAGTTCGAGCCTCAAAGGGTCAAAGAGGCTCAAACTCAAATTTGAACCTCAAAAAGTCATAGCAACTCAAACTCAAAAGCAAGCCTCTATGTTGAGTGAAAAACAAAAAGAAGTTTTTCAGTTAAGATAAGCTTTTACTTTTACAAAATCAGAT
Source organism: Ceratopteris richardii (assembly GCA_020310875.1). NCBI lineage: Eukaryota > Viridiplantae > Streptophyta > Polypodiopsida > Polypodiales > Pteridaceae > Ceratopteris > Ceratopteris richardii. The sequence continues at coordinate 77,239,998 of CM035409.1, forward strand.
AGTTTGGTAACTACATTCAATACTCAAATCAGACCTCAACCTCTAACTTTTGAAGAATTTGGTGCCTTACTCATGAAGGAGGAGTTATAACTCAAGGCAAGGAGTGGCAGAAACAAGGGAGATGGTGCATTCACAAAAAATTTCAAAGGAGGAAAAGGAGAGTCTTTGAAAGATGGAGACAAGAAGAAGAATGATAAAAAGAAGTTCAAGGGAGAGTGTTTTCATGACAAGAAGAAAGGGCATAAAATTCAAGGCTATTGCATCAAGAAGGTAGAAGAGAACAATGGATCTTCAAAAGGTGGCATGGGCAAGGAGTTTGTCAACACTACAGAAAGTGAGCTTGAGTTATTTGTTACGATAAAGGAGGCATGCTCCTAGGCTGAAGAGTCAGGGATATATGACTCATGGGTGTTGAACAATGGTGCCTCTCATCACATGACAAGCAAAAAAGACCTTTACGATCTAAAGGAACCCATTAAAATAAAGGTAGGAAATAATGCAAGATGTCCTACAGATATTAAAGTTACCATTTCGTTAATTAATTCTAATGGGGATATCAAAAAGCTTTCAAACGTGTTGTATGTTCCACAAATCTAACAAAATCTGCTTTCAATAGCTTCTATAATTGTTTAAGATCATGAAGTATCTTTCAACAAGACATGATCTAAGATTATGGATAGTAAAAACAACATTGTTTGGACTAGCATAAGGAGGAACAACCTATATGATTTTTCTACTCATATAGCCACTACAATTGTGGGCACAAGTAAGTTGCAGCATCAAAGATTTGCCCATGTTAGATACATTGTACTAAAGGAGATGCATTGTCGAGGTATGGTTGCACACCTACATTGATTTCATACATGAAGGAACCATGTTAAAATTGCATGATGAGCAAGAAATAGAGGAAGGAATTTCCACAAGAAAACAAGAACAGAGCAAGTTATCCTCTAGAGTTGGTGCATGTTGGCTTGTGTGGAAAAATGCATGCACGGGCCTTGGGTGAATCTTCCTACTTCATGTTATTCATCGATGACTATATCAAGAGAATGTGGGTGTACTTCCTTTGAGATAAGGATCAAGCTTTTGGTAAGCTTAAAGAATGCCTTCAGGTTGTTGAAGCTAAAATAGGGAAGAAGATGAAGAAATTAAGGACACAAAATGGTAGTGAATTTACCTCACAACAATGCAGTGTTGCAGAACATTGGAATCAAACCATCATGGAGATGGCAAGGTACATGTTGAAGGGAAAAAGTTTTCCAAGTCAATTTTAGGTCTAGACCATCAACATTGTTGTCTACATCTTGAGGAATCAAAGTTACACCAAGGAACTTGATGGAAAGACTCCACAACATGCATACACGATTAAAAAAAACATATGTTTTCCATTTCAAAGTATTTTGAAGTGTATGTTATGTACATGTTCCAAATAGGTTGAGAAACAAGCATCAAATGTACCTTCTTAGGATACAACGATGATTAGAAGGCTTATAAGCCTTATGAACCCGAGGCTAAGAAGATCATTGTGAGCCATGATGTGATGGTTAAGGAGGAGAAACCACATGAAGTGGAGGAGGAAAAGAAAGCTTCCACTTTATCATCAGGCAAAGAAGAAATCCGCTATGAACATGGCCCAAGGGCTATCCCTTCTACACAAGGAAGCATCATCTGCAAAGGATGATTCTGAAAGTTTCCAAGCTATTGTGACCAGCGAGTGTTGATGGTGTTCTAGATGAAGCGAAAACTTGCTCTGATACCAGTTGTTGGAGTTCAAGGTCTCCAAAAGCACACAAACAACACAAGGAAGAAGAGGAATCTTGGACCACAACATAAATTTAGAATGTATTACCAAGTGGAAAAATGTACAAAGATAAGTGACCCGTTAGGATTATAGGCACATATACAAGCTAGGGGGAAAAACCTCCTAAAGGGGGGAAAAAGTGCCTCAACAATCCGAAGTGTGTTCATACACATCACTATCAAAATATATCAAAAATTATTGTTATTGCTACTACTAGTTCTAGTTTTACTGCTAATAGTGCCACTTAGCAACAACCAATTAAGATTGTAAATGATACTAAAATAATTAATATGAAACAAAAATTATTCTACTAACAAAAAAACAACGTATCAAGTTACTATAATTTATAGAAGAGAGATCCATAAAGAAAAATAGGTAATCACTTATGATTGGTCTAAACTATAATTTTAAAATTACTCTTAATAAGCTATGTAGATCATACCCAAGTAAAATATCCTTGATACATAATCTCATATTCACCATACATTTCAAAGATGGATGAGTATGAGAAATAAAGATAAATATCAACATTGAGCATTATGTCAATCTTGATTTATCACAGTTATTCTCAAATATCACATTGATCAATCCTCCCTAATTCTAGAGGGAATGTAACCCTTCCTTTTGTTTCTTCATTTCATGTGTTGCACCATCATCCAGAACCATGATTATTCTAACTTTGGAAATTTAATATGGAAGTCTCATTCTTCAATATATATGGAAAACTTATAATTGTTTGGACATGTTGTAGATTCTCACTTTTAATATATATGAAAACTTATAATTGTAGACATGTTGTGGCATTTGTCTTTCACGAATAATTTTTTTACATTAGATAAACTTTCTTGTGAACTTTTTGTTGTTGATATATTTAGGTAGTGATGTGTGTGAACACTCTAGGACCGCCGAGGTACTTTTTTCCCTCATTAGGAGGTTTTTTTCCCCGGGTTTGTATATATGCCTATTGCCCTAATGGGCTACTTATCTTTGCACATTCTAGTGATAATACATTTAGCATTGTGTGTTGTGCACCAAGCTTCTTCTTCTTCCTTGTGTTGTTTGCGTGCTTCCACATATGTTTAACTCCAACAATTGGTATCAGAGCAGGTCACCACTTCATCTAGGGCGTTGTCTACACCTCTTTGATTGAAGTCTTAGAATTGCATAAAATTTGCTAAGCATACTCAGGGTGTTTCATCTTTTTGTGCCAAAGGTATATACCATTTTCGGTTCGCCCACTATAAGCATCTCAAAGTCTACTACAGGTTTAGCAGAATTCATCTTGGAAGTCCTGTTCAACTTTTTGAGATGCAGTCAATTTTCTGCATCAAGGTATTTTAGTCACCAGCCATGGCTGAAAGCAGTGATGTATTCCATATGTTGGCTCTTGAGGATAAGTTGGATGGTACCAACTACCCATTATGGGCTTATATGATGCATGTATTGGTCGCAAAAGGACTATGGAATATTGTGCAGCGTGTTAAAAGACACCCTATTACACATGTGAATACAGGTAGTGCAAATACAGGTGCTAGAGCTGATGGAGATGGTATCGAAGATGATGCTATTCTGCACATTCCTGTTTGTGCTGCTATTTCTATTGCACCTACTGCAAAGAAAATTCATTGGGATGGCAGAGATCCTTAGGCACATGCATTGATAGCTTTGTCTATCAAACATGCCATAATTCCTCACATTCGCTCTTGCCGAACAGCTAAGAATGCTTGGGATACACTTACCACATTTTTCAGGCTAGGAATGAGGCTCGTGTTGCTTACCTCCGAAAACAATTGGAGAGTGAGCACATGAATGAAGGTGATTCTATGGACAGTTTTCTCACAAAGATCAAGGATTTGAAAGAACAGTCGATTTTTGTTGATGAATTTATACCAGATAGCTCACTTGTGCATACCGTTTTGAATGGTCCTCCTACCTCTTTGCTTCTACTCAGAAATCTGCAAATGCTGTACATTCGAAGAAGGAAGAAAAAGATGAGAAGAAATCAGAAAAGCAAAAATTGTTTTGCAAATACTATAAAGCAACTGGTCATGTCATCAAGAGTTGTCCAAAACTGCCTGCTAAAGAGGCAAAGAAGAAAGGGGCTGGAATGGTTGTTGCAGAGACCTCTACATTGAAAACAGAGTCTACTAATCTTGTGAAGAAGAAGAATGGGCGTTTACTACTATTTGCAGTTTTGACCCATCTTCTCATGAGCAGTGCATGTCTACAGTAGACTCAGATGTTTGGTACTTTGATAGTGGGGCGACCAAACATATTACCTCGCAGTGTAGTTTCTTCTCTTCACTCGAGCCTGCCCCTACAAGGAATATTGTTACATGGGCCAACAACTCCTCCTATCCTGTTGTGGGAGTTGGTAAGATCATTTTGACTACTGTTGATGGTAGTTCTTTCACTTTGTCAAATGCTTTGTTTATGCCAGGGATCAAGAAAAATCTGTTATCAGTTTCTGCATTAGCCAAGATTGGCTTGGTTGTGAGATTTGTTGATGACAGATGTACAGTTCATGATCTCTCAAATGGAAACATCATTATTGTCTCTCGCATTTTATGTCATGGGTTGTATAAGCTTGTAGGCTATGAAAGATTTGTAAATGATTTGGCATGTGCAGTACATGACTCTCAGGCTATGTCAGATGCAAAGCTTTGGCATGCATGCTTTGGTCATCTGAATTTTGCTAGTTTGTTATGCCTACAAAAATCTAAAATGGTGTCCTCTTTGCCCAAACTTGAGGCACCCGGTAAACATGTATGTGAAGGCTATATTTTGGGCAAAATGCAAAATTCTAGCCTATACATAGTGATGTTTGTGGTCCTATTCAAACACCTTCTTTAGGGAACTATCTTTACTTTGTGACTTTCTTTTATGATTTTTCCAGGCATGCACCGGTATATCCATCAAAGGAAAAGTTCGAAATGTTTATGTGCTTCAAACAATTTCTGGTTTTGGCTTAAAATCTTTCAGCATGTAAAATGGGCACCCTCCGTTCTGATCGAGGGGGAGGGAATATAGGTCTTCTAACTTTAATGCATTTCTGGCTGAACATGGGATAAAACATCAGTGTACAAAGCCGTATACACCTCAATAGAATGGAGTTGCTGAACAAAAGAACAGGTCACTCATGGAGATGGCGAGGTGTATGGTCAAGAGTTAGGCTTTACCACATAGTTTCTGGCTATGTGTGCAACATATGTACTAAACAGGTGTCCCACTAAATCGTTATAGTCTATCACTCCATATGAGGCGTGGCATGGTCGCAAGCCATCTGTTGCTCATCTGCATGTCTTTTGTTATCTCGCATATGCATTAGTGCCTGAACAACATCGCAGAAAATTGGATGATAAAGCAGTAAAATGTATTTTTGTTGGATATACTTCTGAAAGTAAAGGCTATCGTTTGTATCATCCACAGACTAAATGCATTTTGGTTAGCCGTGATGTTGTTTTTATGGAAGATACTATTCAGCCATTGCTTTCATGTACTAAGGAGACATATGTTGGCTCCAAAGACATGTATGATACTTTGCTACCTCTTTTTATAGGTGGGTAGTCTAGTGTTGGTTCTAATGAGGCAACTTCTCAGCCTTTGCAGGTTTCATGTGATGATGCAGATCATTCCATTTTTTATGCAGATTTACATGATGCACTTGTTGATGAGAGAGCTGATATTAAGCAAGCAAAAACTATGCCAAAATGGCTGGTGTAGACCTTGCATGACAACAAATTAGATGCACCTCTCTCATATCATACTCGGTCAGGCTCTCATAGTGCCTCTTTTGCATCAGATTGCTATGTTATGGCTGCCTCGAGTCTCTGTGATGAGTCTAAACCTTTTTTGTTTGATGAAGCATAAAATTCTGAACATTGGATGGCTACAATGCAATCTGAATATGATGTTATCATGAAAAATGGTACCTGGTCTTTATGTGACTTGCCTCCTAGCGAGAAGGCCATTCGCACTAAGTGGGTATATAAGCTGAAGCATAAACCTGATGGAACAGTTGACAAGTATAAAGCTAGGCTTGTTGCAAAGGGTTATGCGCAGGAAAGAGGCATTGATTTTGATGAAACCTTTGCTCCTACTTGTTGAATGACTACTATTCGTAGCATCTGTGCACTTGCAGCTCATCATGGCTGGAATGTACATCAGTTGGACATTAAAACAACATTTTTGAATGGTGACTTGCATGAAGAAGTGTATGCCTTTTAGCCCCATGGCTTTGTGCAGAAAAGGCATGAAAACCAAGTGTGTAGGTTAAAGAAGGCATTATATGGTTTAAAACAAGCACCACGTGCTTGGTATGAAAAGATACATGCCTATCTCATTGCACATGGTTTTGAGAACAGTCCAAGTGAAAGCACCTTATATGTTAAGCGTGCTAATGATGTGCTTCTAATCATTGTGGTGTATGTTGATGACATCTGCTCACTGGTCCTCATGACATCCATATTGCTGATTCTAAGGCTGATTTGTATGCCTCATTTGAGATGTCGGATTTGTGGCATATGCATCACTAGTTGGGCATTCAGTTTATGCAAGTTGGTGGTGGAATGGCTTTGTGTCAAATGAAATATATTGGCACGTTATTGTAGCATTTTGGCCTTGAAACTATAAGCATATTGCCATTCCCATGGAGACAGGTTTACGATTGAGTCTTCATGATGCTGGAGATGCATTTGATGTTGTTCTCTATCAGCAGGCTGTTGGATGCTTGATTTACTTATACATTACTCGGCCAGATATTCAATTTGTTGTCTCACAGATGAGCAGGTTTATGCATTGCCCAGGTGTCAAGCATTGGCAGGCGGTTAAGCGCATCTTTCACTACTTGAGTGGTACCCGGCTACTTGGATTGTTTTATCCCAAAGGGGGATCACTATTGCCATATTTGCATGCTTTTTCTGACAGTGATTGGGCTAGTTGCTATGACACTCTTGTGTCCACCACTGGCTTTTGAAAGAACTTGGAGAAGCTTGTAGAAGGTAGAAAAGTGTGTTTCGAAGCGACGAATTTTGGTCAAGCCAACCGGCACAAGACCAGCCCTTGAGCTTATGGAGACTCAAATAGACCTTATAAGCATGTGATAAGTACAAAGAAACACACTATGTACTTTGGAGCATCAAGGAGAATGATTCGATACAAAACAGATAGGTTCACGAGTCGACTAGCTCAAAAAAGTTACTATTATGGAAGAGACAATGGACTTCCAATGCCCATAGCGACCAGCGTGATTACAATTAGAAAAATTCCTTTTATGGGAGTGATATACATAGGGTTGAGTATATAGAATGCACAAAATTATAAGGAATAAGCAAAATATGCTATAGGAATGAATGCGACATTCACCGGTGGTACTTCCTATTTTTCAGGATTACATAGAGATTGACCCCGAGACCGAAAAACTCAGATTTCTCCCAATCTGCTGAACCAAATGGTTTGAAAATTTACAAGAATAAACTAGACACTTATACCTTTCCAATGAGCCATCTTGCACTCAATTTGAAGCTCTGGAGAGAGAGCAGCAGCCTCTGAAAAATTACTATTGGCGAAGAAGATGATGCAGAGAATTGAAGGAGCAAGACAATGATGGTCACAAGTGTATGTCTATTGCTTCCATGTATTGTACAAGTAATTCTAAGTTTTTATATAGACTCTAGGAGTGTTCCACGGCTTCTACAAGTGGATTTTGAATTCAAATGAAGGTGGGAATGGTTGTTGGAGCGAATCAATTCACTTTCCTACAATCTAGGAAAAGTGAAGATCTAGTTTGATCTACTTTTAGGTGATTGATTGCTTGATTGAATGCAACTTCAACCACCACAAATTCATGGGATTTGGTCTCTATCTTTCTAACTTTACATGTGTAAATCTCAAGGCTTTTACAACGCTAAATGAACCATCAAAAATCTCTCAAAAAAATACAATAAATGAGCATAAGAAAAAGAACTCTCCAACGGATATTCTTTCGACGCGATAGCCTTTGATGTAGATCAAATCCACCTCAAGCATAGTGTAATATTGATGTTCCAACAGCTCCCCCTCAAGCAAAAGTATGCTTGAGTCTTCATTCTCTGATAGGTTGAATACATGCCATAGCTTTGAATCTACAAAGCTTTATTCCATCAAGTGCCTTCGTCATCATATCTGCTACTTGCTTTTCAATTTGAACAAAAGAAATGTCGATCTCCTTTTCCATGAGCTTCTCCCTGATGAAGTGGTAATGGACTTCTATGTGCTTGGTTCTCGCATGGAAAATAGGATTTGCCGCTAGATGCATGGAACTTACATTATCTCCAAATATGTGAGGTTTGGAACTCACAAGTCCCAAATCTGTATACAATGCTTTTAACCATATTGCCTCTTGAGTTGCTATGGTCAAGCCTCTTGGAACTCCATGACACTAGCTTCGAACTTGCAAATGCTAAGTAACCAGATGTACTTTTTCTTTCATCCTTAGCTCCTGCCCAATCTGCATCTGAATAGATTTTGATATCCAAATCTGAAGAGTAAGGATAGAATATACCTTCGTTGATTGTACCTTTGAGATACTTAAGTACTCTCTTAGCTGCATCCATGTGTGGTCTTCTCGGTGAGTGCATAAACTGACTAAGCACTCCCACACTATATGAGATGTCTACCCTTGTATGAGTAGCATATATCAAGCTACCTACCAAGCTTTGATACTCTTTAATGTCTTCAATTTTCTCACCTTCATAAACACTAAGTTTATGATTCATCTCCAAAGGTGTACCTACAAGTTTAGTGTTGGATTCTTGATTGAAGAGTTGTCCAAGAAAAATGTTGAAGTCTGGAGTTTGCACATCCATGATGAGATCATAAGCCATCGTGAAGGATTGCCATTGCTTATCACTTTGAATGTCGTTGAGAATTTGCCTCATGATGACCTCTTCTTCAATCAGCTCTCCAATGGATGCTAACTGATCCGCAACCTCCTTGACCTTGGTATCAAACTCTGTGATGGTTTGTTTAGGTGTCTTCATTTGGTTTAACTCGTTCCAAAGATGATTCTTTCTTGCTTTGGTACTAGCAGAAAAGAAAGTCTCGAGGGCATCCCAAGTCTCTTGAGATGTCTTGCATCCTCTAATATGTGGTAATAGAAAGTCGGAGATAGAGCTTAGTATGTACGACCTTGCTTGAGCATCCCTTGCGCACCAAAGTGTGAGCTTATCTGTCTCCTCTTGTGTAGGTCCTCCTTTGGATCTTGGAATAGGCATAGCTTCATCACCTGCTACAATTCCAAAAATATTTCTACCTTGCAAATAGGCCTCCATTCTGATTTGCCAAGCCGCATAGTTTTGTCGATCAAGCTTCTCGATCATTGAGGGAAATCCGTCACCCATCTTGATCTAGCTTTGATACCACTGAAAGAACTTGGAGAAGCTTGTAGAAGGTAGAAAAGTGTGTTTCGAAGCAACGAAGTTTGGTCAAGCCAACCGGCACAAGACCAGCCCTTGAGCTTATGGAGACTCAAATAGACCTTATAAGCATGTGATAAGTGCAAAGAAACACACTATGTACTTTGGAGCATCAAGGAGAATGAGTCGATACAAAACAGATAGGTTCATAGGTCGACTAGCCCAAAAAACTTACTATCTATGAAAGAGACAATGAACTTCAAATGCCCATAGCGACCAGCGTGATTACAATTAAAAAAAATCCTTTTATGGGAGTGATATACATAGGGTTGAGTATATAGAATGCACAAAAGTATAATGAATAAGCAAAATATGCTACAGGAATGAATGCGATATTCACCGGTGGTACTTCCTATTTTTCAGGAATACATAGAGATTGACCCCGAGATAGAAAAACTCAGATTTCTACCAATCGGCTGAACCAAATGGTTTGCAAATTTAGAGGCATAAACTAGACACTTACACCTTTCCAATGAGCCATGTTGCACTCAATTTGGAGCTCTAGAGAGAGATCAGCAGCCTCTGCAATATTATTGTTGGCGAAGAAGATGATACAGTGAATTGAAGGAGCAAGACAATGATGGTCACAAGTGTATGTATATTGCTTCCATGTATTGTACAAGTAATTCCAAGTCTTTATATAGACTCTAGGAGTGTTCCACGACTTCTACAAGTGGATTTTGAATTCAAATGAAGGTGGGAATGGTTTTTGGAGGGAATCAATTCACTTTCCTACAATCTAGGAAAAGTGAAGATCTAGTTTGATCTACTTTTAGGTGATTGATTGCTTGATTGAATGCAACTTCAACCACCACAAATTCGTGGGATTTGAGCTCTATCTTTCTACCTTTACATGTGTAAAGCTCAAGGCTTTTACAACGGTAAATGAACCATCAAAAATATTTTTAAAAAATCCAATAAATGAGCATAAGAAAAATGAGCATACAATCTCTCAAGGATCTCTGCTGGGGAGATCAGCTTGGCATATGTGCCCATGCACTAGAACATTGCAGACCTTTTTACGAAGCCTCTGCCCAGGGAGAAGCCTTGAAGCTTTCAACAAAGCTTTGGGCTTACTTCCTTTTGTGGATTGATTCCACATAGCTTGGCACTTCCTTATACATGAGTGCTAGCTCCTTGTTCACTGCATCACTCCCAAGGGGGATTTGTTGATATATTTAGGTAGTGATGTTTGTGAACACTCTAGGACCGCCGCAGCACTTTTTTCCCTCTTTAGGAGGTTTTTTCCCCCGGTTTATATATACGCCTATTTCCCTAATGGGCTACTTATCTTTGTACATTCTAATAGCAATACATTCAGCATTGTGTTGTGCTCCAAGTTTCTTCTTCTTCATTGTGTTGTTTGCGTGCTTGCGCAGACGTCTAAGTCCAACATTTCTTCCCATAACCTTTTATATTTCATGAAACCTCTACTGTAATTCATTAATATCTTTAAAATATCATCATATTCCATGGATATTTTTTGGAAAAGAGAAAGGATTCAAAAGACAAATTCATTTATTTAGATAATCATTTTCTAGAAAGTCCACATGTAGATTGATCTTCATGGTTTCCCTAACGCTTATCAAATTTTTTCATATAATGTTCGTTTGATGATGAAGGCAATCTTTTTTATTTGTTCTACCATAAGAGGATCAATCAAGGCAAAGAAGGTCCATTATGTGTTGTAAAACAAGTTGTTGCTAATTACAATGTTAAGGGTAAATTTCATTATTCCTCTCATAAGCAAAAATTTATCAATGTTGCACAATCAAAGGAAAAAGATAAAGATGATGAGAGATCCTAAAAACAGATGAAATTTTTCAAGTATCATAAGGCCAATGTTCAAGTTATTAAGAGCTATCCTAAACTAACTACTAAAGTGGTAAAGAAAAAAAATATTCCAATAGGCTACCACACATGCCTCTACCCCTAAGACTAATTCCACTAATCTTGTGCAAAGTTAAGAAAAAAAATTGCAATGCTATGTATTATAATCCATTATTTCATCATTTTTGTATTTATCTCTAAACTTAGATCTTTGGTATTTTGAAAGTGATGAAATTAATATATTATCTTTGAATATGATTTCTTTACTTCACGTAATTCTATCCCTAATGATATATTGTTACTTGTGCAAACCAATCTTATTATCCTATTATTTGACTTGGTAAGTTTATCATTACAATGCTAATAACAATATCTTCACGTTATCATATGCTTTATATGTTCCAAAGATCGACAATATAGTCTCAGAAAACTATGGGAAATATTGTGCATTGTATGGTTGACAAAACTACGGTAAATATCTGGTTGATTCAACATATATATGTCACAGATATTTGGTTGATTCAGTACACATACATACATACATACATACATACATACATACAACATACATACACATGCATACACACACACGCATATATATATATATATATATATATATATATATACACACACACACACACACACACATATATATATATATATATATATATATATATATATATATATATATATATATATATATATATATATATATATATATATATATATATATATATAGATAATAGATAGATAGATATATATATATAGAGAGAGAGAGAGAGAGATCTATGACCCGTTTTGGATGCAATTTTCTTGGTTGTTTGGAACATTGAATGATAGGACTATGAAATGTACTTTTTGTTGGAACATCAAGCTTACACTATGCTTGAGGTGGATTTGATCTACATCAAAAAGCATTTGGATTATATCAAAATATCCATTGAAGCGTTCTTTTACTTATGCTCATTTATTGTATTTATTAAAAATATTTTTTATCCATCATTTACCATTCTAAAAGCCTAGAGCTTTACACATGTAAAAGGAGAAAAAGAGAGCTCAAATTTTACAAATTTGAGATGGTTGAGCTTGGCAATCAGTGAATCAATCAATCACCTAAAAGTAGATCAAACGAGATCTTCACTTTTCCTAGATTGTAGGAAAGTGAATTGATTCCCTTCAACAACTTACCTTGCCTTCATTTGAATTCAAAATCCACTTGTAGAAGTTGTGGAGCACTTCAAGTCTATATAAATACTTCAATCGCTTGTACATTACACGTGGCCATCATTGTCTTGCTCCTTCATTTGTCTGCATCATCTTCTTCAACAATAGTAAACTTGCAGAGGTTGTTGCTCTCTCTACAGAGCTCCAAATTGGATAACTGAGCATTCATTGGAAATTCATTAGCGTCTAGTTTATATTTATAAATTTTCAAACCATTTAGTATAGTAAATTGGGAGAAATCTTGGTTTTTTGGTCTCGGGCTCTATTTTTGCATAGCACTAAAAAATAGGAGGTACCACTATTGTACTTATCACATTTTTATAAGGTCTATTTGAGTTTCCATAAGCTCAAGGGCTAGTCTTGTGTTTGTTAGCTAGACCAAACTTCATCACTTCGCAACTCACCTTTCTACCTCCTATAAGCTTCTCCAAGTTCTTTCAATGGTATTAGAGCTAGATCACGATGGGTCACGGCTTTCCCTCAATGATTGAGAAGCTTGATCGACACAACTATGTCGCCTTGGTAAATCAGAATGGAGACCTATTTGCAAGGTAGAAATCTTTATGGAATTGTAGCAAGCAATGAAGCTATGCCTATTCTAAGATCCAAAGGAGGACCCATACAAGAGGAGACAGATAAATTCACACTTTGATGTGTAAGGGATGCTCAAGCAAGCTCATACATACTAAGCTCTATCTCTGATTTTCTATTACCACATATTAGAGGATGCAAGACATCTCAAGAGACTTGGAATGCCCTAGAGACTTTCTTTTCTGCTAGTATCAAAGCAAGAAAGAATCATCTTTGGAATGAGTTCAACCAGATGAAGAAGACACCTAAACAAATAATCACAAAGTTTGTTACAAAGGTCAAGGAGGTTATTGATCAGTTGGCATCCATTGGAGAGCTCATTGAAGAGGAGGCTATCAAAAGAATATTGTTCTATCCACATCGCCCAACGTGGCTTCTTGAAGATAAACAACATAAATATCATATGTTGTATTTATTAAGGATTTTTGGACAAGTGTGGATTGTTTCCAAAAATCCTCCCTTCACTGTCACAATGGTACAAGGTTCAATAACCTACAAAACTTCTTGTGACTTTCCCTGTTCAATGCTTTGGTAAAAATATCTGCAACATTTTCACTTCTAGGTATGTAGACTAGCTCAATGTGCTTCTTAGATACTTGTTCTCGAATATAGTGGTAATGAACCTCTATATGCTTTGTCCTAGCATGATGAACTGGGTTCTTTGCAATAGCAATACCACTCTGGCTGTCTAAAAATATTTGTATTGGAAGATGAACATGAACATCAAGATAACAAAGAATCTTTTGTAACCAAATGGATTCAAGTGTAGTTGTAAAGGCGGCCCTGTACTCTGCTTCACTTGAAGATGTAGCAACTATAGGTTGTTTCTTTGACATCCAAGGCATAAGACAATCTCCTAAAAAGAAACAATAACCACTTGTGCTAGTTCTTGAGCCTTTATCACATGCCCAATACAAATCTAAAAAACCTTTAAGCAAAAAATGTGAAGACTTCAGAAATACCATAGCATAATTTGAAGTTCCCTTCAAATATCTGAAAATTCTCTTAATTGCTTTCCAATGAACTTTCAACGGACTGTGCATGAACCTGGATACTTGAGAAACTGCAAACTAAATGTCTGGTCGTGTATTACATAAATATATCAAGCAACCGACTACTTGACTATATAATGTAGCATCAAATGGTTTTGAATATGCTTCCGACTGTAATACCACATTAACATCCATTGGTGTTTGTATAGGCTTGGAGACCGCTTTAACGGCTTTTACTAGAGGAAGCATTAGGGGTAGAACTAGAAATCTTAGGATTAGAAGACTTACTTTCCTTTTTAGATTGTTGAATCTTTTGCTCCTTCTTTGTCTCCTTCTTCTGCTTTCCCTTTGACGATGATAACATGGCTTCATCATTCTCTTCCATACCCTTTTGTTGATCTTCATCTTGAAGTAATAGGAATTGTAGCTCTTCAAATGAAATTTTTCTATCTCTTGTAAAGAGAGATAAAGAAGTAACAAAAGCATGATATGTAGATGGAAGTGAGTTTAGAAGTGTGTTTACCATCTCTTCATCTGAAATGTTGATTCCAACATTCAATAACTGATCTCGTAAATCTTTAAGCTTCAAAATATGTATCTGAACCAATTCACCAACTTTCATCCTTGGGTTGGCTAGTTGTCTCCTTACATGAGCTTTCCTAGCACGGTTTCTGCTCTAATAGAGATTCTCTAACTCCAACCAAGCTTGATGAGAGGTTCTGCAAAACGTGATTCACGGTATAATATGCCTCTTAACTCCCACAAAAATATATGAAAGTGCTGGTGCATCCCTTGAATCCCATCTATATTGCTCTTCTATAGGAAGTAATATGGTAGTAGTACAGACTTCTGATGATGAAAGAGTTTCTTCTTCTTCTCTAACCTCCTATTGAGCAGAAAAAGGAACAGCATGTCTTCTAGAAGATGAAGCAACATCTTCTCCAACTTGTCTTGGCCTTGGATAAGTGTCATTGACAATATTCCATAAGTCCTTTGTTACTAACAGATTCATCATCATAAAACTCCACATTGGATAATGAGACATGCCCTCAAGCTTGTCTTCATTCTCAAGTCTATAGTCACTCATCTTGTTAAGGGTGTATGTCAACTATGCTCTCATACCAAATGTTGGAATTCTAAGGTCTAAATACCATATGTTGGAAGTGATAGTGGGCCACAATAACAATAAATCATAGGTTTACATGATCTTCCAACAGATGAACCTTAACATACGCACCTTAAGACTCAAAAATAGATGAGTGAGAGATAGAGAGAAAATAGATGAGATTTCAATTGTAACGGTAAGCTATGAGGATCACCTACACTATATATATATATATATATATATATATATATATATATATATATATATATATATATATATATATATATATATATATATATATATATATATATATATATATATATATATATATATATATATGAATGTCAAATTACAATGTGTTTATATGATACAAACTGACAATATCCATATCTAGGCAAAAATAGGAACTAAATACAAGAAATTGTGTGCCTAAGAGGTATGAAGAGTGTGCGTGTGTGTGTGAGAGAGAGTATGAAGAATAAGAACAATTTAGAACTGGTGTACAGCAAACCCAAATTCTGATCAACCTAAATAAAAAACGAGTGACCTAGCAAGTAAGAACAGAAATAGACTTGCTACTCATAGTAAATCAACAATGGATGTTGATGGTATGCTGGAAAAATCTTCTCCAAATAATCACCAAGATGTAGACCACAACTCCTCCAAGAGTGTGAGAACTCCTCCAAGATAGCCTCCAAGATCTCCTTCTAGCTTGAGAAGATTGATCACCTCCTCAAAGTTCTTCTCCAAGAGCTTGAGCTTGTTGAGTGATTGAGTGATGATACATAATGAGCTAAGCCTCTTCTTTTATAGTTGAGAATACTTCTTGAAAAGCAATTGATAAAGCTAAACTCATATGCTATCGTATGTGAAAATCCTTTGAAAAAAATAAAGCTACAACCGCGAATATTAGGCACCATCCGCTTTTGATTTTTTCAATCATTGCTTTATCAAAGAAAGCAAGTATATCATCGCATTGTTGCTCGTGGGATTTGAACCCGGATGGGTTCTTTAGAAGAATATTGTTCTATCCACATTGCCCAACGTGCCTTCTTGAAGATAAACAACATAAATATCATGTGTTGTACTTACTGAGGATTTTTGGACAAGTGTAGACATTGTTTCCAACATATTCAAGATGTTCAAATCATGTTGCAGGCAACATTGCTCTTCTATCTGACTTGGAAAGTTCAAAGCATAGACATGAAGTACAAGCATGGGATGATACTAAGCACAACGTGGAGAAGGTTGGTAATTTCAAAGCTTCCAATCATAGGACAAACATTATAAGTAAGGTTTTCTATGTACCCACTATCACAAAAAACCTAATAAGTGTAGGCCAAATAGTTGAAAAAGGCTTGCAAGTTAGATTCACCCAACATGGAGCTTTTGTGGAAGATCCATGTCAAGGATTCAAGAAGATAGCCAGAGGTGAGAAGCATGGTAGGCTCTTTACTTTTGAAGTAGGAGAAACCACAAACATAGCTCTCTTCAAATCTGGGTCCCAAACCCTAAGTGAGCTTGAAGTGTGGCGTAAGAGACTTGATCATGTGAATGAAAGAAACTTGAAGGATATATGCAGCAGTCAAAGTGTTCAGCTGCCAAACATATCAAAGCAACACATGATCAACACATGTGATGCATGTCATATTGGGAAGGCACAAAGATAACCATTCAACCACAAAGGCTACATCCACAACAAATTATTTGACTTAGTACATATTGATGTATGGGGAACAAGTCAAAAACCTTCATTGGCAAGATCAAGGTATTATGTCTCATTTATAGATGATCATAGTAGATGGACTATTCTGTACTTTGTTAAAAGTAAGATTGAAGTGTTTGATTGCTTCAAAAAGTATCTAGCACATGTAGAAAATAATACAGGTAGATCACTCAAGAAGCTCGCATCTAATGGAGGGGGAGAATACTTCTCCAAAGAATTCGATGAGTTCTTGTAGGATAAAGGTATCAAAAGGGAAGTGACTACCAGGTACTCTCCTCAACTAAATGGAATTGCATAGAGGAGAAACAAGACATTGGTTGGATCAGCTAGAATAATGCATGAAGAGAAGAGGTCGCCACATTATCTATGGGCAGAGGCTATTTCAACTGTTGTGTACCTTGTCAATAGATTAACATCGAAATGACTTCAAGGTATGACTCATTATGAAGCATGGCATGGAAGAAAACCTAGTCTTGGACATTGCAAGGTGTTTGGTTTTTTAGCTTATATTCATGTACAGGTAAGCTATATGAAAGGGCAACAAAAGCAGTGTTTATTGGATATGACTCAACTCAAATGGGTTACAGGTTCTATAATCCTTCAACCAAGCAATTCACTACAACTAGGGATGTTGTGTTTGAAGAACATAGGTCTTGGTATGATGAAGACAAACAAAAGGTAACTCTACTATATGATCTTGATTCTGATTCTGATCAACTAGGACGCAAGCATGATAAACAGGTCCAGGATCCAAGAAGTGATATAGATGATGACCAAGATGAAAGAAAAAAGGATTACAAATTATGGAATTCAAGAGGAAAATCAAAGATGCAGGAGTGTGGAGAATGCTCTAAGCAAGCTCCTAGAAGATCAACAAGAGAGAAGAAACAACCTGAAAGGTATGGATATGAATCCATGTTTGTGACCAAGAATTCAATCTACTTGGCAAAAGACTCAATTTTAGAAGAACCCTCAACCTATGAGGAGGCAAAGGGAAACTCTAATCCAGATAACATGAAAGAAGAAATAGATGCATTGAAGGAGATGGACACTTGGGATTTGCTTCCAAGCTCATCCAATCAAAAGGTAATTAATTGCAGATTGGTATATAAAGTTAAAAGAAAGTCAGATGGATCAATTTGTAGGTACAAGGTAAGATTAATTGCCAAAGAATGCTCACAAAATCATGGTATAAACTATGAGGAAATATTCTCACCAGTTGCAAAGATGACTACAATCAGAACATTGATAAGTGTAGTTGCTACAAGAAATTGCAGACTCTTCCAACTTGATATAAAAAATGCATTTCTAAATGGTTGGGTAAGTGAAGAGGTATACATGTCACAACCACCATGGTTTGAAAACCCTTATCATGCATCTTATGTTTGTCGTCTTAAGAAAGCATTGTATAGATTGAAACAAGCTCCTAGAAGCTTGGAATTATAGGATGGTTACATACCTTCAAGATCAAGGGTTCAAACCTAGCAGCTCAGATCCTTCTCTATTCATCAAAAGGGATCACAATGAGGTTATCTATCTACGTGTTTATGTAGATGAAATATTTTTTATAAGTGATGATCTAAATGGCATTCAAAGGATCAAGAGATACATGCAAGAGAAGTTCAAAATCAATGATTTAGGTGAGCTCACATTCTTCCTAGGTATGCACGTCATATACATAGATGAAGGAATGTATTTGACTCACAAGAGATACATTTAGGATCTACTTCTTAAGTTCAAAATGGAGAACACTAAACCTACATGTACACCTTTGGAGATGAATCATAAACTTAGTGTTTATGAAGGTGAGAAAATTAAAGACATTAAACTCATACAAGGGTAGACATCTCATATAGTCTAGGAGTGCTAAGCCAATTCATGCACTCACCAAGAAGACCACACATGGATGCAGCTAAGAGAGTACTTTTTGGAACATCAAGCTTATACTATGCTTGAGGTGGATTTGATCTACATCAAAAGCTATCGCATCAAAAGAATATCCGTTGAAGAGTTCTGTTATTTATGCTCACTTATAGTAATTTTTTAAAAAGATTTTTCATGGATCTTTTACCATTGTAAAAGCTTTGGGCTTTACACATGTAAAGGTAGAAAGACAGAGCCTGAATCCCACGAATTTGTGGTGGTTGATTTGCATTGAATCAAGCAATCAATCACCTGAAACTAGATCAAACTAGATCTTCACTTTTCCTAGATTGTAGGAAAGTGAATTGATTCCCTCCAACAACCATTCCCACCTTCATTTGAATTCAAAATCCACTTGTAGAAGTTGTGGAACACTCCTAGAGTCTATATAAATACTTGAAATCACTTGTACGATCCATGGAAGCAATATACATACACTTGTGACCATCATTGTCTTGCTCCTTCAATTTTCTGCATCATCTTCTTTGCCAACAGTAATCGTGCAGAGGTTGTTGCTCTCTCCCCAGATCTCCAAATTGTAAGCAAGATGGCTCATTGGAAAGTTAAAGTCTATTTTACGCCTATAAATTTTCATAAGATTTGGTTTAGTAGATTAGGAGAAATCTTAGTTTTTCTGTCTCGGGATCAATCTCTACGTATTCCTAAAAAATAGGAGGTACCAGCATTGAGTGTCTGATTCATTCCAATAGCATATTTTTCTTATTCCTTATACTTTTGTACATTATATACACTCAACCCTATGTGTATCACTCCCATAAAAGGATGTTTTCTAATTGTAATCACACTCGTCGCTATGGGCATTTGAAGTTCATTGTCTCTTCCATAGATAGTAAGTTTTCTGAGCTAGTCGACCCACGAACCTATCTGTTTTGTATCGACTTTTTCTCCTTGATGCTCCAAAGTACATAGTGTATTTCTTTGCACTTATCGCATGCTTATAAGGTCTATTTGAGTCTCCATAAGCTCAAGGGCTGGTCTTGTGCCGGTTGGCTGGACCAAACTTCATCGCTTCGAAACTCACTTTTCTACCTCCTACAAGCTTCTCCAAGTTCTTTCAGTGATATCAGAGCTAGATCGAAATGGGTGATGGATTTCCCTCAATGATCAAGAAGCTTGATCGACACAACTACGTGGCTTGGAAAATCAGAATGGAGGCCTATTCCAAGGTAGAAACCTTTATGGAATTGTAGCAGGTGATGAAGCTATGCTTATTCCAAGATCCAAAGGAGGACCTACACAAGAGGAGACAGATAAGCTCACACTTTGGTGCGCAAGGGATGCTCAAGCAAGGTCGTACATACTAAAATCTATCTCTGACTTTCTATTACCATATATTAGAGGATGCAAGACATCTCAAGAGACTTGGGATGCCCTCGAGACTTTCTATTCTGCTAGTACCAAAGCAAGAAAGAATCATCTTTGGAACCAGTTCAACCAAATGAAGAAGACACCTAAATAAATCATCACAGAGTTTGTTACCCAAGTCAAGGAGGTTGTAGATCAGTTAGCATCCATTGGAGACCTGATTGAAGAAGAGGCTATCATGAGGCAAATTCTCAACGGCATTCAAAGTGATAAGCAATGGCAATCCTTCACGACGGCTTATGATCTCATCATGGATGTGCAAACTCCAGACTTCAACATCTTTCTTGGACAACTCTTCAATCAAGAGGCCAAAAATAGCATAAAGGAAGGTAACTCCTATCATGGTAATTGAACTAGTGCTCTATATGCAGATAAGAAAGCTTGATGTGCAACACCCATAATGGACATGTTCTATCTAGACTGATCTTCATGCAGCAAAACAGAAACTAACTCTTCAAATGACAGGGCATTTGGATTGGCTTTCATCATCAAATGAGGAGTAGAAGAAAAACTCTGATATGAATCAGGAAGACCATTCACAACAGCCTGCGCAAGTGAGCTATCTGGTATAACTTCATCAGCAGAAATCAATTGTTCCTTCAAATCCTTGATCTTTGTCAGAAAAATGTCCATAGAATCACCTTCATTCATATGCTCACTCTCCAACTATTTTTGAAGGTAAGCAAGACAAGCCTCATTCCTAGCTTGGACAATGCGGTAAGTGTAACCCAAGCATCCTTAGTTGTTTTGCACGAGTGAATGTGAGGAAAAATGGCATGTTTGACACACAAGGCTATCAATGCATGTGCCTGAGCATCTCTGCCATCCCAACAAATTTGAAGAATCTAAAGAATATCAACATCCTCAATGCCATTTGCATCAGCTTCAATATGTGTATTTGTAGGTGTAAGAGGATGTTTTTAAACACCCTGCACAATGTTCCACAGTCCTTTTGCAACCAATACATGTTGCATCATATGAGCCCACAATGGGTAATTGGTACCATCCAACTTATCCTCAATAGCCAACATACGCAATACATCATTACTTTTAGCCATGGCCATTGACTAAAATACCCTGATGCAAAAAAATGATTGTATCTGGAAAAGTTGAATTGAAGTACCTTGACGAGTTCCACTAGATTTGTAGCAGACTTTGAGAGGCTTATACTGGCAAACCAAAACCTGTATATATCTTTGGCACAAAAAGATGAAATAGCCTGCACAAGCGCTACGATAGTGCTTTGGAGGCCAAAACGAGCTCATATCACAATTTTGGCACCTCAAAGCGAAGCAATTTTGATCTCCTAATCACCCTGACTATGCTCACCAAATTTTGTGTGATTCTGAGACTGTGATTGGAGGAGTGTGGACGATGCCCTAGATGAAGCGGCAACCTATTCTGATACCAATCGTTGGAGCTAGATGTCTTTGGAAGCACGTGAACGGCACAAGGAAGAAGAAGAAGCTTGGAGCACAACACACAATACGGAATGTATTACCACTAGAATGTACAAAGATAAGTAACCCATTAGGGATATAGGCATATATACAAGCCAAGGGAAAAAACCTCCTAAAGAGGGAAAAAAATGCTTTGGCGGTCCTAGTGTGTTCACACACATCACTACCTAAATATAGCAATATATATATATATATATATATATATATATATATATATATATATATATATATATATATATATATTCCATAGGATACTTTGTTTTTACAAAATGAATGCTTTGAATTGGATACAAAGGAGAAAATATACAAGAAAATCAGGATTAGCTACCTAATAGGTTGATAATAATAATATCATCTTCTTCATGAGGTTACCTTTTCCCTTTTAATCTTATTCTTTGAATTACAAAAATTATTGAGTGGAAAATGGTAGAACACTTTTACGACTTTTAATTCTCCTCCGTAAGAGAGCTAGGGATCTCCATATGGAGAAGTCATTGTGCAAACTCGAAAAAGATGGTGGGCCATCTATCTTCTAAAATTTTTGAAAGGGCTTCCCCTCTAATGGGATTCCAAGGGTGTTGGAGCATCGAACAACCTTGCAGGGATAGTTTGTTGTCAAAATATTTTTATGCTCAATTAGAGGACTTTATAAATCCCTTTTAACACCTTTTCTTTCTTGAGGTATGGGAAGAAGAGGTCTTCCTTTGTTTTTGGCATCTTCTCCATTAGTCCCAATTCCGTGATGAGGAATTTTCTAGAGTAGGATTGCTTTCTTCATCTTGGTTAAGGGATATCGTGCAAAGTAATATTTCATCATTGTCTTGCTCCTTCAATTTTCTGCATCATCTTCTCGCCAATAGTAATCTTGTAGAGGTTGCTGCTCTCTCTCGAGAGCTCCAAATTGATTATAAGATGGCTCATTGGAAATTTATTAGTTTCTAGTTTATGCATATAAAGTCTCATAACATTTGATTCAGTACATTTGGAGAAAGCTCAATTTTCTGTCTCAGGATCAATCTCTACGTATTCCTAAAAGATAGGAGGTACCACTATTGAGTGCCTGATTCATTCCTATAGCATATTTTGCTTATTCCTTATGCTTTTGTGCATTATATACACTCAACCCTATACGTATCACTCCCATAAAAGGAAATTTTCTAATTTTAATCAAATTGGTCTCTATGGGCATTTAAAGTTCATTGTCTCTTCCATAGAAGTAAGTTTTTTGAGCTAGTGGACCCGTGAACCTATCTGTTTTGTATCAACTTTTTCTCCTTGATGCTCCGAAGTACATAGTGCATTTCTTTGCACTTATTGCATGCCTATAAGGTCTATTTGAGTCTCCATAATCTCAAGGATTGGTCTTGTGCCGGTTGGCTGGACCAAACTTTATCGCTTCGAAACTCACTTTTCTACCTCCTACAAGCTTCTCCAAGTTCTTTCAGTACTTAGGTATCTCAAAGGTACAATCAATGAAGGTTTATTCTATCCTTACTCTTCATATTTGGATATCAAAATCTATTTGGATGCAGATTGTTTAGGAGCTAAGGATGATAGAAGAAGTACCTCTGGTTACTTAACATTTGCAGGTTCAAAGCTACTGTCACGGAGTTCCAGGAAGCAACCAACAATTGATTTATCATCAACTGAAGAATTGTATAGAGGTTTGATCATAGCAACTCAAGAAGAAATATGGTTAAAATCATTTTATATAGATTTGGGACGTGAGTTCCAAACCTCACATATTTGGAGATAATGTAAGTTCCATGCATCTAGCAGCAAACCCTATTTTCCATGCAAGAAACGAACACATAGAGGTTCATTACAACTTCATCAAGGAGAAGCTCATGGCAAAGGAAAGTGACCTTTCTTTTGTTTCAATTGAAAAGCAAGTAGAAGATATGATGATGAAGGTACTCGATGGAATAAAGCTTTGAAGATTTAAATCAATGGCAAGTATTCAACCTATTGGAGAAGGAAGACTCAAACATACTTTAGCTTGAGGGGGATTTGTTGCAACATCAAGCTTAAACTCAGCTTGAGGTGGATTTGATCTACATCAAAAAGCTATTGTTTGGATTAGCTAGACCAAAGTTCGTCTGTTCCCAACTCACCTTTCTACCTCCTACAAGATTCTCCAAGTTCTTTCACTTTTTTGGGGTCAAATTCTAATATCAAAGGTTATTTATTGTATAATCCATTTAAAAAAATGGATTTTGACTAAACATTTTTAGAAAAAAGCCAACCCTTAGCTTGATGTACTAAGATATGTTAATCAACTCAAATGATATTTATGATATTACTTTTACCTTTTCTAGTTTTCAGTGACAAAAAGTGTTAGTAAAGTTTCAAAATCTCTTTTGTTTCTTCATTTGATGGCTACACCATTGTCTAGGACCCATAACTATTTGATTTCAAAATATATGGAATATCATTTCTCAATATCTATGAAGATCTCTAATTCACCTTTGGACATATTTGTAGCATGCTAATCTCTTGAGAGATATCTAAAAGATCCACCCTTTCATTCCTTGTGACATCTCTTTCTCATGAATCAACTTTTTTTTCATTAGATACACTTTTGTTTGAGGTTCTTCTTCCCAGAAACTATTTGTATTTTAAAATTTTTCTTGGCCTCTATTGGAGTTTTTTGGTGCTTCTAGTATTGATTTGCATCACTTTCTCTACTAGAAAACTTTTGAAAAGTTAGGGAAATTTTATATTACAAACTAGTATCACTAGGTGTTGTGCCCCAAAGCTTCTTGTTTGTCATGATATTTAAGTCATTCCACTATCCATCAACTCCAAATGGTATTACACTAAATCATTTCTTCTTGATATTGTTGTGAACATATTCCACTCGCTTTATTAGGTTCCTACAGAACTTGATGAGCCCTTTAAGCTCAACAAATACAACAATTGAGATGCAACTAGAAAATTTCATCAATAACTGAATTCAAACTTGTTTTTGCCTCTACTTGCACTCTTTTGACTATTGTGTAGTTAATTTCACCCTTCTATGCATGTTTTTATTTGCATTTCATACTACACACACACACATATACATATATACACACACACACACACACACACACACACATATATATATATATATATATATATATATATATATATATATATATATATATATATATATATATATATATATATATATATATATATATATATATATATCCTCCCCTCTATCAGAATGGCAGGTGCCCATTTTATATGCTAATAGATTTTCAACCAAAACCAAAAATTGTTTGAAGCACATAAACACCTCAAACTTTGCTTTGAGTGGATATACCCATGCATGCCAGGAAAAATCATCAACGAAAGTCACGAAGTAAAGATAGTTTCCAAAAGAAGGTGTCTGAATAGGACCACATACAACATTATGTACAAGCAGCAATTTTTGAGCGGCCCAAATTGAACCATCTTTTGGAAAGGAGGAATGCTGCATTTTTCCCAAAATACAGCCTTCACAGACATGTTTTCTGGGTGCCTTAAGTTTGGGCAAAGAGGACACCATTTCCGATTTCTGCAGGCATAGCAAACTAGCAAAATTCAAGTGACCAAAGTGTACATGCCAAAGCTTTACATCTAACATAGCCTTATTGCACATGCCGAATCATTCACAGATGTTTCATAGTCTATTAGCTTATATGGCCCATGAAATAAAATGCTAGATCTTTCTTAGCTAATGTTGAAACTGATAACAGATTTTTCTTGATCCCTGGCACAAATAAAGCATCTGACAAGGTGAAAGAACTACCATCAGCAATAGTCAGAATGATTTTACCAACTCCCATGGCAGGATAAGAGGAGTTGTTAGCACATGTGACAGTATTCCCTGTAGGGGCAGGCTCAAGTGAAGTGAAGAAACTGTGCTGCAAGGTAATATGTTTGGTTGCCCCACTATCAAAATACCAAACATCTGAGTCTACTAGAGATATACGCTACTCACGAGAAGATGGGTCAAAACTACAAATAGTATCAAACGCCCATTCTTCATTTTGCACAAGATTAGCAGACTCTGTTTTCGGTGTAGAGGCCTCTACAACAACCATTCTGGCCTCTTTCTTCTTTGCCTCTTTAGCAGCCGGTTTTGGATAGCTCTTAATGACATGATCATTTGCTTTACAATATTTACAAAAAAAAATCTGCTTTTCTTATTTCTTCTCATCTTTGTCTTTCGTCTTCGAATGTGCAGCATTTGCAGATTTCTACTTACTAGTAGATGAGCTCCATTTACCTTTGCCCTTCTGACTAGCCAAGAAAGCTTGATGTGCAACACCCAATGGACATGTTCTATCTAGACTGATCTTCGTGCAGCAGAACAGAAACTAACTCTTCAAATGACAGGGCATTTGGATTGCCTTTCATCATCAAATGAAGAGTAGAAGCAAAACTCTAATATGAATCAGGAAGACCATTTAGAACAGGCTCCATAACTTCATCAGCAGAAATCAATTGCTCCTTCAAATCCTTGATCTTTGTCAGAAAACTGTCTATAGAATCACCTTCATTCATATGCTCACTCTCCAACTATTTTTGAAGGTAAGCAACACAAGCCTCATTCCTAACTTGGACAATGTGGTAAGTGTAACCCAAGCATCCTTAGTTCTTTTGCACGAGCGAATGTGAGGAATAATGGCACGTTTGACACACAAGGCTATCAATGCATGTGCCTGAGCATCTCTGCCATCCCAACGAATTTGAAGAATCAAAAGAATATCAGCATCTTCAATGCCATCTGCATCAACTTCAACATGTGTATTTGTAGGTGTAATAGGATGTTTTTCAACACCTTGCACAATGTTCCACACTCCTTTTGCAACCAATACATGTTGCATCATATGAGCCCACAATGGGTAATTGGTACCATCCAACTTATCCTCAACAGCCAACATACGGAATACATCACTACTTTTAGCCATGGCCATTGACTAAAATACCCTGGTGCAGAAAAATGATTGTATCTGAAAAAGTTGAACAGAGCTACCTTGACGAGTTCCACTAGATTTGTAGTAGACTTTGAGAGGCTTATACTAGCGAACAGAAACATGTATATATCTTTGGCACAAAAAGATGAAATATCTTGCACAAGCGCTATGATAGTGCTTTGGAGGCCAAAACCAGCTCATATCACAATCTTTGCACCTCAAAGCGAAGCAATTTTGATCTCCTAATCACCGTGACTACACTCACCAAATTTTGTGCGATTCTGAGACTGTGACTGGAGGAGTGTCGACGATGCCATGGATGAAGCGGTAGCCTGTTCTGATACCAATTGTTGGAGCTAGATGTCTTTGGAAGCACGTGAACGGCACTAGGAAGAAGAAGAAGCTTGGAGCACAACACACAATACTGAATGTATTACCACTAGAATGTACAAAGATAAGTAACCCATTAGGGATATAGGCATATATACAAGCCAAGGGAAAAAACCTCCTAAAGAGGGAAAAAAATGCTTCGGCGGTCCTAGTGTGTTCACACACATCACTAGTGTGTTCCATAGGATACTTTGTTTTTACAAAATGAATGCTTTGAATTGGATACAAAGGAGAAAATATACAAGAAAATCAGGATTAGCTACCTAATAGGTTGATAATAATAATATCATCTTCTTCATGAGGTTACCTTTTCCCTTTTAATCTTATTCTTTGAATTACAAAAATTGTCGATTGGAAAATGGTAGAACACTTTTACGAATCTTAATTCTCCTCTGTAAGAGAGCTAGGGATCTCCATATGGAGAATTCATTGTGCAAACTCAAAGAAGATGGTGGGCCATCTATCTTTTAAAATTTTCAAAAGGGCTTCCTCTCTAATGGGATTCCAAGGGTGTTGGAGCATCGCACAACCTTGCAGGGATAGCTTGTTGTCAAAATATTTTTATGCTCAATTAGAGGACTTTCTAAACCCCTTTTCACACCTTTCTTTCTTGAGGTATGGGAAGAAGAGGTCTTCCTTTGTTTTTGGCATCTTCTATTTCATGAATAAACTTTAAGTAGCTTTTGGGACGTAACATTAGTCCTAATTCCGTGATGAGGAATTTTCTAGAGTAGGATTGCTTTCTTCATCTTGGTTAAGGGATATCATACAGAGTAAAATTCTAAATATATCAGTATTGTTTCTACTAGCTAAGTTAAGGCTCTTGGGTGGAGTACCTATGTACTACAAAAGACTTTAGTCTTCTCTTCCATATGATATTTTTGTCCATTTCTTTTCAAGAAATAAATTTCTTACACCAAGGTGTAGTCGATACCCATGATTGATAGTGAGTGTATATTTTATGTTCTTGTTAATAAAGTGGATGGATCCAACCACCCATTGTGGGCATATATCATGCACCATGTATTGGTAGCAAAGCACTTGTGAAACATTATGCAAGGTATTAGAATACATTATTTGAAACCACATAAAACATAAATGTAGCAAATGTGGATTAAAAGGGTAATTTATCCCTATAGATAAAATTTTGTTGAGGAATTCATTTGTGGATATCATTCTCAATGGATAATTTAATTATTATTGAATTTGAACTTGTACTCTTCATTTAATCTTGAAAGGACATTCGAGTTCTATACCATTTTAAGAGTTCCTTTTGTGCTACTACAAGAGGATCAAACAAGGAAAAATGTGTCCATTATTTGTGTTGAAAATTAGGCTTTGATTTCTAACAATAACAAAGGGAAATTGGTTGTTCCTCTAAGTAGAATTCTAATTATGTTGCACATCAACGAAAGATCACAAAGATAAGGAGATTTTAGAAAAGTAAATATTGCAAGCACTATGAAGCCAAGGATCATGTGGCTAAGAGTTAATATCATTAATAAAGAGGAAAAGAAGAAAAATATTGGAATATCTATTTCAAACACCTTTATCTCTAAGGCTTAGCCCAATATAATCTTGTGAAGATTGAAGAATGGGCTTGTATAACACATTGAAATTATGACCCATTATCTTAGTGAAACCAAACATATTGAATTGCAATCTGATTTATTCACTACAATTATGCCGCATCCTAAAACAATTTTATCCATTTGAGCATTAAACAAGATTGTTACGGTGGTGAAATTTTTTGATGACAATCATACAATTCATTATCTTTCCATAGTGAAAAGGTTATTGATTTTATATGCTTTTTTGTGCATTGTGTGATCTCACAGATTATGGAAAATATATGGATTATCTAATATATGCAGTTCTCTATTCTCAACCAAATCAAACGCAAATAATTGGCCTGCATAATTTTGTCATTTTAAATTCTAGCAATTTACTATGCTTGCAAATATTTGATATGATATCCTCACCTAAACTTGAGGAAATCCGAAGAATATTCATGAGAGTTTTATCTTGGGTAAGATATAGTGTTCCTCCTTCCCAAACATGATAGAAGCATATTTGAACATTGACCATAGCTTACTCACAATAATCTCCATGCTCTTATTTAGACAACACCATTTGGTAATAACTTATACTCTATGTCTTTATATATGATTTTTCTAAACATGCATGCATAGATCTTCAAGGTAAATTGAACATGATTTAATGCTTTACTTTTTTTAAATTTAATCAAATAAAATTAGAGAACATTATTTTTATGAAGATATGTAATAGATGTCTTCAAAATTTAGCGCGCTTGGGCTAAGCATGGGATAAAACATTAATCGAGAGTATCATATTAGCCTCAATAGAATGATATTGATGATATGAAAAAATATATATTATGGAGATTAAAAGCTCTATGATCAAGAAGTAGGAAGGTCATAGTTCCTATCTTTCTGATATGTGTGGCATATATACTTGACATTTATCCCGTTAAAGCCTTGTCATCAATCCCTCATGAATATAGTGATTAACGTAATTCATTGATCACTCATGTTAGTTTGATTCTTTCATATGCAGTTGTGCTTAAGAAACGACACAAACATGGCAATGAAATGTATGTGTTGCGCATAGTTTTTAAAGCAATATTTATCCCTTGTATCATCTACAAACTCAATGAATTTTGTTTAGCCAAGGTGTAGTTTTTGTGGACAAGATATTCCAACCTCTGCTTTTATGTACTAAGGAGATATCAATCAATTTAACGTACTAAGGGGTGTCAAACGAATTAAGTGATGCTTATGACACTTTTTTACTTTTGATGTCCTTGAGTGACAAAAAAGTATCAAAAATTTATAACTTCCTCATTTAATCTGTTATTGATTGTTTAAGATTAAAATGATTTTTTTGACTAGACAAAGAGCCAATTTTACTTTTGACTTTTCAAAGATAACAAAACTTCATTTTCAACACACATAATGGCATAATTTCTTTGAATTGATCCTCTTGTAGTAGCAATAGTAAAAAACAAGCTCTTCAGCTGATAAGGCATTGAGATTGGCTTTCATCATCAAATCAAGAGTAGAGGCAAATTTGTGATAAATATTATAGAATCCATTAAGAACAATTTACACAAGTGAATTATTTACTTGTAAGAATGAATTGTTCCTTTAAATTTTCTCTTTCTCAAACAAATTATACATAGAATCGTTATCATTCATAGTCGCACTCTCCAATGTTTCTTGTAGGTGACAAACATGAGGGTCCCTTTTTCTGGAAGTTCGATCATCAGCCCATTCTCCCATTTATGCTTCACGTATGATGTGGCAAGAGCATCCAATCATAGTGGTATAGGGTGCTAATGGTGGAGTTGACATAACCAAGACCTATAGCAAGAGTCAACATGTGACATCCTTCACACTATTATCACAACTATATTCAATATATTTGTAGCTACAACAATACATTATAAAACCCTACAAAATATTTTGCAAGCGCTTTGCTACCAATACATGTCTCATTTTATATACCATAATGGGTAGTTTAAACCACAAACATTATTCTCAAAAACTAATATCTGGCATGCATCATTATTGTCAACCATGGTCAATGACTATAACTTGATTCAAGAAACTAATTTTTTAGCAAAACATATTTGAATAAATCTATTTGTTAGATAATTGGCACATGAAAACAAAAAAAAAAACACCAAAAGGGATGAAAACACTACGTACTAATAACAATAGTGCAAACAAAGGACAAAACAATATTCAATGCAATTTAAGATGACATGAAGCAATTCAAGCTTACATATAGTATTTATCAAGTTGAAAACATTCACCAAATTTTCTAGAAACTTCATATAGTGAGCAAACTCTATCCAGAATGCATGCCAGAAGCAGTAATATCCTGCAATACCAATTGTTAGAGATCCAATGGAAAGCACAAACAACTAGCATGAAAAAACAGTAACTCGAGAGCATAATACACAATGACATTATACAAGTTTTGCATACATCTACATGCCCTTGGGAAAAACCTCTTCAAGAGAGAAAAATGCTTTTGAATATGCAAGCTATGTACTGAGATTCCCCTAATATATCTAAGTGTGCTCACCAACATAAAACTTCGATAGCACAAATCTTATTGTAAATTGGGTCAAAAATTATGAGTTTTCCAATTATCTTTTAAGAACAAAACTTGATTATGTGAGAGCAACATATGGTGAAGCTCAAGATCACTATAGCCATAAAACTTCTAGGAGATCCTTGAAATGATGGAGATCAAAACAATGCAAATGCAAGTAAATATTTGTTGAATTTTCTCTTTATTCCATTTTGAAGGTCTGAGAATTTTGATGCAATTCTGAACATATTAACTAATTGCCTCATGTTTGTTATGTATTTCATTCAACATTCCAAATGATTTGAGATATTGTGGCCAAATGGCTACAATGCAAAGAGTGAAGAGTGAAAAAAGAGTTGCATGTTAGCTTTAGAAATATTTTTCTTCAATGGTAAAACTTCAATGAATAAACTTATAATTGTTGAAGAGTTTCTTGGGGGTTTCTTGGGGGTTTCTTGGGAAAGGAAGTGATTCGAAATCAATACTAGAGATAGTAAAAAGGGTGACAACCAAAAATACCAACTAAAGTCAAGGAAAAGATGAGAGAAAAAATTGAAGAGTCAAAAACCATATCAAAACAATTGATGCAATATTAGAGAGTCTAGATTAGAGCCTCTTTACCTTATGGTCCTCACTCATTCTTATGGTGCCTCTTATCTATCGCATTGTTATGCAATGGATATATCAAGTCTTTAGAGTGAGAATGAACATGCCTTATGCACAAAAGAATAAATGATAGTTTGTTGTTGTGCACTCAAAATGTGTTGTTATTATGAAGAATGGTACTTGATCTTTATGTCACCTGCTTCTTAAAAAGAAGGTTCTTATCACTAAATGAGTCTACAAGTTAAAATATATGCTTGATAGGACAATTGATTGTTATAATACTAAGTTTGTAGAAAAAGGATGTGCTCAAAATAAGTGCATTCTCTTTGATGAGACATTACTTCCTACGTTTCATATAACAATTATCTATACCATTGTGCACACACAACTCACAATGGTTGGAATGTAAAACCTTTGGGACATAAAAACTAAATGGGGATCTATATGAAGAAGTGTATCTATTTCAATCCCATAATTTTATGCTAAAAGGGAAAGAAAATAAGATGTAGGCAAAAGAAATCATTTTATAGTGTAAAGTAGTAAGGAAGGACATAGATTTCTCTATTAACAAAATTTTCAAAAGAGTCCAACCTAAGGCACCTTGAATGCGAAGCATGTAGATGATGCATTTTTTATCAATGTAGTTTATAATAATGATATATTGCTCACTCCAAATGAGATACATTGCCAAACTAAGGCTCATTCCTATGCCTCTTTTGAAATACTAAATTTAGGGTGTTCACTTCATTATTTAGGCATTCATTCTATATAAGTTGATGATGGAATTTCTTTAAGCCAAATAACATAGATTAACACCTTACTATAATGTTTTGGCCTTCAATACTCTAGATTCATTGCCGATCCCACGGGTAGCTTCAGTTAACATGATGCTAGAAATGCACTTCTTGTTGTTTTCCATCAACAAGTTGTCAAAATCCATTATTATCTATGCATTAGATGGCATAACATTCAATTTGTTCCCTAAAATAAGCAAGTTCATAAATAGCCTAGATATCAATCATTGAAGCAATTAAGAATATGTTTCCCACATTACGTGATACTCAATATCTTAGGTTGTTCAACCCTTAGGGCAAGATCAATGCCACCAAATTTATGCTTTTTTTTCAAGCTCCAATGAGCTTAGTTATGACACATATTCCCACAATTGGTATTTGATGTGAACCATGCTTGCACAAAATACATTGTGGTCCACTATCATTATGTTAAAAAGAGAATCTCTACTAGAGATGTTGGCTCACCATGTGCACCTATGGAAGATAAACTTGCAAACCTTTTCACAAAGCCCTACCTCATGAGAAGTTCAAACCATTTGGCATAGCTTTGGGCTTGCATTCCCATTTGTAGGAGATTCACAATCCACATAGCTAACATGAGCGTCAATTCTTTGTCCACTGCATCACTCCCAAGGGAGATTCATGAGTATATACTTGTGTCAATGTCCGAATACACTACACATATGTCAAGGCACTTTTTACCCTCCTTTAAGAGCTTTTTCCCTAACTTGTATCTGTGACCCATAAACCTAATGGTAAAGTTTATATCATTGTGTTGTGCTCCAAAGAATTACATCCACAAAATACCCTAGAAACTCCATTACTATTTAATCCATAAAAATGCTTCAAACGATATATAATTTTTTTTGATGGTGTAATTATAAGATGGAGCAAAAATATGAGAAAAGCTTAATATATGATGGTAAAAAAGAAGACATGAAGCACTGAAACATATATATGATTCAATCTCTTCATGTCCTTTTTAATTTATCCATGTCTCTCAAATAAGAACTAAATAGTATTTAAACACTCTTCTATATTTTTTGGAAACCATTCAACTCACTAACATGTTTTCATGTCTACGCCATGCATAATGGAAAACCCCAATATAATGTATATATCAAGTGGACTCTCACCAACTCATTCAAGCTCTTCAATGTTCATTCTTTACAATAATTTAATACCCGTATACTAAAAAGAATTCTTAAATGTATATGAAAACACATGCCTTACTAAAAAACAGCCATTAAAATATATCAAGTTGCATGATATGGTATTCTCAAACTCAACTTTCTTTGATAATGAACAATCTTCTGTAACACATATATGATACAATCTCTTCATGTCCCTTTTTTTCAAGCTCCAATGAGCTTAGTTATGACACATATTCCCACATTCTTTGGAAACCATTCAACTCACTAACATGTTTTCATGTCTATGCCATGCATAATGAAAAACCCCAATAATGTATATATATCAAGTGGACTCTCAACCAACTCATTCAAGTTCTTCGATGTTCATTGTTTACCATAATTCAATACCCATATACTAAAAAGAATTCCTTAACGTCTATGAAAACACATGCCTTCCTGAGAAACAGCCATTAAAATATATCAAGTTGCATGTATGGTATTTTCAATTCAACTTTCTTTGACAATGAACAATCTTTTGTAACCACATGTAAAACATATTACCATCGTACTTGGACTACATTGTGAACACCTTAAAGACGTCATATCCATAAAACAGCATAATGATATTGACTATTTATGACCTCTAAATATACAAAGTATGAATATGTATCATTGACTTTATTGAATCACCATCACTAGTATGATAGCATTTGAACTTATATTCATCAAGTACAATCCCTTTTCTAGAAGGATAGCAAGATGAAGGAAGTCAAGCTCATCATTTAGTTATCTTCTTGCAATAACGTTGATAAAGCAAGTCAAGCTCATCATTTAGTTATCTTCTTCCAATAATGTTCCTCGAAAGTACTAATATATTTAAGCTGATGATGCAACCCTCATCAAACACAAATGTTATATTCTCAAATCTTTACTACACTTATAGTCCCTTCATGAATATATGGTTGGCATTAGTTTAGGTTCATTATTTCCTCTTCATAGAAACTTGATGTGATAGTTTGATTGAAAACTTGGATTGACTTATGAGCCTCCATCCCTCTCATTTCAAACACCTTGTGCAAACACATTACAATCAATGAGCTTCATTACATTGTGAAGTGATCTCCACAATCAATCCTACCCTTCAAAACGTCTACATAAATCCACTCTTAAGAGAAACGATGATCCCTTTCAAAGACTGTTATTATGATTCCACTATTGACGAATGGGCTTGCCTTAAACAAATGTAGGCCTATGACTTTTAGGACATCCAAGTTGTGCATGCATATTGTTAAGGTGGCTTTTCACAATTTCCAAGGAAATGCTTAGTTTTCGACTCCACAGTTGAAAGTGAAGAAAGTATAGGCTTTTTTAATAATTGAAGTCCAACTTTTCATGAACCATGCTAGGACAACCCATTTAAAGAGGTTCAGGAACAGGAATTTTGTTCAAAACTACAAGCAGCTCTCCTTTCAGCCTGATCAAGGGAATTGAAAAGCCAACTTAAGCAATTCGTTCAAGCCCAATCATGTTAGGACATGGTTGATTCACCAAAATATCTTTGAAAGAAATGGAGAACTAGGCAAAAGATGTTTTCCTCTAGTTTAGTTCCCAACCATTGCAACTCAAAAGACATCTTCCACAATTGTTTTGTATGCATCATGGACGGACGTACTTCACGAATTAAATATCAAGGTGCTTGCACATATTTACAATCTTCTAATGTTGCTCATTGCCTCTCGTTGCTAAATGTTTGCTGGTTGAATTTTCGGATGACCCATGTCAATCTTCAAATCATATACCTTCACATAAACTATTTGATGTACGCAAGTATTGTCCAAATGCCAATGTTTATTGATAATATGATATTAAAAATGATTGATACATGCTTCCAACTAGTCCTACTTCTATCACATGGAGATGCAAATGTGCATTCTCTATTGTTTTTTTTCCATCACCTAAGTCAGTATCTCCCACTAAAATCTAAGCATCCCATAGTGAAAATATTTTTTTCCAATGTAAATGTTTCAGTGTATTACATATTATAAACCCCAATATTCATGACAATATCGTAAGTCTATAATAGTCTATCAACATCATAATGGAGAACAAGTTATGAATGATGATATGATTATCTCTTGGACCTCCCGTATGAACTTCTGATATATACATTATCTGATGGCTATCTACAATAAAGCATTCCACATAGTAGAACAGTTTTAATTCAATTGATTCTTACACTTGGGCTGAAGATCCTCATAAAACAATTTTGGAGCACAAGAAATGATAATAACATCTGTTAAGCTCTACCAACACTTAATTCCTTCTGAATACTCAGAAAAAAGAACTTTTCTTTCCCTAGTCAACATGGACAACAAAAAATAGATTTGCACTTCACATACTTTGTTCCTTACAAACAACTCAAGCATCTCAAAACCCTCGTTCCAAATCCCAAAAATAAATAGCATCTACTGATATACCATACTTCAAAGCACATAAATAAAGACTAAACAAACTGAACTATCGAAACCAATTGCTGAAATAGTAATTAATTGATAGTCTAACATGAAAATATGATTCCATACACTTCCTACTTTCTGCTCAAGGCATACTCCTCAAAAGCAATACCAGAGTGACCGTGCATACACCACTTTCATTCCACTATTACATCTTACATTCACAAAACCATCATCGATCTCTCATAAGCTTTAAGATACCAGAATGTTTCAAAAAACCAGAAAAAACTGTATAAACATGTGGAGCATTTAAACAGACCCAAGCTAATCTACAATCCATATGAATTATTATTTGTCTCAATTAAGAAAGTTGTCCACTCAACGCCCGTGTTTTTTGCCAAGAAACAGAGGCGATGGGGCCACAGACACATAGAGAGAGAGACAGGGGGGGAGGGCGGGAGAGAACCTCTAGGATACTTTCCCATTTCATAACCCCAATTACATGAACAAGTTTGCATTCTGCCTTACAAAGTAGAGGTTTGTAAACTTGTTATGGAATCAGAAAAAAATTGGGATAGAAAACTAGAGATTTATTCATTTTCATGTCCATGTGATAGGTCCAACTTCACATCTTAGTATTACACTAATGGGCAGCAAACGAAAAGAAAACAGCCCAACTCACGTCTTAGTATTATACTAATGACCCCGTAATAATGTGCAGCGACCGAAAAGAAGGCAGCCCAACTTCACGTCTTAGTATTATACTAATGACAAGAGAACAGCCCAATATGATCTCTTGATGTTATACTAATGACAAGGAAACAGCCCACATCTTCTCTTGATATTATGATGACTTGGTGGAGCTTTGAATTTATAAAAAACTTCATTGGGTTTCACTGCATTTCTTATTAGGGCATCTACCTTAAAACAAAAAACATTTGAACATTAAAATATTAACCAATAGCTCATAAAAAGGTACAGCCAAGCATGTACAAAACATTTACATATTACTTCATGGTTATCAAATCCATCACTCGACTCTAAAGAAAAAAGCATCGAACCCCATTATGAATGCTAGTTCATCCATAATTAATCAAACTTAATTCTTGCAACAGCAAAATTCCCCAGGTTTACTACTTCACCACCTGATTACACAAATGGCACAAAGCCAGTCCCATTCTGAAATTGACCACAAGAAGCTAGTTTAAAACTGGCAGGTTGCAAATGTTGTTTCATACATAATCATGTTTGATTCTTGCAACAACATATTCCCCAGGTTTACAACTTTAGTACGTGACAACTTCACTATCTGATTACATGAAAAATGGGAGCAAAACACATTCATTCTGGAAAAAGCACTCTGCATAAAAAAGCAGGCTAAGTTTGTGAGCAATTTAGATTGCCAACACAAACTGATGTATTGATACACAGATATTTGAAACACCATTTCTTTGTTGTTTTCTCTGGTTATAAAGTTGCCAAGTGAATAGAGTCGTATTATATAAGGGAATACTGACTTTTCCTTATGGAGCGAAGCTAATACAACACTAGAAAGCTAATACCGGTTTTCTAAACTGTTTACCGGTAACCGGTAAACGGGCTATGCTAATACTGTTAGGTATAGGTATTAGCTTACAAAACAATATGTTAATTGACTAATTCTTTGTTGCTTTCTATGCTTATTAAGACTCCAAATGATGTAACTTTTACCTAGCTTTAAACGTCATGTACGAATCTATTTCTAAAAATCCAAGCAACCGAAGAGAGTAACACACTACTTGAGAAATTTTTTATTAATACACATTGTAACTTAATAAAACAGTTGCGTATGTATATACATACGGGTATACCATGTTTTAGAAGAGCAATTTGTGAACATATTATTACATAGTAGATGTTTGTTTTACGAAATTGATGGGAATTTGTTCCATTAAAAACTTCACCTGGTTCCATTGAAATCGTGAATCTATGACACCAACATTATCCACAAACAGTTGTAATAATATGTTGACAAATTGCTCTTCTAAAACATGGTATACCCGTATGTATATACATACGCAACTGTTTCATTAAGTTACAATGTGTATTAATGAGTGTGACCCGTTTTCTTAACTTGTCAGCAATGTGAATTGCAAACCTACCAGATATGTAATTAATGTGTATTTAAAATGCTGATTCTTTTTTGCTCGCATCGAATAATTTTCCTGAACTAACGAGGCATCAAAATTAGTTAAGAAAGGCACATAAATTGAACACTTCTAGCTTAGATACTAAACCTCACGAAGAAAAAGGAAGAATTCATGGAGCCACAAATTCTCCTTAAAAGATGAACATGTGATGAGAAGTGGGAGACTCGAATATTGCATGCCAAAAGGACCAAAATGAAGGGGACGGAAATGTAGAGCTTCAAGTTCATTCTTCTCAGTGCTCACCATGCACGTGCAAGGACTTCTCTTCCTTCATGATCAATATACAGCAAGCATAATACATAGGAGCTCATCTATCCATCCTATTAAGATCTTTTATCATCACATGGCACTAACCTTGTCTGCAAATATTTGTATGACAACGTCCAAAAGCACCCCAAAAGCATGTCATGGCCACGTGTTACATGTGAATAACCAACTTTACTTCGCACTCATGATTATCAAATATATCACACACCTCAATCAAGTTGTACTGAACAAGAGCTCAAACATGCTCAAAACTCATGAGAATATGCATTAACTGGTATTGCGGATATATTTCATCCATAATTCATCAGTCCAACTACTTTGCTACGGCTGAATTCCAATCCAAAAGCAGCTCAAGGCAATAACTTGATCAAAATGTGTTCATGGCTTCACTGGTTTATGACACCCTGAATCCAAAAATGTCCTCTTCCTGAAAATAAAACTGAACTTGAATGAACATGCAGTAAGAAAAGGTATACACTAAGGCCATTTTTCCATTCAACAAAGGTCAGAACATAAAACGTGTGTGCCTCCAACTACTAGACCTAATATTGAAAAAGAACGTACCAAAAGAACAGAGATCATGACTGAACACCAGCACAAATTTGAAATGGCTATGATTGGTATCATGCTCAAAGAGCCACATCCTTTAACTTGTCTGTTGGGAAACATTAATGTGGCTGATAAGCAGGTCAATTTCCACTACAAGAGCCTTGAATATATACATCAGGGAGATCCTTTTGGCAAGAATGCATTGAGGGTCATACAAGGTGCCGCCTCTTCCAAAGAAAAATATGACATGCACACTTAATATTCTTTTTCCTATCATAAAGTTTGAATGAGCAATTTCCCACACAATATGCATTACCATTGGGAGACATCTCTTGGACTGTTATACATGCATTCAATAGTTAGCCCGTTACTTTTTGGTTAAAAGTGACAAAGAATGCAGGCAGTAAGTCCACAAAGATTAAGAGCCCACAAAAGTTAAGAATTCCCTTAGATTTCCCACCTTCCAGGAGTGAAAGGTGAGACCATTTGGTTCACCTAATGAAGAATGAACTAGGACAGAGGAAATGATATTCGAGATGCAAAAGAAAAAGAAAAGCACACTACTCTATTAATTACTCATCTGATGCCATTTGATAGTGGAGAAAGATAATTAATATCAACACATAAGAAAAACCTTTGTCTGCACAAACTACATTCTGTTGGGTAAAAGCCCAGAGGACTGCCTTTTTATGTACAACAGTTTCAAACTAACTCTCTCCAAAAGCTTTCCATACTTAATTTTACACGATTATTTGACCACCATTTTGGACCCTTATAGGCATTTTCATGTCCTTGGGTCATTTGGACACGTTCACACTACATCTAAAGTGTCCAAGTGCCCAAGTGACCGTTCTAATAAAACCCTTGTTTCTATGCTCATTCATTCTTACAAGCAAGGACATTCTAAAATGTGCTCGTACTTAATCTTCTCCAACTCTTGATTTCTGCACTTCTCCGAAGGCCTACAGCAGCCACCTTTGAATTTCAGCACCCACCTTGTCCGTGTGTCTGTGGAATAAGGAAATCATCATACCTTCCATTGGCTGGACCGCAGTGGTCAATACCAGGCTGCAAAATAATGGGCTGTGGGGGAGATAGATTGGCTAAGAGTGCAAAAATAGAGGCTGCAGTGTGTGAGATAAGGCCCTCTCCCTAGATGCAATATTTGGTGGAAGGTGTCATGCCAAAAGGAACTTCCATTTTCTCACATAAAATCTTACCTAACATCCTTCCACCTCTATTAGTTTTAGCCACTTCATAATTGAATTAGAAAAATTTCATAGAACTTTTTCAATTCTTTTACACATCACCCAAGAATCTCGGCCACATGTTTCCATTCCAAATGTGTGTGGCTAGAAATGCATGCACCCCAAATGGGTGATGTGTTTGGTTGCAGAGGCGCCATGTGGCTGCCACATGACACGATATGAGTAGATCGTCCATTTGGGCTTGCCTTATGACTCGAGGAAGCCCTGCACAAGAAATTAGGGTTAGGCAGCCATGAAGGAGCTGCTGCCCAGCAGCTCTCAACTGCTAATAGGCGATTTCCTTTGTGAGAAAACGCATGGAATGCCTGCACCCAGCATGAAGGAGGAGCGGAAGCATAGATAACTGCTCATAGGCCATCCCTTGCATACAAATCCTTCTTCTAGGGGATAAGGGTTGTGCATCATCCCTTTTGGGAAAGAATTTCTGAGCCGCTGCCTACACATAAGCATTGTCCTGCTCCCTTCTCCATGCCAGGGGCATCCAGCCCTTGTCACCCAGCTCCTACACCCTTATTCGTGTACATCCAGCCCCATATGGGGCATCCAATCAAAAACAAAAGCCTGTAGCAGTCTTTGGCTAAATCCTCCCTGCCATAAGCACAGTAAAATTCAGGTTTGCCAGCAATGTGCCCTCCTCAAACAAGAGGCGGTGGGACTGTACACAGACACTGCCCTTATTTTGAGGGCCCAAATAGGTGGAGGAAAAAAAAAAAGTTTTCTGATGCTGTACTTGATCCGCCGCACGACTCTCTTGCCACAACTTATTAGGGATGGCTGCTCCCACACCACCTCCCTTCTCTATCCAACCACATCCAAGGGCAGCCCATGTTGGTTTGTCTCCTTCCCCGCAAAAGAAGAAGAGAAGCAATCATGGCTTCCAGCAAGTGTGTGGTTGGAGAGAACCCGTCATCCAAACACCTACCTACATGCAAAACACAAAAATGAGGGTCTTACCTATGTTCTCCAACCGATTTTGTGCACATTGCCTTGACTTCTCCATAGATGCGGAGAGCTGCTCCAATTCCAATGTTAGATCCTCCAGGATAGCAAGTCATATTCACAAAACAAAAGGTTGGGCATCAGACTCACCTCCCAGCCATAGCGCCAATACGAGCTCACCCCCAAGGCTAGGAGCCTACAGCTAAGCAGCAGCCACCTCCAAGGGACTGGTGTCCCATACCACCAACCCTTACCAATGCAGGTGACAAGGTTCTGCAAAAAGGCCATGGATCCAAGTGCCTCATGCGAGAAAATGACTCACAAATGAGCCCATGGGTCCTTTTATAAACTCAAATGAGGAGGTGGCTCAGTTTACACAGCAAGTCCACACTTGGTCACATGCTTTAACTACAGGCACCCATCCAAATGTCCTTTATGTTAGGGACATATCAAAGTGGGAGCTGCAAAGCAAGAAGAGATTAAAGCCTTGTCTGACGATGATACTTGGAATTTCATCGGTTTGCCCAAAGACGTGAAAGCCATTCCTAATGAATCAGTGTACAAAATCAAAACAGTTGATGGCAAACCCAAAGTACAAGGCAAGGCTGGTTGCAAAGGGATATGCAACAGGGCATTGATTTCCAAGAAGTGCTCTCTCCAGTGGTTAAAATGCACCAATCTGCCACATATCTTCATAACTTCACATCTTGAGATAAAGAAACCAAAACTCCAACTCTTCCAAGGTTGGCAGAGACCTCCTCTAGCCAAGCTCAAAGCTTTGCTCACCTTGACGTGATACTATAAATGTTGGTCTTTTATAGTTTTTTATCTTGGCTGAAAAGCAAACTTAAAAAGCATGAAAAATATCCCCCAAAAAAAAAAAACAATTCCCGAAAATCATGGCTGTCATGTATACAAAGGAAGCCATCCTAAACCTTAGATTTCATGTGACTTCCCATATCTCATCATTGTGTCCGAAATATGCCAAAACCCTAAGATTGATTGTCTACTTGCTTCATTCTGACATCTAAAAGTCTTGTTTCCGGTTGATTACATCATCAATTTGAAATCGATCTTCATCATCTATTTAAGGAGGGCTTGGCCATTCATATCCTCAGTCTTCTCGATGCTAGTCTTGAGAGCTCAAAGAGTCATGATCTCCAAGCACTTTCCAAGTTCTAATTCAAGTTCTAGTCATGTTCCTTGTTCTAGTTTTGTTTAATCTAGTATTCTAGACATCCTGTCTTGTCCTCTTGTAATCTTGTGGTACAAGATCTTTGTTGGGGATAAAGGCCTCAAGGACTCTCCTTTTGTATATTTTGACCCTTCCATGTGAAAGCTCTCTCCGAGAGCTTTTCATACATATTTTTGTTATATTTTTTGCACCCAAAATTGGAGAGTTATAAGCATTTACATTATTTTTATGACTTTTGGTCATTGGCCATGTGTGAACATGCCCAAATGACTTAAAAGTCACTTACCAATAAGACTTGGTCCCAAATCTCTCATAAGTTGATTGAGACTTGAATCTTCAACTTCAGCTCCAAATTTTTGTGCAAGTTTCTCTCTCTACTATCTCTCTCCTCATGCAGAAGCCAACTCCCT
This sequence comes from Ceratopteris richardii, assembly GCA_020310875.1. Lineage (NCBI taxonomy): Eukaryota > Viridiplantae > Streptophyta > Polypodiopsida > Polypodiales > Pteridaceae > Ceratopteris > Ceratopteris richardii. The sequence goes on from CM035409.1 coordinate 77,282,754, forward strand.
TGGCATTTGAAGCAACCGAGCATACCACCGCATAGCTCCCCCCGGCCTCTTTCAACTAGTGTCGGCGTTTTGAGTCGTACCATCGCGACAAAGTTACTCCAAACGTTTTCTACTTCAGTCTATGCTAAGCTGAAGGCTTTTTCTTGCATTTGGGAGAATTTCATTGAAAAAAACCTTCATTTTTCGCGAAAAAAGTGTTGTTTTCGAAGGATTACTTCATCCCATAGCATAGTAGAAAGCGACGTTTTAGCAATGGCAACAGAAACAGCAACGGGTTACAATGACGACAACGTTTGGGCCCGAGTGTTGTGATAAAATTATTTATTTTCAAAATTTATATATGTATTTTTTAGGTATTTTGGGTCCTATGATATATAATAAAGTGGGATATAACTATATATACCATAAAATACATCTTACAATATATATATATATATATATATATATATATATATATATATATATATAGAGAGAGAGAGAGAGTATCAATCTAAATTGGTCGTGAATCATGAGTCATGACTGGTCACTCATTAGATGCCTTACTCACTATGGGTTAGATACTGAATCATGATACATCATAAGATAAGATTTAACATCGATAATCATATCATCATCATCTAGATTCTAACAACGTAATGATCATAACAATGAACATTTAACACCTAACTTTCTAAGTTTCTAACTTTTAACATTAAACATCATAATTCATAACATAATACTTAAGTTTTAACAATGTAACATCATGCATGAATGATGAATCATGATACACCAATGACCGTACATGCCACATGATCATATCATCATTGATACATCAAAATAAAAACATAGAGAATCACTATGACAAATGATAAATCATACGAGTCATGACTTGTCACTCAAGCATAAATCATAAGTGGCAAATGATAAATATGAAGTCACAAGTTAGTCGTGACTCGTGACAAGTGTCCACTAGTGACTGTCGTAGTTGTTTCCTGACGCGTCAGAAACGTTTTCTTGACGTTTGGTTTCTGACGGGTTTCTGACGGGTTTCTGACGTGAATTTTTCAGTAATAGAAAAAAATCATGTATTATTCAAAAAATGCTATGTTTTTTAGGACTTTATTATTTAGCTACTACGGTTTGGAGGGAGAAAGAGGGAGGGAACAATGGAAGGAGAGAAGGAGAGAGAGGGAGGGGGGAATAGAGAGGGAGGGGGGTAAGGGGAGAGAACATTTTGTAAGCTTGACTAGCTTTATTTTCTAAGCATGAGTGTGCATGCATGTATGTATGTATGTTATGGCAGCAAGGAAGTAAGATGATATTGTGTTTTGGAGAGAATCACATTTCATGAAGCCTAAAGATATGTTGAAGTTGGAAGAGTACATATGCACACAAAACAACAAGAGAAATAAAAAGCTTAAGAGCACAATAAATAATCAAATTAGTAGTGTGCAATATACCAAGATATGTAGCTTTTGAAGGTTATGAGAAAGGAACTAGTGTGGTCTACTATTTTCTTTTTTATTCTTTGTAAAAATTTTAGGCGGCGTCAGATAGCGTGAGAAACGTTTTACCTTGCCCGTCAGACGTCGACTAAATGTCAGAAGTCAGAAGTCAGAAGTCAAAAACACGTAAGAAACAACTATGGTGACTGTCATCACAATAGTAAATACATATCATGAAATATCAATGTCAAAAACTCAAATGTCAATAATCAAACTCTGTCACTCTCACATGATGTCAGATGACAAATCATCACTCTCATCATCATCATCATCCCTAGTAGCAGTGGTCTCTGGCCCGCTACTAGTGGATTCGCCACCACTACCGCAAGGTCCTTTGCATCTCCGAGATGATTTGGTATCATATTGAGGTAAGGTCAACTCATGGTACAACATAGTATATAAGTCTAGATCCTCTAGAGGAATATCTGAACTATCTCACTTTCTCTATATCTACTGCATCCACGTTGACCTCCCTCACATCTCTTGTATGGAAACCGCTCTCCAAGAGACGCAAGTGGAAGCGTTTTTTTTCTTTTTCTCAAAGATCATTTTCAGCATCCACACTGCTGGTTTTTCATTTACAGGTCCTTTTGTTGCAGAAATTCTCTTTCATTTCAAGTGGGAGTACATATATAAGGATTGTGGAAGTGTATACTGCTATAAACTTATTGTAGCAAACCATTTCTTTGATTTTACAAGTCATATTGCTCCAAAAAATTGGGGCTTCTGTGAAAACAAGTACCCATTCACTTTGTTTTGCATCTATGTATGCCATTTGTAGCTGAAAAACAACAAATTTGTTGTTTTTTATGCAATTAGAGCTTGCTGGAATTTTTTGAAATTTTTTGTCTAAAGTTTTAAAAATTGATTTTCACCAGTTTTGAACAATTTTTGGGCTTAATTTTTCAGCTATAGTTTCATCAAGTGATTGCACACAAGATAGCTCATGAATTTTACGTTTTTTGGTGAAATTTTGAAGCTCTTAGTATGTAAACATGGCTTCTACCTCCTCTGATGTCAAAAATTTGTTTGAGATCAAGAGATTTGAGGGTAGTGGCTTTGATTAGTGGAAAGAGAGAATGCTTTGCATCCTCTTTCTTAAAGATTGCGAAGGGGCTCTTGAGGAAGTCAAACCTGAAGATATGACAGATGCAACATGGATGAACCTAAATAAGAAGCCCATCACTTATATCAAGATGGTTGTATCAAATGAAATCTTAGTCAATCGAAAGGGCCTTATAAGTGCTTTTGATGTATGGAAGAAGTTCAAGGCCACCTATGAAAATGCCACGCCTGTAAATCAAGTGCATCTTATGCATAAGCTAGTGTGTATGCAGCTTCATGAGTCAAAATGTGCAGTTGAACACTTAACTTCTTTTGCAGGTATTCTCTCGCAATTGCAAAACTCTAGATTACCTACATTTGATGATAAGCTTAAGGCCATCTTCTTGTTGATAACCTTACCTCATTCATGGGAAACATTGGTTGTTTCACTTTCAAATAGCCCCAATCTTACCTTTGATGATGTAAGGGGTTCTATTTTGAATGAGGAAATAGGAGGAAAGCTAGTGGAGAGGGCAACGGTTCAGCCAATTGGGCTAGAGGAAGAACAGAAAAGAAAAGCGAAAATGTATAAAAGAACAAGAGCAAAAGCAAAAGGCAAGGTTGAAGTGACTTGTTACCAATGTGGTAGGAAAGGTCACAAGAAGCCTGCTTGTAGATACCACAAAGTTGAACTAGAAAGAAAGAAGAACTCAGGTGACAAGAAGAAAAAGTACACCAAGAATGAAGCACATGACAACTCAAAGGACAAGGACAAAGAGAAGGCCAATGTCCCCTCTAGTGTCGTCATTAAGGAGCTATCAAATGCAAAAGATATTCTTTGTGCTACTATGGAAGAAGATCATGCCAAAGTTAATGATGCTTCTGTTAATATCATGCATAGGATATGCAGATCGCAAAGAGGGATCTAATTGATGCCTTGCTTACTATGAATGATGTTGTGTCACAAACATGGATTGTGGATTCAAGTGCATCGTTCCATGTTACTCCTATTAAGGAGTGCTTTACTACCTTTCATGCAAGCAACCATGGACATGTATATCTTGGAAATAACCATGCTTGTTCTATAGAAGGTATTGGCACAATGCACCTCATTGTAGATGGCACCAATGAGCTTGTTTTGCACGATGTAAGGTATGTACCAATCATCAAGAAAAGCCCATTGTCTGTAGGGCAAATGGATATGCATGGATATAGTACGCTCTTTGAGAAGGGGTCATGGAAGCTTATCAAAGGCTCTAGGCTGATCGTTAAAGGTACAAAGAAAGGGACTCTTTATTGCTTGCATGGTAAAGCCTTGTGGACACGTATATTGCTTTGGCTGAAATCTATTCACATATGGAATTATGGCATAAAACGATTGGCCACATGAGCCAAAAAGACCTTGATAAACTATGTAATTTGGACAAGTTTGATGCTAAAGGCTCAAAACTTGATTTTTGTAATGAATGCCAATATGGTAAGCAAGTAAAGAATTCCTACTACTCTGGTGTCTCTCGTAAGTCTAACGTGCTTGATCTTGCTCATTTTGATGTTTGTAGCATGCCCATCAAATCCATGGGGGATGCTCTTTATTTTGTTTCTTTTGTTGATCACTACTCTAGGAAGCTTTGGGTATATTTGTTAAAATCTAAAGATGAAGCCTTTTTTTCATTTAATAAATTTCATGCATTTGTGACCACCCAAACAGGTAGAAAGTTGAAAAGTTACGTACAGATAATGGGGGTGAGTTTCCAAGTGCTGAATTCAATAGATTTTGTGAAAATATTGGTATTAAGAGGGAGCTAACAGTCCCATACAGCCCTTCTTCCAAGGGTGTGGCTGAAAGGTATAACAGGACGTTATGTGAGAAGGTGAGATACATGCTGTCCACAAATAATCTCCCTCGTGGATTTTGGGGAGAGGCTTTGAAAACTGAAGTTCATGTTTGCAATCGATCCCCTCATATGTCCTTAAACGGCGGCATTTGGAAAGAGCTTTGGTCTCGTAAACCAGCTCCATATGACCACCTACGCATCTTTGGTTGTGATGCTTTTGTGCATATAAAGCTTGAGTTGAGAAGCAAGTTAGATGCAGAGTCCATAAAAGGAATCTTCATGGGTTATGGAGATGAAGGTGAAATGGGCTATAGGATTTGGCTACCTAAACTCAAGAAGGTAATATGCAGCCGGGATGTTGTATCTAATGAGGAAAGGCTGCTCAAAAATGATTGTGCCTCTGAAAATGACCATAAAAAGGTCAAATTTCAGCATGTACAGACACTTGTTAAATCTGATATGAACCCTCGACATGCACCACATTTGGCTGGAAATGAAAATGAGCCAGTGAGCCAGATGATTTTGGACAGCAAAATGAGGCTCTGATGGGCATATGCAGCCACTTATTCATGCTGAAAACAGGGCTGGAAATGATGTACAACAGCCCATTGACAATGAAGAAGTTGATGAACCTTCTGATGTAGATCCATTGCCAGATAATGTGGATCATTGGGTAAGAACTACACGGAGTAGGAGGCCAGTGAACGGATATGACCCATCTGTACATTACATTATGTTATCAGATGAGGGTGAGCCTCTCACTTATAAAGAGGCAAAGCTATTTGAAAACAAGAAGAAGTGAGAGTTAGCTATGCAGGAAGAGATAAAGGCCTTGCATGCAAATGATACTTGGGATTTGGTTGAGTTGCCCAAAGGTAGGACGGCCATTCCCAACAAGTGGGTATACAAAATCAAAACTGTTGATGGCAAACCCAAGTATAAGGCAAGGCTGGTTGCTAACGGATATGCCCAAAAAGAGGGCATTGATTTCCAAGAGGTGTTCTCTCCGGTAGTTAAAATGACCACATTACGTGTGTTATTAGCTCTCACAGCTGCCTTGGATTTGGAGTTATTCCAAATGGATGTTAAAACAGTCTTTTTGCATGCTGATTTAGACGAAGAGCTGTACATGAGACAGCCAGAAGGATATGCCATTCCTGGAAAAGAGCATCTGGTATGCAAGCTGAAAAGGAGCTTATATGGGCTGAAACAGGTCCCCAGACAATGGTATAAGAAGTTTGATGCATTTATGCTCAAACATGGGTTCAAAAGAAGCCATGCAGACCACTGTTTGTACACTAAAAAGCATGAAGATGGCAGCTCAATCATTTTTGTGCTGTATGTAGATGATATGCTGCTGGCTGGGAAGAAAAAGAGCACTTTAAATGCTCTAAAACAGCAGCTGAACTCTGCATTCTCAATGAAAGACCTTGGGGAAGCTGAGCATATTCTTGGTATGCAAATAAAAAGGGATAGGTAACAGCATACTTTGCATTTATCCCAGAAAAATACATTAAAGAAGTGCTGGACAGATTTAATGTGGCTGATGCTAAGCCTCTTGGAGTGCCATTGCAGCCACATGTTAAGCTTTCCAAGGATGACTGTCCCAAAGATGATGATGCAGCCAAATACATGGAGTGAGTTTGGGATGCCTAAAAAGGCATCTGTTCTTGGATGTGATAGCGAGAGTGCCATATGTTTGGCAAAGAAGGCCATGTTCCATGCTCACACAAAGCATATTGATGTGAGATACCACTACATCAGAGAGGTGTTAGAGGATAGCCTGATCACTTTGATCAAGGTCAATACTTCACGGAATCTTGTAGATGCTCTCACGAAATGTCTACCCAAGGCACAACATCAACTATGTATACAGATGGTGGGAGTTACTTAGCTTAAAGGAGCCTCCTTGGTCCTTTAAGTGAGAGGTTGTTGGGGATAAAGGGCCCCAAGGACTCCTTTTATATATTTTGACCCTTCCATGTGAAAGCTCTCTCCAATAGCTTTCCATACATATTTTTGTTATATTTTTAGGCCCCAAATTGGGGAGTTATAGGCCTTTACATTATTTTTATGACTTTCGGTCATTGGCCATGTGTGGACATGCCCAAATGACCTAAAACTCACTTATCAAAAGACTTGGTCTCAAATCTCTCATAACTTGATTGGGATTTCTTCAACTTCAGATTCTTCATCATCTTCTCCAAATTTCTGCATCGATTTCTCTCTCTACTTTCTCTCTCCTCACACAGAAGCCCACTCCCTTGGCATTTGGAGTAATCGAGCACACCACCACGTAGCTCTCTGCGGCCTCTTTCAATCTTGTCCAGCTATTACTTGTACCTTCATCTCCCTCAAGGGAGTTCTTGTAACTTAGACATCTTGTTTCACACCTAGGATCTCAGGTTGTGGGATCTCTCTAAAATCTTGTTCAAGTCTAGTCAGAGGGTCCCCTTCCACTTTGGCAAGACTACCTTCATCAATACTAGGCACCATGGAGAATATTGAGGAATAATTTCTTTTGCACTCAAAGTTATTCATCAACAAGTCAAGGAGATACGAGAAAACCAAGAAAGGATTCAACACCAAAACATTCAAGATGTACTCGTAAAACTTCAGAGGCAAATCAAGGAGTTAAGATCATAGTAAGTCAATCTTCTTCAAGTACCCCCATGGTAACTAATATGGAGAAAAGTCAAAAAGTGAGCATGCCTAAGAAATTTGATGGGACAAGGTCAAAGCTTTTAGGATTTCTACAACATGCGAAGCTATTCATAAGAATGCAACCAAACACGTGTCCGGATGGTACATCTCAAGTAGAACTCATAAGAACTCTATTATGTGGTCCTGCTCTTTCATGGTTTGCACATATCCTTGAGAAGAATATGGATATTTTGCATGATTCCAAGGCCTTTGTTAGAGAGTTCACATCTTCTTTTGGGGAGACCAATTGTTTGGGTATTGCTAAAACAAAACTAAGGAAGCTACATCAAGGAAATAGACATGCTTCTATCCATGCATCAGAATTCAAACAAATCATTTATGATCTTATCAACCAATTTCGAAGGGGCTTATGTGACGATCTCAAGGACATCAAGTTAACCATGCCCATGGTAAATCATTTATGATCTTACGTGGCATGAGGACTATTTTATCAACCAATTTCGATGGGGCTTATGTGATGATGCCAAGCACATCATGTTGACATGCCCAAGGTAAATACTTTGAATGAATTCATGAATCAAACAATCGAATCAAGAGAAAACAAGAGAAGAAGAATTTTATTCAAGATTAAAAATACAAGTTTACCTCAGTCTCATATGTTGGAAGAATCTCAACCAAAGAATCTCAACCAAAGAACATGCAACTGGATAACATCAAGGTGAGGGACTTACACCAAGGGAAAGAAAGAATCAAAAAGACAATGGATTATGCTTTTATTGTGGAGATCATTACCATATGGTATTCAAATGTCCTAAGAAGAAGAAACAAGTTGGATTCAGGACTTCCACAATTACCATCCCAAATCAAAAGAATCATCAACAAAGTCGAAACAAGAGTATATCCCACCATGAGAATCATGGAGTTGATTATGCGACTAGATATACTACAAACCCTTTCTAGTTTCATCATGGATATCCATCATCATCATGTTTTAGTACCACACATCAAGTCTTAAAGAATCTAAAGAGCATGAATCAAGCCTCGTGAATTCTACAAGAATATGCTCATGAAGTCCAAGCCACAGGGCATGGACACTCCTCGTGAAACTTGTCGCTTAGGAGGTGATGATGTCATGGATATGAAGGAAACCATCCTAAACCTCAGATTTCATGTGACTTCCCATATCTCATGATTGGTTCAAAATTTGGAGAAATCAATCCTATCATTGCGTCCGAAATGTGCCAAACCCTATGATCGATTATCTGCTTGCCTTAGTTTCACATCTAGGAGTCTTATTTCAAGTTGATGACATTGTCAATGACATCATCAATTTCATCGATTATATACGAAGGGCTTGGCCATTCATAACCTTGATCTTTTGGATGCTTGTCTTGAGAGCTCGAGTCCCAATCTCCGAGTAAGTACTTTCCAAGTTCCAATTCCACTTCTAGTCTTGCTCCTTGTTCTAGTCCTCATTGATTGGCTCATATTTTGGAGAAACTAATGCTTCCATTGCGTTCGGAATGTGCCAAAACCCCAAGATCGGCTGTCTATTTGCTGAATTTTGACACACGGAGGCCCTATTTCTAGTCGATGACATCATCGATGAGGTAACCGCCCTTGAAAAACTATATAAGGTGGGATTCACCACATTCATTCTCAGTTTTGCCAATACCGATCTTGGGAGCTCAAGGAGTCGTGACCGCCAAGTACTCTTCAAGTTCCAGTTCTTGTTCTTGTCTTGTTCCTTGTTCCAGTCCTATCTAGTCTTGTATCATGGACATCTAGTCTTGTCCTCTTGTAGTCTCATAGTACGACATCTTGTCAAGTTATTTCTTGTATCTAGTTCAACTCCTAGAAGGGAGTTCTTGTAATCCAGTTATCTTGTTTCATACTTACAATCCCAGGTTATGGGATCTCTTGTATCATCTCTAGTCGAGTTATTCATACCTATCAGTCCCAGGTTGTGGGACGTCTTGTATCAATCAGATATTCTTGTATTGTTTTCCCTTCCTGGGTATTCTTGTAATCAGAAGTGTATTTCCAAAATCTTGTCTAATGTCGTCAGAGAGCACAATCTAGTGCTCCCCTGACACCTAGATATACTACAAACCCTTTCTAGTTTCATCATGGATATCCATCATCATCGTGTTCTAGTACCACATATCAAGAACTCAATACACACTACGAGCTATAAAGATTCAAGTCTTAAAAGATCTAAAGAGCATCAATCAAGGCTTGTGAATTCTACAAGAATATGTTCATGAAAACCAAGCCACAGGGCATGGCCGCTCCTCGTGAAAATCGTCGCTTGGGAGGAGGTGATGTCATGGACACGAAGGAAACCATCCTAAACCTCAGATTTCGTGTGACTTCCCATATCTCATGATTGGTTCAAAATTTGGAGAAATCAATCCTAACATTGCGTTTGAAATATGCCAAACCCTATGATCAATTGTCTACTTGCCTTATTCTCACATGTAGAAGTCTTATTTCAAGTTGATGAAATCGTCAATGACGTCATCAATTTCAACGATTATATATGAAGGGCTTGGTCATTCATATCCTTGATCTTTTGGATGCCTATCTTGAGAGCTCAAGTCACGATCTCTGAGTAAGTGCTTTCCAAGTTCCAATTCCACTTCTAGTCTTGCTCCTTGTTCTAGTCCTCATTAGTTTAGTATGTTGGACATCTCGTCTTGTCCTCTTGTAATTTCATAATACGAGATCCTATACGGTTATTTCTTGTACCTAGTTTGTCTCCCTCAACAGAGTTCTTCTAGCTCAGATATCTTGTTTCATACCTATGATCCCATGTTGTGGGATCTCTTGTTCCTTGTCTAGTCCAGTTATCCATACCTATCAATCTCGAATTATGGATTTTGTATTTTTTATATTATTTTGATGTTTTGATCATAATATATTAAAAATATATTGCTTTAGGCTTGAAAATCTACTTTTCAAATGCTTGTTTACTTTGACCTTCAAATTAGGCTTTGACTTTTGGACCCCCAAATATGCTCCAATTTTAACATATGATATATCATTGGATAGGTCTTGAGTAGCAATTTCCCAATCTAAAATAAAAATTTCTACAAAATTTTGACCAATTTTGAGCATATTTGACCTTGTTTTTTACAATGGTTTGTTGAGATATCAAGCGCAACATGTGATGATCGAGGATGACACGTATCACTTTTTCATTTCTCTGACATGTAAAGTGGTCACGCCGGTATATGTCAAGGATACTTTAGTGAGCTTTACTAGATTTATCTATCGAAAGCGATGGCACATCCGTTTCTTGCCATCTCACTCATTCGCAAACATTAGGATTTTCCTTATGTACTTTTCTTTATGTATTGTACTGGTTGTATTGTTGTATTAGTGAGCTTTACTAGATTTATCTACCGAGAGTGATGGCACATCTATTTCTTGCAAGCTCGCTCATTCGCAAACATTAGGATTTTCCTTATGTACTTTTCTTTATATATTGTACTGGTTGTATTGTTGTATTAGGTCATTCTTGTATATTCTCTTTGTGTAATAGAAGAAGAAGATCATTCTTCCTTTCCTCAACCTATGTGTGCTCCTTTCTTTATGTGTGAGAGAGTGTGAGAGGTCTCCTCCTTATCTCCTTTCTCTTGATATGGTTGACCTTGTCTAAAATTGATTAAATTTGAAAATATGTGCAATCCCTATAGTGAAAGGTTGCTTTTCCAATAATCCCCTCGCAACCTGACAAAAGGGGAATATGCCAAGATAGGTGCATATTACGTTGGCTGATAAAAATGTAAAATGGTGTTGCTAGCTAACAAAATTGTTTTTGTAGGTACTTGTAAAGATCATGCCAATGTCCATAAAAATACCTAAGAACTCGAAAAATTTTCCCATATACTCTTCTCATCCAAATATTGGAAAGATAGAGGTAACAGAAAGCAAAAGACAAAGTATAGACTTTAAAATATTTCCTCAACTCTCAAGGTTGGCTAGACCTATCACGTATCCATCATATGCTTTGATCTACACCTATCTAAATATACAAGAAAATATATACAAGAAGTTGAAAATATGTCCACCATAAGGTTGTGAGTGTAGATCTGTTTCCCCTCCTTGCTCATATAATCATGTGACTTCGTATGCAATCAAAAAGGATTGATGTGATATCTCCTTGCAAAATACATGTGACTACTTATGCAATCAAAAAGGATTGATGTGATCCCTCCTAGAGCTAACTTTCTTTGGTTCATGTACTCATCAAGTTTTTTTGACAACCGTCTTGGTTAGAGACCGGCTTCCACTTGCTAAATAATGAACTTAGCTTGACTTGTGTCTACCATATCGCTCTTATCTCCCTATAATATGCCCTATTCTCAATATGCTCTATGTACATTACTTCCACATGCTATGATACAAATTCAACTTCATTTATGCTCTATGTACACTATTTCCACATGCTCTGTACCAATTGCTAGTTTTTAAGGCCCACAATCAATATAAAGACATGAGAAAGAAAAGACAAGAAAATAGAGAGATGGAGCAAAGCTCCACATATATGCCATTTATTCCAAGATATGAAGTACATGAATGGTACAAATAATCATAAAGTTTGTATATAAATGCACCAATCTATTGCATATCTTCATAAATTCGCAATCTCCATAAGGTGAAGATGATCTCCTCCAAGCTCATGTCCTCCTCGATATTGAAGAAGAATCATAAACTCTAGCTACTGCCCTCCTTGTTGAAATGGAGAAACCAAAACTCCAACTCTTCTAGGTTGGAAGAGACCTCCTCTAGCCAAGCTCAAGGCTTGTGCTCACCTTGAAGTGATAATAAAAGACTCAAGTGCTGGTCCTTTTTTTTTATCTCGGCTGAAATAAGAAAGCAATGAAAAAACTCAAAAAAATTAGTCTCAGAAATTGTGACGAGAATCCCACCAAACTTTCCGGGATAGCTTTCTTTTTTTATTGTTTTGACGTTTTAATCATACTATACTACAAATATATTGCTTTTGGCTTGAAAATCTGCTTTTCGAATACTTTTTTACTTTGACCTACAAATTGGGGTTTGACTTTTGGGCCTCCAATCGTGCTCTAATTTTAGCATATGATATATCATTGAATAGTCTTGCGTAGCACTTTCCAAATCTTGAAATAAAAATTTTGACCAATTTTGAGCATATTTGACCTTGGTTTGATCATGGTTGACTTTGTCTAGAAGTGATCAAATCTGAAAATATGTGCAATCCCTCTAGTGAAAGGTTTCTTTTCCAACAAAAACAAGCCCCAGACAATGGTATATGAAGTTTGATGCATTCATACTTAAACATGGGTTCAAAAGAAGCCATGCAAACCATTATTTGTACATCAAAAAGGATAATGATGGCAACACAATCATTATAGTGCTGTATGTGGATGATATGCTGCTGGCTGGGAAGAAAAAGAGCACTTCAAACACTCTAAAACAGCAGCTGAACTCTGCATTCTCAATGAAAGACCTTGGAGAAGTTGAGCACATAGTTGGTATGCGAATAAAAAGGGATAGCCAGCAACAAACTTTGCATTCTCTTGGAAGCAAGTTGGGAAGTATTTTTCATTGTAACTTAGTTGAATTTTGTGGGCATTCTAGCCCTTTGCCATATCTTGTGTACATACTCTCTATTGTTCCTCTCGCTCTATTTACTTTGTCTCTATAATCGAGGGACATCAAAATCCAACAATTGGTAAGAGAAGGTTTGTGCGAGTGTGTAAGAGAGTAACTTGAGCATATTTGCTTAAGTTAACATATAGGAGAGATATGGCATCCTCCAATATGGTAGCAATTGACCATTTCAATGGAGAAAACTTCCACACTTGGAAAATACGTCTTAAATACTATCTCATGAATATTGAATCTTGATCTATGGAATGAAGTTGAAGCAAAGGTGAAGGAGTTAGAACAAGGAGGAATTGGTTGGTTCATAGAAGCTACTCAAGAATACTTTAGTGCACAAGCCCAGCAAGCTCAAAGTGCTACCTCATCATCATCTTCGAGTGGTGGAGCAAGAAGTACGCAAGAAGGGCTTCCTACAACTCTTTTTTCTTTCGAGTGGTGGAGCAAGGAGTATGCAAGAAGGGCTTCCTACAACTCTTTTTTCTTTCCTTCTTTCTTTTTTTTTTTTTTTTTTTTTGAAGGGGGGGAGGGTTCCAAAGGACATGATGCAAATGCTACATCCAGAAATAGAAAGGCTTTGTCCACTTAAGTTATGAGTTTAGGCAATGAATACATTCATCGTCTTGCAAGCATTAAAAGTGAAAAAGAAGCATGGATAAAACTAAAATGTATATTTGGAACTAGGGGGTCAAGAGTCTCTTATTTCTCCTCTTATCTCTTTCTTTCAATTGGAAATGTCCAACTCAACATCATCAACAAATTTAAGCACTACTTTGCTTAACTAGCACAGATGAACCATCCTATATATGAGGAAATTGCAGTTTCAATACTTCTCAAAAGTCTTCCATCTTCCTATAGTATGATTGTTACTTTCTCCAAAACAAGGCAAATCCAAATTTTGACATGGTGATAGAAGCAATTAGAGAGGAGGAGAAAAGACTGAAATCAATGAATGGGAAGAGCATGTCATATATAGCTAAAGCAAAGAAATTCGAAAAGTGTAAACTTTGTGGCAGGTCAAACCACAAGAAAACAAAGTTTCAATTAAAGCATGTAAAATATATGGTGGAAAGATACATAATGCAAGATATTGTTACAAGAAAGAAGAACAAGACACAATTGCTGCAGAACTTTCACAGGATGAAGTTGGTCGGCTGGTTGAAAAAAACCACCTCTATCGATCATGCATGTTAAGCAAAATCATCGTGTGTGTATGTGTGTGTATGTGAGAGAGAGGGAGAGAGAGAGATTTGTAGATAAGAGCCTATGACTTTAACTTGATAGGTCTGGCCAACCTTGAGAGTTGAGAAAGTATGTTTAAGTCTACATTCTATTAGTAACTGGTATTTTTCAATATCACTATTGGCATACTATATATTTGTATCTATCCTTCCAAGTAGTACTTGGAAGATGGTTGAGAAGAGTACGGGTAAGTGAGTTCTCTTTGTGATGTGTGAGGGGAGGATTCGTCATGTTCAAGGTCCTTGTTTGTGCTAGTGGACACTTACATGACACCACATGGAAGATTAAATGCCTACACCAACAAAATTGTCAATCAACAAAATATACCTATCCCGACATATACCCCTTAAATCAGGTTAGGAAGGGATTGTTGGAAATAGCAACCTTCCACAAGAGGGCTACACATGTTTCATGAAAATTTCAAAAAATTGCATAATTAACAAGTGGTCAAAGATGGTCAAAGATGGTCAAAATTAGCAAGAATTTTTTATTGCACATTTGAAAAGTACTCTTCAAGAGCCATTTGGTGGCAACTAATAGTTGGGGCCATTTGGTGGCAGATTGGAATTGAAAAGTCCAACCCTAATTTCAAGACAAAAAAAGTCAAAATACTTTAAAAAGTCATAATGAAAGTTATCATTTGTCATCATTTGATGGATTCATATCCAATGGCAAGGATTGCATCAAAGAAAAGCCAACGACAAAACTAAAAGTTAGACGAATAAGATTTTCTCAAGAAGCGACGAAGAAAACGAAAGAACAATCGAGTAGCTTTTTATTATGATTTTTCGTGGGATTTGAGATCTCTATATAAAGACAACGTCTTAGGCTCATAAACACACTTTTACAATACCTTCTTGAGCACTTCTCACCTAGGAGCCCTTGGAAGCAAGTTTGTAAGTATTTTTCATTGAATTTAGCTAATTTTTGTGGGCATTCTAGCCCTTTGCCATCTTGTGTACATAGTCTCTCTATTTTTCATCTCTCTCGATTTACTTAGTCTCTATATTAATTGAGGGGCCTCAAAATCCAACACTTGGGTGTTCGCTTATGTCTTGGCTTTACAAAAAAATATATTATCACAACTTCACCTTGTGAAGCAAAGAATAGAGTAACTTGTGGGACAACAATAAAATGTATATGATTAAGAAAGTTAAGGATTTACACTTTGAAACTTTGTTGACAAACCTATTTTTACGAATAGTGGAAGTGCCATATTTGTGGCCAAGAATCTGAATTTCTCTTTGTTGAACTAACATACAAACATACGATGTGAGGGAATTACCTTCAAGACTTGACACTTGGAGTACCTAACTATAGCTAGCACAATAACCCATTCAGCTTAGAACAATCAAGTGCTCTCATCCAAGGAAATAGATTCTTCTCTACTACAAATTTGTAAGCAAAAATAATACTCTTCAAAACTTCAAATATGAACGAAAGCAATAAAAAGGTGATGATTACAATGGGCATAGATAAAAAACATCAATCAATTCACTAACAATTACAATGCATTCTAATACTCTCTTATATAGCGAGACCAAAACATGCTATAATCTCCGTCTTTGAAATTCTTTTATCCATGGTGCAAATTTTAATATAAAGCAAAAAGCATGATCTACAAAAATAATTGCAACCACTAAGTCATGGCCAAAAATATGTGAATCCCTCAAAAACAAAAAAAAATATATTTATTTTTAACCTAAGGAATTGTTGGAAAACAATGTCCAATTGGCTCTAAGCTCTAATTTCCGGCAAAGCCTAAATTCACAACACCATTTTTTGAAAACGGAAATGGTCAAACGTGATCAAAGATTGTCACAAAATTTTTATTGCATATTGTTATGGAGCTTCATGAGAGCTATCTAGTGATATATAACACTCTATCATCTGAGACATAAAACCCCTGTAGAGGTCAAACCTTAATTTCTGCTTTTCAGTGTGCTTTTCATATTAAAAGTTAGTTATATTAGACGACTATGATTTAATCTATGAAAACCATAGATCTAATGGTTTTAAGCCCATGCACCTAAACTTAGGCTTTTTCACAATGCCATATCATCACTAAAACGCCCTCAATGAGTTTTTGCAAAAAGGTATCAAGGCTTTTCCCTAATTGCAACAGATTTTCCACCTAGCTTTATTGATGCTCTCAAACTCTATATAATGGGCACACAATGTACTCATAATATATCATATACACTTAGTCATGTGAGTTCTAGGATTTGGTGCTGCTATTGGAGGTCCTTTTGGCTGATTATGGAGGTGTTTTACTGCTTCCCAGTTCTTCTTTTCACAAACAGTGTGTGTGTGCATGCTGATTTCCGATAAAGTTGCTGTATATTTTTTGTTCTTCTTCAAGTTTTGCTTTTGTACCAGGTTTTTAAGCCTACTACCTCAAGAGAAGTTCTCGTAGCTGTTTATATCAGAAAAGACACTATTCTGGTTTGGTTGCAGATTTTAACACTTTTCCATAGCACAAGCTGATTTCTCCACATTCAACCTATTCTATCTCACAATCCTGCACATAGGCTGATTTATCCACATTCAACCTATTCTCTCACAATCCAGCACTCACCCATGATTCTATGACTCTTACGCACACTTATCTCATATCTTGTATCTAAAACCATTCTATATTCAGCCTTTCATGCAATTTGATATATACACACACATTGTATAGTTATTCCATCAAGTCATTTTATTTTGGAGCAGCTATTTTGCTACTCGTTTCAATCCTTGTCTCTACTCGATCTTCAAATGTCTCTTATATATCTTATTTGGTTCAAGGTGTGTATGTGTGCTAGGTGTTCGAGTGTTGGAAAGATTTTGTGATCTCTATCAAAACAAAAATCCTACTAAGAAAGCTCATCTCAAGAGAACATTAGCCAAAACACATGAAGGTTGGTGAGTCATTTTAGTCACATATTTTTTTGAAGCTTAAAGGCATTTGTGATCAACTTCAATGTTGGAATTAATATTACTACTGAAGAGATGCTTAAATTTAGATGGATCACTAAATTTCAAAAGCTTATTAAAAAAAACGACATTTTAATTTTAAATTCTTTTTTAACTTTTTCTTCCTAAAAGAGTGCTTTTTGTATGCTTCATTTTGCGTAAATGTGGAACTCATGAAGATTATTTTGTACAATCAAGAACATTTCAATCTTATGTTAACATCCTCATCAATACAATTCATTTGAAATAAAGAAAGAGATAATTTCTCTACTTAATCAACTCAGCTTAGTCGATTCAATCAATCCTCAAATCAATCAATTTAGTCATTATTTCAACTCACTCTTCACAACCTCCTAATTCCTGATAATGAGGAATTGTCAGAAGGTTTTGTGGGTTTACCTTCATTAGGAAATATCTTAGACAGTCCTCAATCTTTTCTTTTAATTTCTAGCATCCAAAAATGAATAAATAAACAGTTTTAACATTTCAAATTGTACACTTTCCCATGACAACAAAAACTAGAGTTTTTTAAGGTTTTATAACCGCTTGTTGCATGTTTCTCATCATCTAGACTCTTCTTGGGGGTCTACCATTTCACCCTCCGAGAACTTATGTGGTATAAGAGCACCCACAACAAATCCTACAAGCAAATCCTTCAATAATCTTACTCTCGACGTATTATCAATCACACAAAGTTGTGTTCTAGATTCCTATATCACTTTCACATTCATCCCAACGTTTTGAGAGCTTTCCGTCGTGAAGCCCTTTCTCTACGTGTTTCTCGCAATAGAAATCAATCTACTTTAGGTTATCAAGTCCTTTCCAAATTTCAACCGTATTATAAAACTACCATGTTCTAGTGCAGCCCTGTCAAGGGATGCATTGGTAATGAATAACTGCTGAAACTTGGCTGCTCAGCAATGTCAATTTGGTTTTTTTTTTCGAAGAAAGATGTGCAGGTCCTCTTGGGTATTTTGATCCCAGCACATACACCATTCATTAATCATGAAGAAAGCACTCTTTCAGTTGCAAAAGCCCAGTCTAAGGGTTACAAGTTTAAAATTCACTTGCTTAAATATAGTGCCAGAATTTTCATGGGTCTACTATATTGTATTCTTTTTTTCAAAACTTTGAAAATTTAGCTTTGAGAAAACAAGCTTCGAATCATGACAAAGTAGGATGTACAGAACCTTAATAATGAAGGATTGTAACGGTACTATTGCAATTTTTTAATCCTAAGCATGTATAATGACTTCTGAGTGGCTAGAAAAGAAGGACATTGCGTCCATTTCAATAGCAAATCTCTGATGATATACTTGCCTATTGATAATAATCAATCAATAATAGGACATGCTTAAAGACAACAAAACATTGAGATCCATAGCAGAGATAAAAAGGCCAAAAATCTACATATTCATCTATGATTAGAAATCAATCATCTTTGATCTGCCATCAGTTTAAACAAAATCTCAGTTATAATTCATGAGCATATTAAGTTCCAAAAGCGCATACCACACCATGTTTATCGCTACTATTCGATGATAGACATGCTTATTAGCATGCGTAAGAGGCAAATAAAAATGAGATAGACATGGACAACCGTAATGTAACATTGTGTATCCTGTTGAGATTTTACCTTAAGATTCTTCAGGCTTAGCTTGTGTAATGCCAAATTTGACCAACAGCTTATCAAGCTCATCAGGTGAGCAGACCTGATACTTCACTTCCCCCTGGGGGGACAAGCTCACTTCTGCAACTTCAAGCTTCTCAGAAGAGAGGCTAGTGCTATCCATTGTCTTGCTGAGCACTTTGAGAGCAAGTTGCACAGCTTCCTCTCTTGTAATATCATCTTTGTAATCCTGTTTCAGCATGGATTGTGCTGCCTGGTTATTAGCGCCAATAGCTGCCGCCTTCCAGCCGCCATAATTACCACTGGGATCACTCATATATAGTTGAAAACCAAAATTCTTGTCGTAGCCAGCAAAAAGAAATGAGACGCCAAAAGGACGAAGGCCACCAAACTGTGTGTATCCCTGTTTCGTGTCTGAGAGGGACTGAACCAGCTGCTCTACAGGCATAGGTTCTTGATATGAGAATGTATACCTTTGAGCTTGAACTCGAGCAGTGTTGATAAGGATGTTTGCATCTGCAGTAATGCCTGCCACGGCACATGCAACATGATCGTCTATCTTATACATTTTCTCTGTGGATTTTGACGAAGCAAGGAGCTTTGAGGTCACTCGCTTCTCTCCGGCGAGGACAACGCCATCCTTGGCGAGAACCCCGATCGCCGCGCCAGCATTCCCTATGGCCTCCATGGCATATTCCACCTGGTAGAGGCGGCCCTCCGGTGAAAAGATCGTTGTCCTGCTGTCATAACGGCGAGACATCTCTTCTGCAGACGATGCTTCTTCGTATGCAGATGCTCACAATGCTGCTATTCCTTGCTTTGCTTGCCTCCTCTCCAAGTCACGTTCACGAAATGGAATCGAACTGCCCTCGAGTGAAAGCAAAGGAGTATTGCAATATTGCTTTGCGGCCACTCTCGACTCGATAACACCGGTAATTAATATATGCAATGACAATATTTTCATTCCAAGGATAGTGTAGGGCCTTCAGCTATTAGGTGTGTGGATTTTTAGTTAAGGAATCAGTGCGGAGGAATGTAAAAGGTGTGTGACAGCAAGGAGTAGATGTTAAGGAAGCCATATCCACTCAGGGACTAGAAGAATTGTCTTATTATGTTGATTGTATAACCATAACTCTAATACCCTCTCTCTTTGTAGTAATTATTAGCATATAGTTTATTTGTACAAGATATTTTATACTTCTTTGTAGAAAACCAATTGTGTCTTCAGTATACTCATTATAATCAATATTAAGTGTACTTTTATTGGTCAAGACTTCATCTTCATAGCTTATTTATATTTTGTAATGTGATTTAATATTTGGACCTTTATTGCTTCTTATCACTGTCTTACTAAAATAGTCTATCTTGTTTATAGAGGCCTGAAGAAAATACTAAACACTAAATCAATGTGAAGAAAGCTACATCAAAGCAAACGTAGGTCAGGCAAAGAAAAGAAGATATAAAGATAATATCACATCATGCTCTTCGATTCATACTAAGAGGAAGGAGATCAATCTCCATAGGAGGGCAATAATAGATTTGAGAAGTAAGAGAAGGATAATTATCAACCCTAGAGATTCAAAATTGGCAATTACCTAATGGAAAAGCCATTTTGCAGTTTAATGAGTGACATAGATTGAAACCCAAAAATAGGTGAACAAAACTCCCCAAATGCTCAAAGGAGATCTATTAAAGAATGGGAAGAGCGGAATAGGAGATTCAAGTGTGTGTTGTCCCATGATGCAGGTAATTCAATGATAGGGCATATCCAAAAGTTGGAGACAAGCAAGGATAGATGGGAGTGTTTGGAAAGAATATAGTCTACAACAACCAAAGCTAGGGAGATCCAAAGACCTTAAGAACCTCAAAAAAACATCAAATCAAATACTCAATTATGTGCTTTCAAATGATGACTTGGCGGCACACGCTCTTAATGGATTGAGAGATGATGAAGCATGAAAATCATTTATTACCTTTTTGTATGTTAGAGATAACTTGTGTGGCTATATTCTTTGATCGGCTAGTTTCACTTACGGCTACAAAGGAACTCAACCTTGAATGAAGTAAATCCAGTGATTGTCAAAATCAACTCTTATATGTAGGTAGAGGAGAAAGAGATAGAAATGGTGAATGTGGAAAGAGAGGTAGAGAAGGAAGTGATTAGTAAGTACACCAACAAGCGGCATAACTAGATGGAGATGAAGATATAATCAAAACTATTACTACTCCAACAAACCTAAAAAAAAAATGGATGCTAACTTTATAGTAAAATTGGTCATTATGCTAATGAGTTCTACCACATGAATTCTAAGTATGAAGATAACAACTAAAGAGGTCAAGGAAATTGTGATACTTACTCAAATTTGGATGACAATAATCACTTATTAGCTAAGAGGCATGATCATGGTACAAATCAACAAGAAGAATAAAAATGGTATATATATAATGGATTCAATAATCACACATCATGCATGAAAGACTTGTTTTGTAGTTTTTAGGTACCTGAACAAAGAGGATGTTTGGAAACATGAGATAATAAGATTCAGCACATTTGAGACATCAAGATTGACGTAAATCAAGGCATATTACTTGCTTAAGGTGAAA
Source organism: Ceratopteris richardii (assembly GCA_020310875.1). Classification (NCBI taxonomy): domain Eukaryota; kingdom Viridiplantae; phylum Streptophyta; class Polypodiopsida; order Polypodiales; family Pteridaceae; genus Ceratopteris; species Ceratopteris richardii. The sequence continues at coordinate 77,303,867 of CM035409.1, forward strand.
CATATTACCAGGTCAAAGTGAAATTCAACTATAAAGAATTTTTCATAGAAGATGCATATGATTATTCAAGCTCATATTCAAAGGTGAAAGACAAGGAAGGATGCTTATGCTTGGTATAGGTCAATTAACTAATAACACAATGTATGTGAGCTATAGTGACAATAAGATTATAGATCTGGATCTCTAACATAAGAGAATAGGGCATGTCAACATTCACAAGGTAAAGGAGATGGTCAAAAAGTAACTCGTAAGAGGGCTACCTCATTTTTCATCTCGCAACTTACATGAGCCTTGTGAACCTTTCCAATTTAACAGAGAATCCAAAATCCCCTCCAAGAAAGCAAGTACATATCTCCAAACATACGTGATTTGTTCCACTCATATGTATGGAGACCAACCAAGGAACCATCCATTGGAGGGAACATATACTATGGTATTTTCATGGTTAATCATTCAATGAAGATTTGGATTTACTACTTGAGATAAAAAATAGACGTGTTTAATACATTTGAAGGTTTTACGCCCACATAGAAAAAGAGATACGTAAGTATATAAGAGTTCTAAGGTTAGATGTAGGGGTGAATACTTCTCCCATGAGTTCACTAAGTTCTTACTTGTAGGTATAAACCCTTATAAAATGGGTAGACAAAGAGAATAAATAGCATAAGAAACCCTTATAAAATGGGTAGACAAAGAGAATAAATAGCATAAGTCTCTAGGTCTTTGTTGAGTGAGATGAATCTGCCCTTGTTTTATTGGGATGATGTAGTTAGTACGGTGGTGTATATTATAAATACATATCTTGCATGGAGAATACATTAATTACCATGTGAAGACACTTGGAGTGAGGGGAATCTAGATCCATCCCACTTGAAAATCTATGTTTTTTCATATTATGTACATGTACCCTATGAATCAAGGTAAAAATTTGATGTCAAGGCAAAGCAGTTTATCTTCCTTGGATATTCTCTTGATAAAAGGTATAGGTCTTACAATCCCAATACTAAAGAACTAGAGGTTTGAAGGCATGTTATTTTTTATCAATTGAAGTCATGGAATGGTTTTAAACATGCATTTTTATGAGAAGTTCCATGGATTTGACACATGTATGATTAAAATTGGAGTGTTTGCCAAGCCAAATCTACCCCCTGAGCACTTGTTTGCAAAGATTTAGCTATTCTATTTTGAATATTGCATGTGTTCACATTGCATTTGGGGAAAAGTTTGTGCACCTGAATTTATTTGCAAAGAGAGTATAGTTATGAGAGAACGAGCTACTATCATGCAGAGAAAGGGTGAGCTATGGAGAAAGGTAGTGAGAAATTAAAGAAGCAAAGCAAGTGTGGCACTGCAATAGGAAAGATGGTAGGCTTTGGAGGCAATACATACATCATAATTTTTACATGGGCTGCATAAGCAGTGGTTTTCATTGTTAAGAAGAGTTGCTAGGTAGCCACATAAGGGCATAGAGGCACTATGCACGTGGATTTAGGCAAAAAGAAGTGTTGCATAGACAAGTGCGTAAGTAGAGAATATAATAGAGTATCAAGAGATTATTGCTCAGATGATAAGAAATGTCAAGATAAGATAATTGAAAAGTGTGAAGAGAGGCAAAAATGAAAATAATATACCTGCAAAATCAATATGGAAATGTGGAATTGAAAGCATGCTAAAAGATGGACTAAAATTTTAGTCAGATAAGTTATTATGTGTATTATCTTCATGTGTGCACTTCAAAGAAGAGAGCCTACATGCAGTTCATTAATCACAAGTGAATTTGTGTGAGATAAGGTGTGTTGCTACATCAAGAGTAAGGATTGAGCTTGGGCAGAGATGGTTCGAGTGTGCATACTCAAGCATGTGCAATTGTAGAGCTACGACAAGCTATGAAAATTGTATAGAAGTAGCACTGTGATGATTTTTTTACTTTGATACCAAGTGATTTTGTGAGGGAAATCTAGGACACAAAGTTGCACAAATTGGGTCCTTTTTTAAAGTACTATTTTGGTATTGGTAAATTTTGAACAATGGGGACATTTTTTCATGAATACTTGAGCATGAGTATGTAAACTTAAAGCGAAAGAAATGTGCCTATGGTTTTGTATAAAACAAGACATTGCAGACTCAAATGTGAGGGCTGGTTTATAGAGTTAATCGTGAGATAAAAACGTAAGGACAATTTTACTTATACTTCTAATGAAAAGAAAACAAAATTGGGAGATGATTTTCAATATCTCTGCATAAGATGATTTTGGGGCCATAAAACAATGAGCTCGACTTTTCATTGTGATACTCAAAAGACTTTGTTTGGTGAACACAATTTTAGACCCATGACCTAAAGCTTGAAAAATAAAAAATTAATCAAAACCTTTTCACTTTGGGAATTAAGACATTGCTAAAATTCAATACGTTTTTTGGGAATTTGTGTGGAATGAGAAAAAGGGAGAAAGTGTGAAGCACAATGGGGAATTTTCATTGACTTAGAAAGTTATCTTTTTGTGTTCTGAGTTTGACTCTTGAAGGATAAACTTGTAGTGTTGTTTCTGCAAAGAGTGAACATGAAATCAAACCCAATAGGATGATGTTTCATTCCATGTAAGCAAACCCAAACACTTTTTTTTTCTCCTAATTCAAAATTCTAGGAACATGCCATTGTATTACTATCTAAAGTGAAACAGTACTAAGAGATAATTGGTTGTGAATGGATTTGTGATTAGGCCACACAGACAATAGAAATGAGTGAAAATCCATTTCTCCTCAACGAGTGGCTTTGATTTGAAGGATAACCATCTAAACCTAGGAACATCAAGCTATGACTCATAGAAAAAGTAGGATCAAGTGGTAAGGCTCGAAGATATGCAAGGAATGCTTGCTAAGCAAGAGAGGAGAGACCATCAAGTAGCATGTTTTGAGCCATAATTGAATTTGAAAATTAGGATGCATCAGGTGTATCCTTGTACCTTGATGCGTTTAACAAGCAGGTTGTGAGGTTGAGGAATCCCAACATACTAACAATAGGTAATATGAACCATGTACCTTTTAGTGGAAGTCCCTGAACATACCAATGACCTAGGAAAGGTTGTAAAGGAGCATGCATCAAGTGATGATAAGCAAGATGGAAAGTTCTAGGATATGTGCCCCACACCTAGAGGAAGTACTACGTTAACTAATGCCATTTCTACAAAGTTGTTTCCCATAAAAGTAGCATGGAAAACAACCTACATGGATTAGACATTAAAACATATGTTTTAGAATATGATTGCTAACCCACCACCTATGAAGAGCTCCACTATATATGAACACTAGAGCATAATGTCATCAACCATACCCCTTGAGTACATTGAAAAGGATAATAATTCATATTGTCCCTTGAGTGAAGTGGAGAAAGAGGTTATGAACAAATAGGTAAAGGTTGCATCTGAGAATCAATCTTGTTGAATCCAACTTACAAGAGTAGACTGAGAGACTTTTGCACAGTATTAGTTATGTGTAATGTGTAGATGTAGGTAGAGATATTGCACAAAGAGAGAGAAAAGGGTGCATTTATGCATGTGTACGTATATGGAAAGTAAACTAGAACAATGGAGAGAAACATAGAGGTAACTTACACAATACTTGGTGTAGTCTCCACCCACATGCTTCATTGGATATGTCTCGAAGTGAATGTATTTACAGGAAAATTCAATTATTTAAAAAATAACTTTTCTTCACAAATAAAGTGGAAAAATGAAAAGACATATGTTGCTTTTATGAAAAACACCATATGTTGTGGTGAAATCGTGCAATGGAGATGCATCACAATGGATTCTTTTTTGCGATAGATTTGTAATGATGCCCTCATGGTAGACAACCAAGGTTCGGATGACCAGCACGATGCTCCACACAAACCTGTTGAATACATAGACCTACACAATACATCAAGAGGACGAACTCATATTGTTTGGATATGTACTCACTTTGAGACAAGTACATTGCATCTTTACTCTTATCACGAGTAATGCACATGCCAAGAATATGTTTGGCATCCCCCAAATCCTTCATATCAAATGTCTCACTCAAGTTCTTTTTTAGCAATGACAAGTCATCGGAGGACTTCCCAACAATCAACATATTATCAACATAAGAATCAAGCATATCAAGCTACCATTTGATCATCTCGTTGTGTAGAGATAATGATCCTCATTGCTTCATGAATAGCCTTGAGACTTCATAAAAGCATCAAACTTTTGGTACCATTGTCTAGGGGACTTTTCAAGTCCATATAAGCTCTTCTTTAGATTATAAACTAGACTTTGCCAATAACTACATAGCCCTCTAGTTGCTTTGTACAGATCTTGTTTGTAAGATTTCCATGCAAGAAAGCACTTTTCACATCCATTTGGACTAGCATTGCAATGAATTTGAGCGCTAAAGAAAACTTTAACGCATTCCCTAATTGATAAACTAACTTGCCTAACTGGTAAATTTTATCCCGACAGGATCTCACTAATATTGATAAGTAAACAAAATCAACACCATGTTGTTGCTTAAAACCCTTTGCAACCACTTGTGATTTCTACTTTGGAGAAGCACTATCTAATGTGAATTTGAGCTTATATACCAATTTACATGGTAAAGCTTTTCTCCCTTTGGAAAATGTACTAAATCCCAAGTACCATTCTTGTGAATAGAATCCAATTCACTCTTCATGGCACCCTCCCACTTGACATGATCCTCTATCTGCATAGCCTCTTTGTAGCAAGAAGGCTCACCAACATAGTTTAATGTAACAAAATCCAAACCTAGAGCATATCAATCACATGGATGCGAGACACATGCAGATTCTCTCAATGGTTGCTGAATAGGAACATTAGAAGACTGATATGACTGGATGTTCTCCTAAACATCCCTATGTGTAGCATTCTTATGCATGTTAACTGGAGGACTAGTATCCTCAAACATCATTCTTCTCACTCCAACCTCCTTCATGGGTTGTTTATGGATCTTAGTCTGATTCAAAATGACATCATTACTTTTTATCAATGATCATGTTTAAGGATCCCATAAGCAATATCCAGATTGGCCTTCTTTAAAGCCAAGAAAAATGCATTTCTTTGACTTATGGTCTAGCTTTTTTCTAAGATTCTTGGGTATATGAACATATGCTTCACACTAGAAAACTCAAAGATGCTCATAATATGGTGGCTTCCCTGTCCATAACTCTTTGTGCCACTTTCATACTCTTGGAAATACTAGGTGAAAGTTTGATCGCATGAATTGCAATCAATACTTCTAACCAAAAGCCTTGTGAAAGTTTTCATGATGTAGTGTAGAAACTACTCTATCCTGAATAGTTATATTCATCATCTTAGCTACACCGTTGTGTACTAGGGTATTATACGGAGCTGTAAACTCTCTAAAAGTTCCTCTAGACTAATAGAAAAGGCTGAATTCATGTGAGGTATATGTTAGATTTATTTAGACCTCCATGGTCTACAATTGGTCTACCTGCATTTGGTCAAGGACCACAGCTTGGGGGAGCCAAGGCTCTAGCACAAGACTTCGAGGTTATTCCATCTCCTCAGAGTGGCCATATGAGGAGTGTTTAAACTGTAGAGAAGAACCTAGATGTGCTAAGGGCAAGGGCTATTTAGGTTGGGAGAAGAGTGGCAAGTAGCTAATGGGGATCTTTCAATATATTCACCTCCATTATCTGAACATAAACCCTTGAGCTTAGTTCCTTTTGTTGATATATTTTGGTAGTGATGTGTGTGAACACATTAGGATTGTCGAGGCACTTTTTTCCTTCTTTAGGAGGTTCCCCCCCCTTTGTATATACATCTATAACCCTAATGAGTCACTTATCTTTGTACATTCACTTGCTAATAATTCAATACTGTGTGTTGTGCTTTAATCTTCTTCTTCTTCCTCGTGTTGTTTGCATGCTTTTGTAGACCGCAAACTCACACAATTGGTATCAAAGCAGGTCACTGCTTCATCTAAGGCGTCATTGACATCCCTCGGGTCACAGTCTCATAATCACACAAAAATTGTTGAGCATAGTCAAGGCAATTTGGAGTTCAAAACGACGTCGCTTGGTGGCATCAAAATCACGATATGAGCTCGTTATGATCTCCAAATGCACTATCATAGTGCCTGTGTAGGTAATTTCATCCTTTTGTACCAAACATATATATAGATTTTGGTTCACCAGTACAAGCATCTCGAAGTGTTCTATAGATCTAACAGAGCTTGACATGGTAGTTCTATTCAAATTTTCGAGATAAAATCATTTTTTTGCATCATGGGATTTTAGTTAGTGGCCATGGCAAAGAGCAATGATGTATTCTGTATGTTGGCTATTGAAGACAGATTGGATGATACTAATTACCTATTATGGGCATATATGATGTGTCATGTATTGTTTGCAAAAGGACTGTGGAATATTGTGTAGGGTGTCAAAAAACATCCTAGTACACTTGCAAATACAATTATTGAAGGTGATGCAGATGGCATTGAAGATGATGATCATCAAATTCATGTTCGTGCTATGGTCCCTGCTGCATCTACTGAAGAGCAACTTTGTTGGGATGGTAGAGATGCTCAGGCACATGCATTGATAGATTTATTTGTCAAATGTGCCATTATTCCTCACATGCACTCTTGCAAAACAACAAAGGATGCCTGGGAAACACTTGCCACTTTATATTAGGCAATAAATGAGTCTCATGTTGCTTACCTCCAAAAATAGTTGGAGAGTGAGCACATGAATGAAGGAGATTCCATGGACATTTTTTTGACAAAGATCAAAGATTTGAAGGAGCAGTTGATTTTTACTGATGAAGCCTTACTTGAAAGTTCACTTGTGCAGACTATTCTAAATGGTCTTCCAGATTCATATCAGACTTTTGCTTCTACTCTTCGATTGATGATGAAAGCCAATCCAAGTGCCTTAACATTTGAGGAGTTAGTCTTTGTTTTGTTGTAGGAAGTTCAATTGAGACAGAACAGGTCCATTATGCATGTCAGGGATCAAGCTTTCCTAGACAGTTAGAATGGCAAAAGTAAATGGAGCTCATTTGCTAGTAAGTAAAAATCTCCTAATTTTGCACAGTCAAAGAAGAATGACAAAGAAAAGAAGAAAACAGAAAAGCAAAAATTATTTTGCAAATACTATAAAGGAAATGATCATGTCATAAAGAATTGTCCAAAATTGGATGCAAAAGAGGCAAAGAAGAAAGAGGTTGGAATGGTTGTTGTAGAGGCCTCTACACCCAAAACATAGTCTGCTAATCTTGTGCAGAATGAAGAATGGGCATTTACTACTGTTTGTAATTATGACCCACCTTCTGATGAATAGTGTATGTTTGTAGTAGACTCATATGTTTGGTATGTTGATAGTGGTGCAACCAAACATATTACCTCGTAGTGCAGTTTCTTCAGTTCACTTCAGCCCACCCCTATATGGAATAGTGTCACATGCACCAACAGCTCCTCTTATCCTGTCATGGGAGTTGGTAAGATCATTTTGACTACAGCTAATGGTAGTACTTTTACATTGTCGGATGTTTTAGTTGTGCCCAAGGATCGAGAAAAATCTGTTATCAGTTTCAACATTACCCAAGATTGGCTTGGTTGTGAAATTTGTTGATGACATATGTACAATTCATGGTATGTCAAATGATAATGTCATTATTGCTTCTGGCATTTTATGTTGTGGGCTGTATAAGCTCATAGATTATGCAAAATATGTCAATGATTTAGCATGTGCAATTCAAGATTCTCATGCTATCTCATATGCAAATCTTTGGCATGCACACTTTGGTCATCTGAATTTTGCTGGTTTACTAGACATGTAGAAACTTGATATGGTCTCCTCTCTACCCAAACTTGAGACACATTGTAAAAATGTTTGTGATGGATGTATTTTGGGCAGAATGCAGCATTCCTCGTTCCCAAATGATGGTTCAATTTGAGCTACTGAGAAATTGTAGCTTGTTCACAGTGATGTCTGTGGTCCTAGGGCAAACACTTTCTTTTGGGAACTACTTGTACTTCATGACTTTTATTGTTGAATTTTCTAGGCATGCATGGGTTATCCATTGAAATCAAAGTCCAAAGTCTTTACGTGCTTCAAACAATTTTTGGTTTTGGTGATTGTGTATTATACTCCAAGCTTCTTCTTCTTCCTTATGTTGTTTGCTTGCTTCCGTAGACCTCAAACTCCAACACCTTTTCTAGTCTCAACTAAAGCAATCCATTTTTTGAAAGTAGGGAATACCCCATCCTTCGATTTCATAGGATATATACCTAGAATTTTTTAGTAGCATCATCTATGAAAATGACAAAGTAAAGAGAAACACCTAATGAACTTTGGGCATAAGACCATAAAACATCTCTATGAATGAGATCTAAACATTGAATTAAAGAGTCGATGTATGTTTTATGAACATTCCTAGTTTGCTTTCCTTATTGACAATCCTCACAAATGGAAAATACGAGAAAGATCACACAAGTAAGTAGCCAGAACGAGAAAGACTTTCCACTCCACTATGAGATATGTGGCCCAAATGGCCATGCCAAATACAAGCCATAGGTTGTTCAATAATAGCTAATAAGTGTTCTTTTTGTGATATAGATAAAGGATAAAGTGAGCCAACTTTGCTTCCTTTTGCAATAACCACATTGCCCTTTGATATGCAAAAGGAATGAGCATAGAGAACTAGTTTGTAACCAAGGTCATCAAGTTGACCAACTGACATCAATCCACATGATAACTGAGGTACATGGAATACATTATGCATAGTGGTTTTTGACTCATCAATGAACTGCACAACCACATCTCCAATCCAGACAATCTCACACTGGTAAGAGTCACCAAGTCTCACGATACCAAGAGACTTTTCTAGATAAGTAGAGAACCATTATCTATGTGGTGTCACATGGAAAGAGGCACCAAAATCTAGTAGTCACATGTGGGAAAGAGAATCATCCATAAGATCCTCAATGGACATAATACTGTCAAGTGTCAACACATCAACATCATCAAAAATATCATTAATTTCTTTTAACTTCATAGTTGAAGCAGATGAAGCAAGAACTGTTTAATATGCCCATCAATATTTTGTCATTTACCTTTAACATTCTTTAACACATAAAAATCTTTCTTCATATGTCCTTTCTTATGAAAATAATGGCACTCGATATCCCTCTTCCTTAATTTACTTCTACTCTTATTCAATTGACCATTCTTTTGCTTGTTCTTGCTCCTATCACATTGTTAATTCTTTCCTTGGTAAGAATCACAAACATTATATGCATCTCCACTATGAGTGCCAACCATAGACTTTCAATGGATCTCATCACTCAAGAGTGCTCCACATATGTCATCATAGACTAGTTTACCACCAGGCTCACTATTGCTAATAGTTATGCAAAATGTGTCCCATGATTATGGCAAGGTGCATACTAAAAAGAATGCTTTCATTTCATTATCCATTTCCAGTTTCTGAGTCTATAACTAAGAGAATATAGCATCAAAGTCAGTTATTTGTGCAACAACACTATCTATGAACTTCATGTAAAGGTCGATAGCTTTCTCATCAAATACACCTTATTTGATGTTGTTTCTTTTTCATATGTATCATATAACTTCTTCCAAAGCTCCTCTATGATTTCACTATCCAATATTGTAAAGTAAGCATTATCTACCAAGTGCAATCAAATGGTAGACATAGCCATTTCATCCAACTCATCCTTATTGTGATCATCCATTTCAACATGCTTCTTTGAGATTTCATTTACTCGCTTCCATTGCCTCCTCTGAATCAGCACATCTTTAATTTGATTCTTCCATAAAGAAAAGTTTGTGCCATCAAATTTTTTGATCTCAAAATGATCTTTGCCCTACAAGTTATAGATCCTCTTGGGAATACTAGCACTAGACCCTGATCCACCATATGTGCTTGAGACTTGTGGTTCCATGAGGATAGAGAACTAACTAGAATAGTAATGGAGCTAGAAGAGTCCAAACACTAATAAGGCTCAAGAAAATGACCGTGTCAAATTTTGGGAGAATTTTAATAGGTTCTCCCCACAAATTGGATCAACAAATAGCAATGCCCAACCAAAAGAGATTATGTGAGAATGGATGTACTCATACCAATAAGTGTGTCAAGGAGTAAAGTCAACCATTGTTAGTTGAAAACTCTAGAATATGGGAAAATTTTGTCAACTCTACAAAACGAGCATATGATCAATGTATAGAACTCATAAAACTATGAGTACTGGCATGTAAACCTGCATAGTGAATCACTGACTCCATTGCATATAACTGCTCAACCAAAAGAAGGCAACTAGGTTTATCGAACACCTATGAACAACTAGCATATGTCTCCTATGATGAGGTTGGGTAAGTCTTCTACCTAGATCACCAAAGAGACCTGATCATTTGGGTGTCTCCTAGTTAAGAAAACCTCACCATGAACCTCTTTATCAACATCCAAGGCTTTATGCAAAAACGTAATCGCCATATCAATGAGCACATGGGCGTACATAAGTGGTATTCACAGAAGCATACATAATGTGTATGTGCTTAGTATATGCAATAAAATGGTAGTGAAAGACGGGATTTATGGCCCAAGAACTAGCCAACAACACCTCAAAGTGTCTATCAACTTCGTTCTTTAGGTAAAAAAAACCTACATAAACTTGTAGTGTCTATTGCCACCATAATTGAAGGCCTTCCAAGGAAGACTCAAAAGCTGAAAATTGAGTCATAACACTAAATGTACACTACCAAGAAGACACAGTCTTAAATGAATCTAACTTCAAAGTTGAGCTTTGGACCAATCTTTTCACTTGTGTAGTTGAAATTGTCCCAAAAATACAAAATCAACTTCTTTATTTCCCCAATTTTGCACTAGAATAAACTCTTAGAAAATTGATGCAAATAGCCCAAAAAAGACACTTTGAAGTCTCCAAAATTATCTTAATCTTAAGTATCTTGACTCCTACGATCACCAATAAACTAGGGATTAGTGGTAGGGAACCCTACTGTTAAGCAAGCCTTGGGGGGAACACTGTTGGAATGGGTGATTTCCTGAGAAGTACTAGTACTTTGCCTTCCTTGATCGTTGAAATCATTCCTCATGCACAACCAACAACACCAATGGTGAATTCAGTGACTCAGATGACAATGTATGCCAAGGTCTATGCCTTGAATCACCACCTTAATTGTAAGCCTTGGAGAAAGGTGAGGGTAGGTACTTGCTCCACTCACACAATAGCAAGATAGTTTTGCTTTGAACAACTCTAATACCAATGAAGTGATGTGATGTTGATGCACCTCAGTGGATTCTCCTTTGTGATAGCTATGCAACACAATAACAAGATAGTTTTGCTTTGAACAACTCTAATACCAATGAAGTGATGTGATGTTGATGCACCTCGGTGGATTCTCCTTTGTGATAGCTATGCAACAATGGCATCATGGTAGACAAAAAAGCTTTGGATGACCAAAATGATGCTCCACACAAACCTACAAAATATGTAGGCCTACATTGTACACAGAGAACATGAACTTAGATTTCCTAAGTTTTCCAAATGCGGTTGAAGGCTGAGTCTATGGATGACCATGCCCCTATATGTTTTATCAAAGAACATATACAAAAGTGTATGGCGGTCATTTGGACTTTCACATGGACACTAACGATAACATGTGGTTCATATATTTATTAGTACAAAAAATGTGCATGCCTATATTTCAAAATAATAATAAATTCATGAGTGATTAATCCTTCAAATACAAGGGATTCATTTACAAAAATATACAATCTCGAATAACTATAAGGTATCCATGCCTTCACAATTTTTCACCTACTCATCAAAACACAAAACACATTTAGCTGATGTATCTACCAAACATAATATAGCCAACGTCACATGTTTGCACATGTAACACGTCACTATTATGTGGAAAATATAATAAATAACATATGATAAATCCAATAATTCCATAAGTGATAACATGCCCACAAATTAAAAACCAAGTTACTTTAGTTGACATGGATGGACAATCACATGTCATATCATTAAATAATCTATGCGAGAGAAAAAATACATGCATGGAGTTTAACCATTTGATTTTTCAATCAAATAACTTAATGTTTTTGTGAATGATATGTAGTAATTAAGTGATCAGAATGAAACATAAGTGATGTTTTTTGTATCCATTAAGATTCTTCCATATAATGTTTTTTGTAATTTACTAGATACATAGGATATTGAATTCATGTTCATGTTGTAGTTACATGATAATGTAAGATTTTATCATGTATGTAATTTTTTGTATTTTCTTCAAGTAATGGAGGTGATCAACAATAGGACTGATAGGATGATTTCCTCTGGATGGTTTTAAGAATATTATATGAAATGAATGATGAATATTACAATCACCACCACCATCCAATGTAGAACCTTTGAAATGTGTAAAAAAGACTTCGAAAAACTCAAGTGTCAATAAATCCATCCATCATAGATTGACACATTGAAGAATACTTAAACATAGCATCTGAAATGTAAGTGGTAGTGTTGGAAGAAGCTCAAAAATTGGCTAGAAAGGTTGAAGTCAAAGTGGTTAGAGCTCAATTAAAGAACAAAGAAGATGAAAAAATGGGAGTACAAGCATGGAAGAAAAGTGGCTACTAATTTTTGCAATCTCAAAATTCCCTTCAAAACAGGGATTCCCCATTTTTTACCCAAAATGCTTGTAAAATTGCCTAATTTTCCCAAAAATCAAGCACACATTGTAAAAGATGAGTAGTACTTGAGCCTTATGGGCATGAATATAATTCCGACACCAAATTTCATCATCTTTTGAAATCGTTTTGTATGAATGCTAATTTTAAAGCTATGTTGAACACTGTATTGTGGACATAGCTCTTCAAAAATCTATAAAATTGAAATAGCTCTCATTTTTAGGGTTATCTTTTTGAGGCTAGAGCTCCTATGAACTTTATGTCCATTCTTGAGCAATAATGAACTTCTTGGAGCATATTTCCTCTTGCCTACTCTTGAGTGTGTATGCATGAATGCATGTATGCATCTATGTGTGTGCTCATCTCTCTCTTGTCACATGTATGAGTGATTCCATCTTGCCATGTATAGTTTTCATACCATCAGTTGGTCACTCTGAGGACACAACAAAATTTTATTGTGTTTTTATCATCTTTTATGCTTAGATTAGTTAGATAGGTAGTTAAGGAGTTAGAAATAGGTTAAAATTAGGTTTTAAGGTTAGGATTTAGTAAGGTTTCTATTAAAGATCATTTTTCCCTCTTTTTCTTCTCCACATTTCTAATCTTTCTACATTTGATTTTCCTTGTTTCTTCCTTCTATACACATAACATGGTAGCTCTTGAGGTATGGAAGCCGAAAGACTCAAGAATAGAGCTCAAAGGTACCGATTGATGTTGAATATCCTACCATACCTCCTACAATCCCACAATAGCTACCACGATTATAACATCTGTTTTTCCTTATAGGCCAAGAAGGGCCTACAATGCCACCAACCAATCCCTTTTTTTCAAGTCTTGGCAAAATAACCTCAAATCTACACAACCAAATTGTACAAAACAAATTCTGGAAGAAGTTTTAGGCCTTCTCAATTGGCAAATGTATGCAAGACTACCATAAGTGACAAGGTTATCCTCATGCACATTTAGACAAGTGTTGCATGCAAAACAAGCCCATGACTTTTTTACACATTATGAAGCATTTGGACTCACCTTGAAAGGAACTTCCTTGACATGGTTCCAACCATTAAGGATACATAGTTTCCAGAACATTGATCAACTCTTGGAAACTTTCATAGCCGGATTTTCTAAGACAAGAATAAGGCATGGCACCTCAACAACGATAGTAGGCTTCAAAAAAAAATCACACGAGAAATCAAGATTATATCTAAACACCTTTACGAAAAATATGTGGCATGTTGCATTAATGAGGACTTACCGTTGTAGCCAAACTTATTGCACATTTCTTAGATGGATTATGAAGTGCTCAGTTAAATGCTCTAGCATACCTGTTGTGTTCTACTACACCAAATAGCATTGTAGAAGTGCCCAAGAACATCATAAAAGTAGAAAATAATACCATAAAAGTACCCATGAACACCATAAAAATACCAAAAAACTTTGTGAATGAATAGAAAAACACCATGAGATTCCCAAAATATGCATCTTTTGAGGGATATGAGGAAATAACTATTATAGCTCTTGTAGATAGTAGTTTAACCCCACCAATGTTATCATGTTTAGGGCATTTCATTGATTTTAAGCGATTATGGACTCTCAATTTTAATCTTCTTTTATCAAACTTGAAGGTTACCCATTACTTTTTATCACACTTACTGATTCAATAGACATTCCCAAAATGGCTTTTGATGATGAGTATTTGGGTAAACAATTGGTTCCATTGGAAGTGTCTTACACAAAGCTTAGATGCTTTTCAGGAGATGATCTTGATGCCCATGAAAGGACAATTGAGATAAACTATAATGTTTTGGATGTAGCATATAGACCCACCAACTCGTCTTATGAGGCTGGAGTGTTTCAATCAACTTTGATAAATGAAGCAATTAGATGGTTAACTCAATATGAACTTAACCATTTCACCACTTATAATGCAATAAAGGAGGTTTTCGTTCACCAGTTTAGGAAGACAAAAATTGTAACACATTTCTTGCAACATAATCGACAAATGTCATAATAGACTGCCTTGGAATATGTTACAACCTTTGAAACTAATTATGAGAGACCTCTAAAGCAAGTGTATTGTACAAAATGTTGTAATCATAGGCATACTATGGCGAATTGTGTAGTAAATCAGCTATACTATGCCATTTGTAATAGTAACGAACATTCCATAGCAACTTGTATTTACAATGCTAAGGTGCAACAAGATAGGATTTCTTAAATTTTATAACTCAAGAAGTAAATGAACCAACCTCTAGTTATGTTCCCCTCCATGAGTGCTGAACCTCTAGTTATGTTCCCTTCCATCAATGCTCTCAACCCTATACCAATTACTCAAATAGATAGTATAATTCTATTTTCCAATACCAAAATTCTAGGTATAACTATTGGCCCAATAACAATAATAATAATACTAATAACAAACAATTGTTGTTCATTGCCATTTTTTGTGGGGATTATGATCATATTTCCCATAACTGCAAGGATACATAAGAATATGATTGAAACAAGAAAGCACGGTCCTATGACCAACACATATGTTATCATGCAAGAGATTTTATACACTACTATAATGTAGAGTAGATCTAGAAGAATAATACAATCAATCACTGTCATATTTGAACCAAGTTTTAAGGAACAACAACATGCCACTTCTAGAGCAACCACTTCAGTCAAGCACACCCCTCCAATATTTCTTGCACCTCTACATTTACTCAATCTATCCCAATAGATCAAACTTATCGAGGTTGAAATGCGGAGGGCCAAACTAATAATTCTGCATCCTTTGAAGAAACTGTACATTCCCAGGTAGTGCCCACCAAATATTCTAAACCCATACACCCGAAAGGCTCTTTAGATTCATGAAATTGTAATTCATTGGCTCAAGCTCCCATTACCCTCCCTTAGGCCAACTGTTAGCCCTCATACCTGTGTTTTGCTAGACATTAATTTTAAATCTTTCAAAAGATTCTACACCTGCTGACACATCAGCCACAATAGCAATGTAACCCAGGTTAAATACCACTGTCAATCATGTCGTTGGTACAAGAATAACCAGATTCCTAATTTTTTGATTGATGGTGTTTCTGAAGTCAATATTGCTACACATTCATTATGCAAACAAATGGGATGGATGAATATTGAACCCATAAAGTTTTTCATACATATGGCCGATCAATCAAGCATCTACATAGTGAGATTGATTAGAGATATATTTATTTCCTTATAAGGAGCAATATTTCTAGTTATCTTTGTCATACTCAAATTACTAGACTCTAATACAAATTATAACTTACTGTTTGGAAGGTCCTAGTTGAAACAAGCTAAAGTGTTGCAAGATTGGTCTTCTCATCATTTGACATTCAAATATAATCACTTAAGGTACACTGTCCCTCTTGATGACTTAGCTCTATGCAATTGTCACGATATTTCACAAATAGTAGAACCTATGCATATGTTAGAAGGCTTAACTAAAGATGAAGAGTCTCCTTTCTTAGTTGCTAATCAAGACCTCTTATCAGTAGGGATTAATTATTTCTAGCCTTTGTTAGAGTGAATGTCGTATGATTCTATTAGTACTTGTACAATTACTCCAATTGTAGAGAAAGATATACTCGCAATCGATCCTATGATTACACCTTTTTTAAGAAACACAAGCCTCATTTCTTGCATGCTATAAAGTTGTAAGTGCATCCTAAGAATCCTTAGCTATTTTGTAGGAGCAAATGTGAGGGATAATGGCACATTTGATAGAAAAAGCTATCAATGCATGTGTTTAAGCATCTCTACCATCCCTACAAAGTTGATTTAGTGGAGTAGAAGCTGCAATAGAAATAAGAATTTGAAATTCATCATCTTCAATGCCATCTACATCACCTTCAATGACTATATTTGCAAGTGTAGTAGGATGTTTTTCAACACTTGCACAATATTCCACAACCATTTTGCTACCAATACATGATGCATCATATATGTCCACAATGGGTAATTAGTACCATCCAACCTATCCTTAATAGCCAACATATAGAACACATCATTGCTTTCAACCATGGCCACTGACTAAATAACTTGATGCAAAAATTATTGTATCTCAAAAAGTTGAACATAACCACCTTGTTGAGCTCTGCTAAACCTATAATAGCACTTGTACTGACGAAGTAAAACCTATATGTATGTTTGGCACAAAAGGATGAAATTACTTGCATAGGTGTTTTGATAGTGTGTTTGGAGTCCAAAATAAGCTTAGATCAAAATTTTGATGCCAAAAAGCAAAGACATTTTGAACCACTTATCACCTCAAGTATTCTCCCCAATTTTTGTGTAATTTTGAGATTGTGACCGAAGGGGTGTCAATGGCACCCTAGATGAAGCAATGACCTACTATGATACTAATTGTTAGAGTTTGAGGTCTGCGGAAGCACACAGACAACACAAGGAAGAAGAATAATATTGGAGCACAACTCAATATTGAATGTATTACCAAGTGAATGTAAAAAGGTAAGTGACCCATTAGGGTTATAGGCATATATGCAAGCTAGGGGAAAAAAACCTTCTAAGGAGGGAAAAAAGTCCCTTGGTGGTCCTAAGTGTGTTCACATACATCACTATCAAAATATGCCAAAACTTTTAAGCCCTCATCTGTCAGCTTCTCCAACAAGGTGCATGACTACTTGCAAGCTTATCATCTTGCTCCTTTTGCTCTACTTGACTGGGCTATGGCTTTGGTCCATCCATTGTCAGAGCACAACATCTTGGAGATAGCCCACTACAACAAATGCAACTATGTGTAGGAGATTCCCCAACCTAATGGTTCAGTGTGTTCCATCACCATAGATGATGCACAGAGGGTGTCGATCAAGTTGACTTAGTTTCCATCACTAATATCCAACACTTTTTTCCAAACAATCTTCAACTATGGCATTTCCCAAGCCCAAGAGCCAATCCATCTTGCTGTTCTTGGTAGTTGCTTGAAACCTTTAGATGATGCATTATGACATTAGCTACACATTTTACTCTTATTCTTTTGCCACTGACATGATGCCCATTAACTAGGCTAACTTCTTCTTTGGCTACATCAACAAAGAAGGTTGTCGTCTCACCGATGCTCTCTCCCTCAAATATCGATAAAAAACTTTCCTACCATATATCTTCTTTTTCCTCTTCCTTTGTGAATTCCCCACTCAAGTTAGAACCCTCTTGTGCCTCACCTCGATGGACCTCTTGTTGACCATGCTCCACCACCGATTCAGCATGATGAAGATGAGGAGTTCTTGATGTCCATCCCTTTCCATCATGGCTATTAATGTCAGCTTGTCATGGTTGTTACTTTTGATTGCAACCTACCTTCAGCTCAACCTCGCCTAGTAACTGCCCAACCCCCTTCCTCCTCGATGGACCAATTGCTCTCTAGCACTACTTCTCATTCACCCTCCACTCTCGATAGGTTGGTCTCACCATCCCCCTCATTCTTCCTCTTCGACATCACATCCCGCCCTTTCTTCCCATCAAGCAATATCCAATTTGGCATCTACTAACCATTTCCCAAATTATTTTCCCCTAACAACCCCTAACCATGATGAAGATGTTCTACCCCTTCTTAGCCTAAAACTTTCTATTGAAACCCCCTCCATGGCAATGAGTATATCCAACCCGATGCCTCTACTTTTGAAATCAACATCAACCATCAATCCCCCCCCCCAATGCCTTGCTCAATATAAACAATCTACTTCACCAAATCATGCATGAGCTTAATTATTTATAGTTTTCCACTTGGAATAGTCATGATACTATCAAACAATTGACTATAGAAAACATAGAACCTCAAGAGAATCTGGGAGAGGTGCATGTGCCTTTGCAAGATTATCTCCATGATCATGAAAGATTGTCGAGTGTGCATAAAGAATTGCAAACCAATCTCTCTCAGTTGGATCATAGACACCAAACTCTACATCACCATTTTACAGAGTTGAACCATCATTACATGTCCCTGAAACATACATATTATGTTGTTTGTGATGAATCTCAATCAATGCAACACCAAAATACCAATTTGTTGGAGCAAGTGGAAACCTCCCAAGCTACCATTCAAGCATTGTAGGTTCAAATTGCCCAGTTGCAAGCACAAAATGCATAGTTGCAGGCCTCTCACAATGAAGCCGCAATGAAATTGAAGAAACAAGTGATGTTGAAGGATAAAGTCATAGCTTGCCACTCTCGAGCAACAGGGCTAATTGCTGAGCTTGAAACTAAAGTACGGATTGCCCAAAAGAAGATGTTGTACATAAACAAGAATTCTATACTTAGGAACCTATAATTGAATTGCTGGTTGTTGCACAAGAAAAGACATCCCTTTATGATGCTAATGCAATTGCCTAGTCTGAACCAACCGGTGTTTTATTATACTATCCTATGGTTTCAAAAATCCTCAAGATGATGTATAAGAAAAGTTTTGGCATTTTCCAAGAGCAGTTGGAAGTTTTGAAGGTTGAGTTGCCTTGCCAGTATCGTGATAGTGACGATGAAGGTAAAAAGGTGCACTAAAATGTTGTCATGGTTCTTTATTAATGAAAAGACACAGAGATAGCATGGTCTCGCAGTCAAGCTCCCTTCTGCCTTTGCACTCGGAGGCTGATTTCCGTCTAGCCTGAGGAAACTGTGGTTCCTCTACGCCTAGGACACCAGAATATCAATCTTTGGTTTAGCTATCTATTCTAGAAACAAAGGGCTACTTCTTCATATTCACCGAGCCATGCATCTATGATCAAATTATCTAGTTATTCAATTATGAGTAATGTGTACTGCATGTTGTATGTGAAGTGTGTTTGGTGCAAATCTGGTGTAAATGATTAGTTCACTGAGTGTTGAATCACATAATTGGAATTTTTTATGTATGATACATTTATTGAGTAATTAATGTATGTATTGGGTAAAAGAAGAAATTATTGAGGAAAAGAAGGAAATTCAAGCCTCAGAGATAGATAGAAGTAAGACAAAGAAGGAAAAGAAGCCCTAAGGGGACTATTGAGAGGAACCCCTTTGATGCAGTTCCACTAACAAACATCTACTACAACTTGGAGAAGGAAATCAATGAGTTTGACTATCCAGGGGAAGGAATCAATATGATGTAAATATTGAAGGAAAAACCCTAGAGGATTCCACTAGTAAAGAAGATAACCAAAAGGGTTACACCACCAGTAAAGCGGATGGATTCACCACTAACAACGAAGATAACCAAGACATTGAAAGCTCATCATCGGATCTACAATTCTCGGGAAGATTCCATGCTCATTTCCAAAAAATACAACCCACAAAGGGAAACAACCCTTGGAGATTCAATGGAAGAGCCCCCTTAAGGGTTTTGGGATAATAGCCTAAATTGGGACTTCACCTGTATTCAAGAGACCAAAATTGATGGAGAGGACCTTCTGAAAAGACTAAAGCATATTTCTTTGACCACTACTCACCCTACGGGGGGTGGTGCAACTATCAGAATTAACAACACTTGGTTTGACAGACTTGTCAATACCCTCGAAGATCAGAATCACTAGTGGATTGCTGCTTCCTTCGGGGACCCCTTACATTGCACCATTGTCTCCATGTATGCTCCCAAAGGGGTGTCAGAGAGGATTACCAACTAGAGATCTTTGGCTTCTCTTTCTCACAATGTTGTGCTTTGTGGGGATTTCAACATGGTGGAGGATCCCTCCGATAGATGGGGAATTATTGATGGTTAGGAGAAAAATGTCCGGGATAACATTAAGCTCCACCTTGATCTTGTGGAGATTAAAGATATGGCTGGCTTCTCTTGGTCAAACTTGCAATCTAGGGTCGATCTGAGGAAAGAAATAATTGATAGAAGCTACATTTTGCTGAACATTAACCATGAGTGGGGGCAACCCTCCCTCTCCCACCACACGGACCTTACATTCTCATGTCACTACCCAATTATTCTCACCTTCAAGCTGCCCTCTAGACTGAAGAACACCCTAGTTTCATGCTAACTCGATGACTTTCTCTTTCCCTCCATCCAACGAGAGATTATTGAGGCTTGGAAATCATCCTTCATAAACCTCTCATTGTCAGCCAAAAGTTGGAGGAATGTGATTATGAAGACTCATCATATCCTCGTCAGGGCCCAGAAGACTCTATAAAATGTTCGTTGCATGTGAAGAGAAAAGCTCTATCGGAGACCAAGGTGTCTTGAGGAAGAAATGAACAAAGGAAACTCTCAATACCAGACATGGCTACAAAAATTTAGAGGCATGTTGAGATATGAGGAAGAAATTCAAAGGAAAACCTACAAATATACTTTAAAGAGTGGTGGGTTGGTAAGGCGAACAAAAATACCAAAGAGATGTGTGGCCTCTTAAAAATGAAACAAGCTAAGGATGCTATCCCTTTCCAGATGAACACCAATGGGTTCAAATTCAAGACAAAAGAAGAAAATAGCTCAGTGGTTTTCAACCACTTTTCCCAAATCCTCGGGGTTTCGACACCTCTTTTTCCCCATAGGTGTGATTGCATGGCGACCATCTCTAGAGTTAAATTCACAAGAATCCCACATAATTTGAAGACTCTTCTTGAAGGTCCCATTTGAGATAATGAGATTCTAGAGGTTATCGAATCGCTTCCTAATGGAAAAATCTTGAGTCTTGATGGCCTCACCAATGAGTTCTTCAAGACCTTTAGATAGGTAGTGGCCACTCCACTTCACTTGGTATGGCAAGAGGCGTTGTCTTCTGGTACACTACCCGAGTGTCTTAACAAAGGTGTCATCAAGCTTATTCACAAGAAAGGAAACAAAAATAGGATAAAAAATTGGTGCCCGCTTACAATGCTACAAACAAGGTACAAGGTCCTTGCTAAAATGATCGCCAGTAGAATCTCTTGCCGCTTACAAAGCTGTTTAAGTGAGGACCAAAAGGTTTCATCAAGGGTAGATCCATCTTGGAAGCTATTATTGACATTTGGGAAGGTCTGGACTTTGTTGAAGAGTCCACTCAAGATGTTATCTTCGTCAAGATTGACTTTGACAAAGCTTATGATAGGCTTGAATGGACTTCATTCTCCAATCTCTTAAAGACCTCAATTGTAGTAAGAAATTCACTAAGATGATCTCTACATTGCTTGGAAATGCATCAAGACAGATGAATATAAATGGCCAATTGTCAAAGGATATCATATTAAAATGCTATATCAGACAAGGATGCTGTTAGAGGGCCGCCGAACCAGGACAAATGAACCCGGATAGGTGCCTTAAATGTAAAAGTGCTGGACGGCCGCCGAACAAGGACAAAAGTACGAGGACAGGGAGCTTAAATGAAAAAAGAATCTTTCAGGAAACGCGCAGGTAACTGCAGAAGTGCGCACCCTTGTAAAAAAAATCCTCTATTTAAGGCAATGAGAAAAAGAGCGGCAGCAGCCCGTTTGTTGTGGGAATTGTAGTGTGTTGTTTGATTAAGTCTGGTTTGAGAGTGCTGTAACGCATTGTGTGCGCGTGTATGTTGTTGAAAGGATAAGTTCTGCTTTGTTCTGTTCCGTCTGTACCCCGGCTAGTCGATTATTCTCACCTTAGTACAGAGTGACGAATCAGTTGTATTGTGTTGCGAGTCTGTTCGGTGATGATTGAGTGTGTCTCTGAGCGCGATCAAGTGCGGTATGTTGTTGGCAGTTCTTCGGTGAAGTATGTAGCGCAAAGAGTAATCCCGAACTAATTGTCTGTAACATTTCTGTAAGCGACCAAGTTCGATACTGTAGCCGATATTTGCTGTTTATTCCAACTACGGGAAGACTAGTAGCTGTAATGGTCTGAATGTGAGTAGGACATCGTTGGTTTATGGTTAGCCGTTTATTACGAGGAGATTGATTGTTCGAGTCCTTATAACTTTAAGGTATAATGTCTGGTTGGTATACCTATCTGCCTTGACGAAGTACGGAGTAGGTGACATTGTTACTGAAGTATATGCTTCGTATGGATTAAGTAACCGAATTACTACCCTCAGTCTTGAAGTTCTAATTCCAGTACACTGAACAGTCTTCCGTTGTTCAGGGATGGATACTGAGCTACGACGGGATGACATTAAGATTGTGTGTTAATTTGGGAAAATAGTACAGGGCCTCTGTCTAACAGACCCCTACCACTCCCAAGGACCCACGTGGCTAAGAAAACAATTGCGGTTCGGAAGACTCGGAACCGGTTGAACTTGAAGTGTTTGAGTCGGAAGTAGAGTAACGATTAAACGATAAAACCGTTTAACATTTGGCGCCGTCTGTGGGAAAGTGGCATCAGGTTGCCAGTTATCTGTGAAAAGTGGCAGTAGCATGCCGGCTGTTTTGTAGAATCAAATACTACGTTTATCGTTCGATTGACTGACGGTAGCAACAGAGCCAGATTGTTGCCAACTGCTCAGATAGTGCTACTAAGCAATGATACATGCCGGTTACTCGGTCTGGCGAAACGTATCCTAGGAACCATACGACTGGAGCACGAAAAGTACTAAAGACAACCCTAGGAGAAGAAGGTATAACGCGGCCTGACCCAGTGGTCAAGCAAGTTAAGGACGTTAGAATTAATTCCGGTCATATTCCGGTGGAACGATCAACTCCTTTGGTACATTCTGGTGTCACTTCGACCCAACCTAACCAAAATACAGTAATTCCAGAATCTACCAAGACGCCGCTGGAAACCAGTTTAACAATCTTGGATAAAGATTCAGAGTTATCCACGATTAGACAAACTCTAGGAAAAGAAATCGGTAAAAGCGGAAAAACACTACAGTCTGGTACACTGTCAGCTCATTCCGATGATAGAAACACCCACTGGCGGCCAAGGATTAGCATTTTTTGCGGAGTCCTCAGCCCGACCCGCGTGCTTGGAAGAAAGATTTTGGATATTGGATATCCAGAAGGAAGGAGAGCTATTCGAAGCAGAGATCCGAAGTATCCTACGCAAAAACAGCACACCGGAAGGCACGCCATCCGGCGATCTAGGTTCTGATAGTTCAACCAATCAACCTCAAGATACAGAAGAAGGGCCGGATACACTCACGATGAACGGACAACAACAGCAACAACAGTTAGGCCAACCAAGGCTGCCTCCGACAGGAGTAACATACATGAAATTTGGTGGATTCCCAGGAGATGACCCGGATGCTCACGTACGCACTTTCGAGATCAGTTATGCAGTCCTCAACCATCCACCGGATCAGGCATACAAAGCCATTGTTTTTCAATCTACTCTGGTCAATGAAGCGGCTAGATGGCTTACGGAATACGACATTAATCATTTCGGTACCTATGATGCAGTACGAGATGCTTTTTTGCAACGATTCAGGCTAAAGAAGAATCCCGCCGAAATCTTTGATTATTTACAGAACAACCGACAGAAGGCGAATCAGACTGTCCAAGAATATGCTACACTTTTTAGAACACACTTGCAACAGATACCACAGGCCCATGCCAACTTACCAGATGATGTCATCACTCAGTGGTTTATCAATGGTTTAAACCCGCAATTGAAGCAGATCATGATTATCAGATGTGTCGGAGCAATGACATTGGATGCAGTCATCACCATGGCTCTGCAACTGGAATCCAAAGTCGGTGGATTTACAGAAGATCTAGAATGGTTAAAGACGAACAAAACTATGACTGAAGATATAACCAGACAAGTGTACTGTATCACATGCAAAAATTCAGGTCATACTAGTGCTAACTGTGCGCTAAATCAAACATTCTGCGCTATCTGCAACACTGCCAGACACACCACCGGAAATTGTGTCTACAATGCCAGAATACAGGGAACAGCAACAGTCAATGCTGTTATTCAAGAACATGGACAGGCAGCGAATCACTATGTACCTCCGCAACTGAGAAACAATCAACCACAGGGATATCGAAACTACCGAGGACAGAGGAACCATAACTATAATGCAAACCGCTGGCAGAACGAACCACCACCGGAAAATCCCAATTTACCACCACCCCGCTGTCATTTTTGTGGTGAATTCGGACACATTAGAAGATATTGCAAGGACGTAGCTGAGTATGATCAAAGGAAGAAGGAGCGGCAAAACCCAATGGCCAACATGGTACAAATTACACCGGTAGAAACGCAAACTGCTACAGTCCAGACCCGATTAGGTAAACAGCTACAGTCAGCAGCAGAAGTATTTGAACCAGGGATACGAGAACAACATAGAATGTATAACAAAGCTAGCCACTGGACCGCCACAGAACCACCAGTGTTCCCAGAACCCATTCCGGTGACTCAGACCTCGTCGACAAAGGAAGGAACACAACAAAAGGAAGCAGCAGCGGAACCACCATCAGCAGTAGACATAACAGCAGATACTTCGGCATCAGCAGAGACCTCAAGTTCAAAAGAGCAGGATAACCAATCTCAGCAGGCCTGGGAAATTTTATCCAAGGCATCTATCACTCTGCCTCTCGGCCAACTACTGGCATTAGTACCTGGTGTTCGACAACAGTTCCAGCAACAGTTCAGTCCGGTACCTTCTTGTATTCCGGCGACAGCAGTAGTTCAACCAGAACCTGATTCTACGGTTGATCATTCAGTCCCCTTGATTACAGTATGGTATAAGAATCATAAAATTACACAAGTATTGATTGATGGAGGCTCTGGTGTCAACATTGCAACTACAGCCTTATGCAATAGGTTAGGATGGACCGAAATCGAACCAGTTCAATTTTTTGTCAGAATGGCAGACCAATCTAGAGTCCATCCTGTAGGACTTGTGTGAAATGTACCCATTACTTTACAAGGTACGACCTTCAAAATGATTTTTGTCATACTAGATCTGCCGGAATCCACTTTGGATTACAACCTTCTTTTTGGTCGACCTTGGCTGAAGCATGCGAAGGTAATACAAGACTGGTCTGCACAAGAGCTTATGTTCAAAGATGCCAGCCGTAGATATGTAGTAAAACTAGATGCTATACAACCTTGCTAACTGCACGCCAGACCATATTTTGCTGAACCTGTCCACATGTTAGATGGACTATCAGATGATGAAGAAGAGGAATTTCTGAAGAGTAACGCTGACTTAATGACCTTAGGGACTGTTGATCTACAGTCCGTAATAGATAACTGGAGTACTTCAGTATGTACAGTTACACCAATCACCCAAGAAACCAAGCAAGAAGATAGGGTGCCAACACACGACAATGAATTACATTCACTATTCCAGTCGACAGACGACACAGAGAAACCGCAACAGTTTTATGTCTCCGAAGACCAGTTGACCTCGTATAATCTAGGAGACGAAGATCATCCACGACCTGTAAAGATAAGGCAAAACTTACCGGAATTATTTAAAGCTGATTTGATTCGACTACTTCACGAATTCTCAGACGTCTTTGCCTG
Source organism: Ceratopteris richardii (assembly GCA_020310875.1). Taxonomy (NCBI): domain Eukaryota; kingdom Viridiplantae; phylum Streptophyta; class Polypodiopsida; order Polypodiales; family Pteridaceae; genus Ceratopteris; species Ceratopteris richardii. The sequence goes on from CM035409.1 coordinate 77,329,985, forward strand.
GGATTACAAAGATATATGAAAGGATTAGATCCGCATATATATCAGCACCGAGTCATGCTGAAGCCTGAAGCTAAACCGAATAGGCAGCCCAGCTATCGGATGAATCCCAATTATGCATCTCAGGTAAAAGCCGAACTTGACAGATTACTAAAGGTAGGATTCATCGTACCAGTAGAACATGCTGAATGGATTTCACCAATTGTGATCGTGCCAAAGAAAAATAAGCAACTACGAATCTGTGTAGACTACCGGAAATTAAATGCAGCAACAGTACCAGATCCTTTCCCGATCCCCTTTTTGGATACCATGCTTGATAGGGTAGCAGGCCACGAAATGTATTCATTCTTAGATGGATATAGCGGTTACAATCAGGTTAGAATGGCTGAAGCAGATATCCCAAAAACCGCCTTCATTACCAATTGGGGTGTCTTCGCTTGTACGGTAATGTGGTTTGGATTCAGAAATGCACCAAGCACCTTTCAGCGATGTATGCAGGAGATTTTCTCTCCTTATCTCAATTCGTTTATGCAAGTATATCTCGATGATTTCTCAATTTTTGGAAAAATGATGGCACATTTGCTTCATCTACGATGCTGTTTCCAAAAGTGTCGAGATTACCGACTCTGCCTTAACCCAAGCAAATCTGTGTTTGCCGTTTCATGTGGCAAACTACTTGGTCATATTGTATCTGCCCAAGGTATCCGAGTAGACCCAGAGAAGATTTCGGCAATTTTAGAAGCCCTAGTACCCGCCCCTCCGAAAGAAGTAATGCGTTTTATGGGTCAAGTACGGTGGCACGGCAGACACTTACGGTGGCTTGCTCATCTGGCTGTACCTCTGAATAGATTAATCACCAAAACTCCACGACAGTTCGAATGGACTCAAGAATGCCAAACTACATTTGATCGACTCAAGTATCTATTGACGCAGGCACCAATCCTACAACCACCGGACTGGGACAATCCGTTCCATGTTTTTGTCGACGCCTCAGATATTGCGATCGGCAGTATTCTGATGCAGCAAACACATAAGTGGTTTCGCCCTGTCTATTACGCCAGCAGAAGGCTTGCACCGGCAGAAAAGAACTATTCTACCACTGAAAGAGAATGTCTAGGATTAATTTACTCCATCAAAAAGTTCAGACATTATTTATTAGGCCGGAAATTTACCTTTCATGTGGATCATGCTGCCCTTGTCTATCTAGTGAGACAACAACATCTAGGCGGAGGATTAGCCCGATGGGTGCTACTCTTGCAGGAATTTGATTATGAAATCATTCACCGACCCGGAAATGCACATGCCTTAGCAGATTTCTTATCTCGCCTAGATTCTGGTGAAGCTCCGATAGGCATAGATGACACGACTCCAGCAATTTATAGTTCTGAGCCACTGACCGATGAGACTGCCGAATTACAAGCAACGCCTACATATTATGATCAGATTTTAACTTTTCTCACCGAAGGATGCTTTCTATCTGACACTGCCAAGGCAGTTCGAAGGAAATTGGCAGTCTTTAGCCACCCATTCCGGCTAGTGGCAGGAGAACTGTATTATGTAGATCACACCGGAATCTTACTCCGATGTGTTCCTTCGCACGAAATTAACTCGGTCATCACGATGGCTCATTCAACCTTTACTGGTGGTCATTTTGCCACAGATCTAACTCACCGGAAAATTCTGCAAGGAGGTCTCTGGTGGCCTACTATGTACCGAGATATGGCCCAATTCGTCAAAAACTGTGATAACTGTCAAAGGTCTGGACAACCTCTGCAACGACACTTCTTTCCCTTGCAGCCTATTATGCCACTCGAACCATTTCAGAAATGGGGATTAGATTTTATCGGTCCAATCACACCTCCAGCAGTCTTCAGTAACAACAGATACATACTAACTTGTACAGACTATGCAACGAGATGGGTAGAAGCCTGGGCTTTACGGTCTGCTACAGCAGTTGTAGTAGCGAAATGTCTATTAAATGATGTCTTCCCACGATTTGGCTTACCACTCGAATTGGTGACAGATCAAGGTACTCACTTCGTAAATCAAGTAATGAAGGTACTAACCCAATCATTCCAGGTGACACATAAACTCAGCTCTCCATATTACCCTCGCGCCAATGGTCTGGCCGAAAGCACAAACAAATCACTATTGAATATCCTCCGGAAACTGATCATGGAAGCACCGGAAAGATGGGATCAACTACTACCTGCAGTATTATGGGCATACCGAACTACATATAAGGTAACAACAGGTTTGACACCTTTCAAACTAGCTTATGGTTTAGAAGCAATAGCACCCATGGAAATCGTTATCCCAAGCCTGCGTGTAGCAATCACCCAGAAAATGCTACCAGAAGAATCGCTGACAGCACGAATGGACGCACTTAGGGAACTTGATGAGCACCGATGGCTCAGCTTTTTAACCATGCGCGAAGTACAACTAAGGCAAGCCAAGACACACGATCGATATTTGAAGACCCCAATCTTTTCGGTAGGTCAGCTTGTACTCTTCTATAACGCAAAATCCGATAGAGCAGCAGGAAAGTTCAAACTACGCTGGTTCGGTCCCTTTAAGATCTCAGAACAAGTCGGTCCGGCAACTTTTCGGTTGACTACGTTGACTAGAAATCCACTCCCCAAGGTAATTAATGGGTCGAAGTTGCGGCCATATCATCACACCACTAGCCCGCATTAAGTTTTCGACGATGGACCGCATTTTGTTTAAACTTTTCCTTCTTTTTTGATTTTTATAAATAGCCGCGTTTTGTACGATCTTGATATAACCAGCCGCCCTCTTGACAGTCACTCGAGTACGCACACCTGCATGAAAACCAGTACTAGTCCCGCACCGCACAATGATATTCCACCTCCACCGTAGTGTTTCTATTTAAACTCTGTCGACGACGCCGAAATTAGCTATTGTGTTGCATGCTAGTATTCTGAGCCCTCGTGCATTCTGCATCCGTGCTCATCATCTACCTCAGTAACCGCCATGGAAGCAATAGCCAACTATGCAGCCTTCCGCGATGGTATCCCTACCGAGGTAGGCGAATACCTGCGTTGCAGAGGGTTGGCTAACTTCGCTGAGTTGCCCTGGCACTCGGTGGAAGCCCATCCTTTCTTCACACAGATCATCACCGCCATTGCTCAGTCCCCTGCCACCGAACGCCAATGGGTTTTCCTCTCACTCCCTTCGCGAACAGTCATCACCTTCCAAACCTTCACTGAAGCCTATCGCCTCAACCCGCAAGGCCGTGAAAATGGCCCGAGTATTCCCATTGCCCGCATGAATGAACTATTCCCCCGCTCCTCGTCCAACGAATACGCCATTCTCTGCCGCCCCGAACCCGAACGATCCGCTCTGCAATTCTTAGTCGCCATACTTAACCTGCAAAAACGCACTTACGGCATCTCACGACCATTTTATTCCGCTTTAGAATTAGCTGTCCAGGAACCCGTCAACTTTGCATCATACTTCTTCCTCAGAATCCATAAAGAATGTGTAGCCATCGTGAAGCAACTCCAAAAGGGTACCACCCTGCGCTCCCGCCTTCCCCACATCATCTCATTCCTTTTCCCAGCCATCCTTGCCGCACAACCACCACCCCAAGGTCCCATTCTTAGGCACGAAGAATCAGTTCAACCTCTCGACGAAGAAGAAGAAGAAGATGAGGAGATCAACCAACTTTTCCGCAATAAGAGAATTCGGATCAGCTCCTCAGAAAGCGAAGCACAAGGATCCGCCGGACAGAATCAGGACACCCGAAACGCCGACCAAGAAGAGACCTTCCACGACACCGCCACTTCCATACACAACGAATCATCGGCCGACCACCACGACCAGCAGAAGCACACGGAAATAGAACCCGTCTCAACCGAAGAAGCATCAGCACGACGAGAAGATGAGCAGCACGTGATCGACAGCGCACTCAACACCCTACTCAAGGCCGTAGAATCCACCATCGCCCACATTACAGGTGAAAGCCAACCCACCCATCAGGTAACCCACCCTACATCCCGTCGCCCTCAATCCCCACCAGTCAACCCTCTCCCGCCGCCAATTTCCGAATCTTCTTCATCCTCCCGCAATTATTCACCCCCGACATCCCCCCAAATCCATACCCAAACCTCTACTCACCCACTCCTCCTTTCCTCTACTCCGATCTTTTCCGAACTGGCCAACATGGGCCAACTACTCATCGCCCTCTCACAACAACTTCCGGTACAAATGACTGAGGTTGCAAATACCATTCGGCACGACCTGCAGCACAAGGTAGACCTCCTGGAAGCCGACATCACCCCACTCCAAGAAGAAGTCGACGCCATAAGAGCGGAGAATCATCAATTACAGACACAACTAGCTGACCTCCAAGCCCAGTTTTCGGAACAACAGGCTTTGGTACAGCAGAGAGATGCGGCATTGGAGCAGCTTTCCGCCAAAGACCAGCTATTACACGAAGCACACGAAGAAATTCGGGAACTCAAGACCGCCCTCCAAGAAAAAGAAGATATCAATTCATCCCTCGAAGAAATGGTCGAAGAAACGAAGGCCCAGCTGCAGGAAACAATTCAAAAGAGTCAAGACCAACAACGAGAAGCAACGCAAGTCCAAGACGAGCTACGCAGAGCTCAGGAATGTTTGGACAACGTAAACAGAATGCTGAGACGACAATTAACCAGGGAAGCGAAACACCAAAAAGATCTTGCAGAAGCTCGAAGGGAACAAGATGCATATTCCCGAACGATTGAATTTCAGAACCAGCAATTCGAGCACCTCGATAACCAACTGCGAAATCAAAAGGATCGAGTCACAGAGATGCAGCGGAAAGTCACCAAAATGAAGACTTCTAGGGACGCCGCATTATCCAATGATTTCTATTTACAGGAGGCCTTTTTGCAGACCCAAGCCGAAAACTTGCTTACCGAAGCAATCGCGCTTAGCTCCGTCAGAATAGATGCGCAGGTTTTAGAACCCGACACGCTAAAACAATTATTAGAAACCCTTAAGAAAAAAATAGCTCGCACATTTAGATCAGCCAGGAATATGTATCTCGAAGGCCTCATAGAAGAATAAGTAAAATTCGACCATGCGAATTCATAATGTAACGATGGATTCGAAATGAGTATGATGACCAAGTTTTGTTTTCTGATATTTTTCGCACATGTAAAGTCTTGTTCAGTCTAGCATCGATCTACGGAATAACACGCGGCATAATGATTCTTACTCATGATACGATTTTGACAAGGGGAAGGAAGAGTCATGTCCTACTGAAATACAATCATTCCAGCAAATGGCAGTTCAAGCCCTGGTGCATATAAAATGCGTATGCATAGCATAGCATTCTTCACTACAGTATTCTTCGAGCTTCAGTGCTAGTTAGAAACTTCCAGCATATTCTTCTCGGCAACCCTTACAAGCATGTCTGAATCCGACATACTCAGATGGCAACTCAAGAAGCGCGCCAATACACAGAACCATGTTGTGACGACAACAGATACTACCCTACAGGATAATGCAGATGACTCAGTAACTTCTGCATCAGTAAAGATTCATCATAAATTTTCCACCGAATTTAAAATCGAGCTCGACATCCATTCGAGAAGGAATGAGAACTGGCTACGGAGGATAGGACCCTCCAGTTTGCTCAATTACCATGGGAGCAGTGGATCGCTAATGACAATGCAGAGAATCAATTATATAGCATGCGACAAACAAAAGGCTTCATTCTAAATCAGGTACAACTTTCGCCACAGTTAGTCTCAGCTATATTTAAACTGCCACTGTATGATGACGCCCAATATCCTAAATGTTCGAATGAAGATTTGAGAAATGAATTTGGCGACTGTGAAGGCCCCAGACGATATTACATGTTGAAAAATGCCACATATCAGCGTCGTGAACAATTTAAGTGGTACTTAGAGAAGCTCTGTTTCCTAGTTAAATTCGATTTAATGTCTAGAGAAAATTTTTCACCACTAGTACATGCCGAAGGAGGAGGTCGGGTTAGCTGGACACATTGGCTGTATAACCACCTCTACACACAAATCATTGTCGGGGATAAGCGAAGATCCCACACCAACAGCAGACTAGCAGCCTATTTAGCTGCTATATTTAATTTTGTCCAATCAGTGAAGGATGAGAAGCTACACTGGTCCCCCCATTTTTATTCCGGTGAACATGATAGGATAGTCACAGGACACCAAACAGAGCCTGAGGAAGCAGACCAAGTCTCCACCTCGTCTGCACATTTCTTCCACACAGGTAATAGCGCACAGAACCAGACCGTAGGGACGCCGTTTCGGCTGTCGATTAAACGAAGGATGGCAGACAACTTGCCAACTGCCAGTCTAGAGCAATTACCGGACGATCTCCAACCTGATTTTGTGATAGGGATGCAAAACAAACTACAAGAGGTTTCTCAATATTTGCGGCAACAAGAACAAGCGCTTCAGCACAAAAACGAATTACTATTCGCTACGATGACTAAGTCCAATTCATTACTAGATAGACTGACATAGATGCAAAAGGAATTGGACGATAAAGAAGCTTTACTACAGGCGTCACAGAGTAACAACCGGCAACTAACGACAGAATTGATCAACGCAAAAAAGTGTTTTCAAGAATTCTGAGCGTGATCAAGTGCGGTATGTTGTTGGCAGTTCTTCGGTGAAGTATGTAGCGCAAAGAGTAATCCCGAACTAATTGTCTGTAACGTTTCTGTAAGCGACCAAGTTCGATACTGTAGCCGATATTTGCTGTTTATTCCAACTACGGGAAGACTAGTAGCTGTAATGGTCTGAATGTGAGTAGGACATCGTTGGTTTATGGTTAGCCGTTTATTACGAGGAGATTGATTGTTCGAGTCCTTATAACTTTAAGGTATAATGTCTGGTTGGTATACCTATCTGCCTTGACGAAGTACGGAGTAGGTGACATTGTTACTGAAGTATATGCTGCGTATGGATTAAGTAACCGAATTACTACCCTCAGTCTTGAAGTTCTAATTCCAGTACACTGAACAGTCTTCCGTTGTTCACGGATGGATACTGAGCTACGACGGGATGACATTAAGATTGTGTGTTAATTTGGGAAAATAGTACAGGGCCTCTGTCTAACAGACCCCTACCACTCCCAAGGACCCACGTGGCTAAGAAAACAATTGCGGTTCGGAAGACTCGGAACCGGTTGAACTTGAAGTGTTTGAGTCGGAAGTAGAGTAACGATTAAACGATAAAACCGTTTAACAATGCCCTTTGGCCTCTCTTTTTTTTGCTATTGCTATGGAGGGGCTTAACTGCCTTGTGAAGCATCATATGGACTTAGGCCAAATTAAAGGTCTCTCACTCCCTCTCCGTCAAGGCTAGACGATCACGAGACTATTTGTGGATGACACGAATGCCTTTGTACATAATGATATAACTAGCATTGATACCTTTTAGGGATGCCTTGACACATTCTGTGTGGCTTTCGGGTCCAAAATAAACCACTCTAAAACCACTTTTAGAGCCATCATAGGTATTCCACCCCAATTTCTTCTTGATCAGGACTGTCAGATGATCCCCAGGGGACTGTTAAAAGTGCGCTTCCATCACAGGCACTTTTAAGTTCTTTCAGGTTCTTGGGAGTGGTAGGGGTCTGATAAATCAGAGGCCCTATATCTTAATTTTCCCAATTAACTTATTCAATGCGCAGTACGTGAGCGTTCAATATCGAGTCGCTTACTGTCAAAATTCTGGTTAGCCTTTTCACAGTAAGTAACGCGGGAATTATTCATTACCGTCACACAGACTTACTATCCGCAGCTTAACAGTACTGTGTTAATCACAAATTAATGTAATTAAACAAAGGTAAGAGCAATAATACTCATATCTCATGAATGTTGCACTACGACGATGTCTCCACAGACCGTAATTGCCCAGATAGATAGTCTGGCGATCTTGCTTGTCATCACCGGAGAGTCACCGCAATGTCTTCTCATTAATTGATAAACAGATACATCACTTCGCAACGACCTTTCGGTTCGTGCGGGATAGGCAAATATAGGAATTATGAAAATACAGAATGCCAATTCGGCGGCTCACACTGGCACGCACGGTGGACTTGAACCCGCAACGAAACAAAATTTAGGGCTCGTCTACTATGCTGTAATACATGGTGTGAGCTAATTAAAAAGTTATGGAAATCTTCTGCTTCAAAGAATCCAGCATTAACTTTAAAGTTTCTAGTTCGACTAACTGTGCGTCAGTACGAACAGAGCTTGCGGCAATCACTTGGCTCATTAAAATGTCAGCGTGTGTATGCAAAAAGGCCTCTTGTAGGTAGAAATCATTTGCCAGGGCTGCGTCACGGCTCAATCTCATATCTTCAATCTGTTTATCTATTCTAGATAAACACTCTGCTTGATAACCGAGTTGCTTTTCTCTTCTCTCCAGTTCTTCAGATTGGAACTGCATGGTTTTGTAGTAGGCTTCTCTTTCATTCTGCACTCCTTCCAATTCTTTCTTTAAACGGAGATACCTGCCAAGCTCTTCCTGTAACTCTTGATCATGCTTGAACAGGGTTTCGGTAGTCTTATGCAGCTTTGCTTCAGCTTTAAGTACATTGCTGGCGAGAGACTTCTTCTAATATGTTGTATGCTTCCCGCGTGCTATGCAGTTCATTGCCTATGGCAGTCATTGCATCTGTTTTATCAATGATTTCTTGTTTCAACATGCTGATTTATGTATCCTTTTGACACAGCAAAGCATCTCTCTGCGCTAGCTGATCTTGAAGCTGTTGAATCTGTAACTATAAACCATGATTTTCTGCCTTAACTGCATCGACTTCTTCCTGTAGTGGAATAATATCTGCTTCTAAGGTATCGACTTTATGCTTCAATTCTTGGTGAATATTATCAGTGACCATTCTGAGTTGCATCGATAACTACTCTAAGAATTGGATTAGCATTCGACCCATGGACTCTAATTCAGTAAACATGGGAACTGGAAGAGGAAGAGGAGGAAGTGGCTGGGATGAAGAGGCTGATAAGAGGTGAGGGGAAGATGGTGGGGAATAATTAGGCAAAGAGGATGAGGAAACCGGTGCTTCAAGGACAATAGGTTGATTTGGGACAATTGGTGCAACAGAATGCATGATAGGTACCAGCACAATTCCAGTTGTCTGTTACGTTGTGGTTTCAGTCCTGTTAATTAGCGTATCCACCATAGCGATCACTTCATTAACAATGTCGGCGACAATGGCTTGCACATCTTCGTGGGTCTGCTGTTGAGAATCCGCATGAGAAGAGCTTTCTTCGGAATCAACAGTAGACACGCCTTGTTCTTGTTGCCGGATGGGAGAGGAGTGGGTGGAAGAATCAAGGTGGATCGAAGTTGCGGTGTCATGGAAGATCTCTTCTTCATTGGCTGCAGTGGAACCTTGCACTTGACTTTCAGACGGGCTTATGCGACTACATTTCCGGCGAAGGAGTTGAAACAAATCGGCATCATCATCCTCGTCTTCATCTTCAAGCATCCGAGTGGATTCTTCATGCAGTAAGAACTGTGCATTGGGTGGAGGTTGCGCGGCTTGAATGGTGGGAAAAAGGAACGTAAGGATGTGGGGAAGGCGTGATCGTTGAAGATCACCTTTGTTAACTTGCTTAATAATCGTAACACATTCACGGTGAATGTGTTGGAAATAAAACGAGGCGAAATTAACACGCTCATGAGAAGCCATGTCAATCATCAAATAAAATGGGCGTGAAATCCCGTAAGTACGTTTCTATAAATTAAGGATAGCAACTAAGAATTGTAATGCAGTGCGTTCAAGGTCAAGGCGACACAAAATGCCATACTCATTCGATGAGTGCCGGGGAAATAATTCTACCATAGTAGCAATAGGAAGGAGAGGACCATTCTCCACTCCTTCTACAGGCAGACGAAATACTTCAACGAACGATGCTAAGGTGATGACGACACGGTTCATTAAACATTTGATCGGCCAACATTGCTCTGTGGCAGATGTGGCGGCTATGGCAGATATGATCTGCGCATAGAAGGGTTGACACTCCACTAAATGCCAAGGCAATTCAGCGAAGTTCAACAGGCTGCGGATACGCAAGAACTCACTCACGTCCTGAGGGAGTCCGTCACAGAAGGTAGCAAAATTGGCTAATGCTTCCATGATGCGCACACGAAGTCACAAGAACACGAATGCACAACAAACACAGAAAACACAGCGCACAGAACACACGGACACAATAGCGATTAAGAGTGAAAAGAAGAAGATTAAGTAGACACTTGGCAACAGGAGGCGATCGAAAACCTTAATCATCGCGCGGTGTTGAGATGATAACCTTCATAATTACGACGTGCATGCATGTGCAGAATCAATAACACAAGGCGACGATTAATCATAATTAGATATCAAAACGAGGAGTTTTACGATATTTATTCAACCAAAACGCGGAAATAAAAAAATAAATGACACGCGAAAAAACGAAGAATACATCAGCGGCGATCAGGCGCTTGGTGATATGGACGCAACTTTGAACCATTGATTACTTTAGGAAGAGGAATTCCGGTCAAGGTAGTCAACCAAAAAGTAGCTGGCCCCACTTGCTCACTAATCCGGTAAGGACCGAACCACCATAATTTAAATTTTCCAGCAGCACGATTTGATTTAGCATTATAAAATAGCACAAGTTGGCCCACCGTAAAAACTGGAGTCTGGAGAAAGTGATCATGGGTACGGGCTTGCCGCAACTGAACTTCTTGAAGAGTCAGAAAATTTTCCCAGTGATATTCATCTAGGGCTCTGAGTGTGTCCAACCAAAATGGCAAAGAGTCTTCAGGTAACAGCTTCTGAGTTATGGCCACGCGTAAGCTTGGCACGACAATCTCCATCGGCACGATTGCTTCTAACCCATAAGCAAGCTTGAAAGGGGTCATTCCGGTTGCTACATTGTAAGTAGTCCGGTATGCCCACAAGACTGCGGGTAGTAATTGATCCCAACGTTCTGGTGATTCGACGACCAATTTGCGAAGCATACTCAACAGCGTCTTGTTGGTACTTTCGGCTAAACATTAGCACGGGGATAATATGGGGAATTGAATTTATACAAAATTTGAAAAGTATGCGTTAGTACGCGCATTAAATTGTTAGCAAAGTGGGTTCCTTGATCTGTCACAAGTTCCAGAGGTAATCCATAACACGGGAAGACGTCCTTCATCAGGCATTTTGCCACCGAAACAGCTGTGGCGGACTATAAGGCCCAAGCTCCTGCCCACCTGGTAGCGTAATCTGTACAAGTTAGGATGTAGCGAGTGTTGCTAAGGATCGCTGGTGGTGTTATTGGCCCAATAAAATCAAGACCCCACTTCTGAAAAGGTTCCAAAGGTAATACAGGTTACAAAGGAAAGAAGTGGCATTGTAATGGCTGTCCAGATCGTTGACAAGTGTCACACTGCTGCACAAACTGCGTCACATGTTTATACATGGTAGGCCACCAAAGCCCACTTTGCAGAATTTTCCGGTGTGTAAGATCTGCTGCAATATGTCCACCGGAGGATATTGAATGTGCCATAGCAATAACCGAGTCTGCTTCATGTGGGGGAATACAATAAAGTAAGACACCAGTATGATCCATGTAGTATAACTGTCCTACAATAAACCGGAATCTGCGACTGTAAATTGCAATTTTCCGCCGCATAGCAGGAGGTGTATGAGGAGGAAGATATCCATCAATCAGAAAAGCTAACAACGTATCATAGTAAGTAGGCGGTACAGGATGTTTGGTAGATTCATCACGAGGTGGTTCAACAATGTAAATTGCTGGTGTGGTATCATCAACACCCACTGGAGCTTCACCGGAATCCAATCGAGCGAGAAAATCTGCTAATGCATGTGCGGTGCCAGGTCGATGAATCACTTCATAATCGAACTCTTGTAATAATAAAATCCAACGAGCAAAGCGATCACCTAAATGTTGCTGCCGGACCAGATATACAAGTGCGGCATGATCCACGTGAAAGAGGAATTTTCGGCCGAGTAAATAATGCCGGAATTCACAGAATACACCAACCCGAGACATTCTCTTTCGGTCACTGAATAGTTTCTTTCACCAGAAGCTAATCGGCTACTTGCATAATATACAAGCCGAAACCATTTATCCGTTTGCTGCATTAAAACACTTCCAATGGATATATCCGATGCATCTACAAAGACATGGAATGGGCGGTCCCAATCAGGAGGTTGCAAAATTGGAGCCTGCGTCAATAATCCTTTTAGACGATCGAATGCAGTTTGGCATTCCCGAGTCCATTCGAACCGTCGTGGAGTACTAGTCATTAGCCGATTAAGTGGTGTTGCTAAATGGGCTAGCCACCGTAGATGCCTACCATGCCACCGGATTTGACCCAGGAAGCGCATAACTTCTTTCAGCATTGTAGGGACGGGTGCTTCCAACACAGCTGCGACTTTGTCTAGATCGACTTGGATACCTTGTGCAGATATAATATGTCCAAGGAGTTTACCACAAGAAACCGCAAAAATAGATTTTGTCGGATTCAGGCAGAGTCGGTATTCACGACATTTCTCAAAGCAGCACCGTAAATGATACAGGTGCGCCGCAATCTTGCCAAATAAGGAGAAGTCATCTAAATAGACTTGCATAAAAGTAGTCAGGTAGGGTGAAAAGACTTCCTGCATACAACGTTGAAATTTGCTGGGAGCATTCCTTAACCAAAACCACATGACCGTACAAGCAAAAACACCCCAGTTCATAATGAAAGCTGTTTTCGGTATGTCTTGTTCAGCCATTCTGACCTGGTTATAACCACTGTAGCCGTCCAGAAAGGAGTACATCTTGTGCCCGGCCACTCTGTCGAGCATTGTGTCAAGAAAGGGAAGAGGAAATGGATCAGGTACCGTGGCCGCATTCAGTTTCCGGTAATCCACATAGATTCGTAGCTACTTATTTTTCTTCGGAACAATCACGATCGGAGATATCCATTCAGCGTGTTCGATTGGTACAATGAATCCCACCTTCAATAACCGATCAAGTTCTGCTTTGACCTGTGCTGCATAATTGGGATTCATTCGGTAACTGGATTGCTTAATTGGCTTCGCCTCTAGTTTGAGCATGACTCGATGTTGATAGATCTGCGGATCAAGACCTTTCATATCGTGATAGTCCCAAGCGAAAACATCAGAAAACTCACACAAGAGTCGGATCAAGTCATCTTGAAATGCCTCGGATAGTCCTGCCTTAATCTTAACAGGTCGCTGGTTAACTTCATCACCCAAATTATATGTTACTAACTGGTCTTCCGGGACATAAAATTGACGAGGTTTAACCGGATCGTCAACTGATTGTAAAAGCATGTAGAGTGGCTCCATCCATAGCAACACTATCACCTGCATCTGCATCTCCGGTCACGTGAACAACCGTACAGGCTGCCTGACTCCAGTTGTCTGCTACAGCTTGAAGATCTATAGTACCTAAGGAAATCAGATCTTTATTGTTCTTCAGAAACGCCTCTTCTTCATCGTCAAATAAGCCATCCAACATGTGGACCGGCTCTGCTACATAGGGTTTGGCATGAAGCTCACAGGGCTGAATGGCATCTAGTTTGACAACATATTTACGGTGATTATCTTTGAAAGTCAATTCCTGCGCTGACCAATCCGGTATCACTTTGGCCTGTTTCAACCAGGGTCGACCGAAAAGAAGATTATAGTCGAGGCTGGATTCTGGCAGTTCTAAGATGACAAAAGTCATTTTGAACGTGGTACCCTGCAAAGTAATCGGGATATTCCGTACTAATCCCACCGGATGGACTTGGGATTGGTCTGCCATTTTGACAAAGAATTGGATGGGCTCGATCTGGGTCCACCCCAATTTCTTACAAAGAGCTATAGTCTATGTTCACACCCGAACCACCATTGATTAACACTTGAGTAATCTTGTGATTTTTATGCCAAACAGTGATGAAGGGGACTGAATGATCCACCGTAGAATCATTTTTTGGTTGTATTGTTGTAGTCGCCGGAGTACTGGGAGATCCAGGACTGACTTGTTGCTGGAATTGCTGCCTAACTCCGGGCACCAAGGCAAGTAGCTGCCCCAAAGGGAGTGTAATTGAAGCCTTCGAGAGAATATCCCATAGCACTCTTCACTGATTCTGAGGATGATTCTCCTGTTACGGGGGTAGAGGCTTGTTCATGCACTCTCACCTTGGGCAGGGGAGCCTGTGTCACCGGAATTGGATCAGGGAATACAGTTGGTTCTTTAGCAGCCCACTGACTGGCCTTGGTATACATTCCCTGCTGTTCGCAGATACCAGGTTCAAACACCTCAGCTGCTGGTTGCAACTGCTTACCCGATCTTGTCTGGACCACTACTGCTTGTGATTCCACTGGTGAAATATAAACCATGTTGGTCATCGGGTTCTGGTGCTCTTTCTTTCGTTTGTCATATTCGGCTGCATCCTTGCAAAATCTCTGGATGTGGCCAATCTCACCGCAAAAGTGACATCAAGGTGGTGGCAGGGAAGCACCTTTCATTGATGTACCTGCCTGCCATCGATTTACATTAAAATTGGTATTCCGCTGCCCTCGGTAATTTTGGTATCCTTGCGGCTGATTGTTTTGCATCTGCGGTGGCACATAGTGGGTTGCTGGCTACCCTGGTTCTTGTATAATGGCGTTTACAATTGCTCATCCCTGCACTTTGGCATTATACACACAATTTTCGGTTGAATGTCCGGTGGTATTGCAGATAGCACAATACACCTAGTTAAGGGCACATGTAGCACTGGTGTGCCCTGGATTTTTGCACTTGGTGCAATACAACTGTTTAGCCGGATCCTCTGTAACGTTTTTACTGGCCTTCAGCCACTCCAAGTCTTTGATGAATCCTCCAACCTTATGCTCTAGTTGTAGGGCCATCGTAATAACAACATCCAGTGCCATAGCACCCACACAGTGGATGATCATGATTTGTCTTAGCTGTGGGGTCAAACCATTAATAAACCACTGGGTTATAACATCATCCGGTAAATTATCATGTACCAGAGGCAATTGTCTTAAATGAGTTCTAAATAATGTGGCATATTCCTGAACAGTCTGGTGTGGCTTCTGTCTATTGTTCTACAAGTAATCAAAAATTTCGGCAGGGTTCTTCTTCAGTCGGAGCCTCTGCAAAAACGCATCCCTTACCACCTCATAGGTAACGAAATGGTTGATATCATACTCTGTTAGCCACCTTGCCGCTTCATTGACTAATGTTGGCTGGAATACGATGGCCTTGTACACCAGATCGATTGGATGGTTCAGTACGGCATAACTGATTTCAAAGGTACGCACATGTGCATCAGGGTCGTCACCTGGAAATCCACCGAACTTTGTGTACGTCACCCATGTTGAAACAGGTCGAAGTGGAAGTGGCTGTTGCTGTTGCTGTTGTTGTCCACTCATTGTGCTATTAGTGGTACCGTTGTTGTCTCCTGAGTTCTGAGGAGGTGTTTCTGGTCCTTCAAAATTTGTGTGGTCAGACTACTCACCTTCCGGCTTGAAAATAGCGTTCAATCTCTTACGGATCTCCAAATCGAAGAGCCTATCCTCAGCCTTGATATCCCAAGTAGGCAAATTTGCCCCGAATAGTGGTGTCCGAAATGAAGATTCACCAGGGAGTATCACACGGTCACCGGAAAATTGTAAATTCCCTGCAACTGGAACCAAACTATCACCGGAATTTGTCGAACTTTCCCCAAAACAGGGTATTCTTTCACCGGCAATGATTTCTCTGGGTAACACCACTTTATCCTCGAAAAAGTTCGAATCCTAACCAGACAGTGTCAGATCAACTGCGCACTGCGTCTCTGTACACTCTAAAGTTACTGTACCTTCTGCAGACTGCACCGAAATTACACCGGAATCTATCGGAATTTCAGCATGTGTCACCGGAATTCTACCGGAATCACTACGATCGGGCTCCGCTCCTTCGACAACTGGGCTTAACCGGTCTATACTTCTGCCTCCTGGGGGTGTTCCTAGCAAATTTGGTACCGTTCAGGGATGCTGGTCTCTCCTGTACTTCGGATAAGACTCGCCGGATCGAGTAACTAGCATATATCAGCTCTGCACCACTTGCGTACTACTCCACCTTATTGATTATTCACCGTCTATGCCACCTTCCCACAGACGCACCAATGTTAAAGGTGCGCTTCCGTCACAGGCACTTTTAAGTTCTTTCGGGTTCTTGGGAGTGGTAGGGGTCTGATAAATCAGAGGCCCTATATCTTAATTTTCCCAATTAACTTATTCAATGCGCAGTACGTTAGCGTTCAATATCGAGTCGCTTACTGTCAAAATTCTGGTTAGCCTTTTCACAGTAAGTAACGTGGGACTTATTCATTACCATCACACAGACTTACTATCCGCAGCTTAACAGTACTGTGTTGAGCACAAATTAATGTAATTAAACAAAGGTAAGATCAATAATACTCAGATCTCACGAATGCTGCACTACGACGACGTCTCCACAGACCGTAATCGCCCAGATAGACAGTCCGACGATCCCGCTTGTCGTCATCGGAGAGTCACCGCAATGTCTTTTCATTAATTGATAAACAGATACATCACCTCACAACGACCTTTCGGTTCGTGCGGGATAGGCAAATATAGGAATTATGAAAATACAGAATGCCAATCTGGCGGCTCACAGGACAAACCTTCTACCTTTTAGGTATTCCAATGGGATTTGGAACTTTGATGGACCAACGATGGAACTCAGTCTGCTTTGTGCTTGATAACAAACTAGCATATTGGAAAAATATGCAGATCAACCTCGCGGGGCACACCATGGTAATTAATACATTCCTCATCTCATCAACTATTTACTTTCTCTCCTATTAGAGACCTAAGGATCAAGAGATTATCCAATTGGAAAGAATCTACATAAATTTTCTTTGGATGGGCGACCCCAACAGAAGAGGTGTCCCCAAAATTAAATGGACTACTTGTATTAACCAAAAGAACCATGGGGGTTTGGGCATTCTGGACATCAAGGGCATGGCAAATAAGCTAATGGCCAAATGGCTTATCAAAGCTTGGTGCAATAGTGAGGCCTCTTGGGCCAAGCTCCTCTTCAGGAATAAGAGTGCCCTCACACTGGCGAGACTCCTAGGTTGGAGGGACCTGGGTCTCACCCTTTTGTTCTCCCCACTTTCGGTGTTCCCTAAAGGCTCGAATATGGTGTGCTCTCTATGGAAGAGTTGGAACAAGATCAAACAATTTATCAGAATCAGTGATGATTGGAAATGGGCTACCCATATTAGACAAAATGATTCAATCTGGTTCCCTATCAAGTGCATCAGAGGCGTGGAGTGCTGGAACCTCCAAAAAGCTAAGAAGCTTTAGAACAAGGGCTTCCGGCAGTAGAAATACCTTTGGAACCAAGAAACTAGCCAATGGGTCCCATGGGTGCTAGTCCCATTCACCTGTATAATTGTTTCCTTTATTTTAATTAAAGTTTGGGAGAGTAGGCTATTGTCGAACTTCCTATTTGAAAAAAAAATTGAGTTATGTTTGAAGTTGAGTAAGCTAGTGATGAATATCCAGATAATCAAATTATGTAAAGGGAAATTATGGGATTTTGGTAGATTTTTCTTTCATCCTTCCAATGAGTAACCCAAGGGTGACTAGTAGCCAGGGTTTGTCTTGGAGTGTTATTGTCAAAAGATGATGTAGTGATTAGAATTTCGACTTGTGATGAGGTCTATTTTTGTGTCGAGAAGACCTAAGGGTTAATATGACTAAAGATCACTTGGGTAATTCTCTTCAAGTCTTCTCACCAACTATTGATTCAAATCCAAGTTTGACCTCAAGCTCATCATCAATTGAAGAAATGGTAGAGGCCATCACCAATAAATTGAACATTAGAGATTCTAAGTGTCCACCTGAAAGGTATTTATATTGAAGAGGAGACATCTAAGTCATATGTGTAATAGAAAACCACCTCCTCTTACATATCCACAATACCCCATAGAGAAAGGCCAATATCAAAACGGACTAATTAAGGGAAATTATAACATCCCAAGGTGCATCAAAAATCACTACCAGAAATAGGGGGCGTAGCGACACCCCCCAATGAAAAAAAAGTGGGTCTCATCGCTTATGCAATGCTAGCATCGCATAAGTGACAAGACTTTTTTTTTAAATTAAAAAAAACACAATTCATCGCATAAGTGATGCATAGCGACGCTTATACAATGCTAAAAATATGCATCGCTAGCCAACGAAGCTTTTAACGATGTTGGAAAACTGGCTATGACACTGGAGTGTTGCATACTCAACGTCCTGGTATTCCAGAGCATTGCATAAACGACTCTCTGGAATGTTAAAAAAAAATTTTGATTTCTCCTAGCACATTTGTGCCGGGATTAGGACACGAGAGAGAGAGAGATAGATAGATAGATAGATAGATAGATAGATAGATAGATAGATAGATAGATAGATAGATAGATAGATAGATAGATAGATAGATAGAGATAGAGAGAGAGAGAGAGAGAGAGAGAGAGAGAGAGATCGACACCAGTTTTAGCACACACCTCTTTTGAAGCAAGGTACGCACACACACATATGCACACAGATTTACTCACACATGTACATATGCATACACACAGATATACACACATAGACACACACATATACACACATAGACACACACACATACACATAGACACACACATACACACACATACACACATAAACACACACACATACACACATAGACACACACACATACACACATAGACACACACACAAAACACTCACACATACATATTAGACACATACACATTTACACACACGCACACACACAAACACACATCCAC
Source organism: Ceratopteris richardii (assembly GCA_020310875.1). Taxonomy (NCBI): domain Eukaryota; kingdom Viridiplantae; phylum Streptophyta; class Polypodiopsida; order Polypodiales; family Pteridaceae; genus Ceratopteris; species Ceratopteris richardii. The sequence goes on from CM035409.1 coordinate 77,348,863, forward strand.
ACACATTTCCACACACACATACACATGCATACACACATATATATACACATACATACATATATGCACACAAACATACATACACACATAGATACACACACATAGACACATACACACATACACACATACACACATACACACACATACACACAGATTTACACACACACATATACACACTAATTTACATACACACACTAATTTACATACAAACATACACATGCATACACACACATATACACACACACATAGACACACGTATATACACATAGACACACACACACATACACATACACACACATAGACACATACACACACACATCCACACACATTTACACACACACATACACATGCATACAAACACATATATATAGATACACACATATATACACACATAGACACACACATACACACATAGACACACACACACATACATACATACACACACATACGCACACACATATAGACACATACACACACGTATATGCATATATACACACACACACATGTAGAGAGGCATACACACACATACACATACATGCATACATATGCATACATAATGCATATGCATATGCATATGCATACATAATGCATATGCATATGCATACATAATGCATATGCATATGCATACATAATGCATATGCATACATAATGCATATGCATACATAATGCATATGCATACATAATGCATATGCATATGCATACATACATACTTACATGCATACACACACATACACGCACATGCATACATAATGCACATGCATATGCATACATACATGCTTACATACATACCCACACATACAGATGCATACACACATACACATACACACATAGAGTCATAGACACACACACATAGACACACACACATACACACACACATACACACACATACACACGCATACACACACATACACACACATACACACACATATATGCATACACACACATATATGCATGTATCTAATGCATATGCATATGCATACATACATACTTACATGCATACACACTCATACACACATATGCATACATAATGCACATGCATATGCATAGATACATGCATACACATACACACACATAGACATATACACACACATAGACACATACACACACATAGACACATACACACATAGACACATACACACACATAGACACATACACACACATACACACACATACACACACATACACACACATATACACACAGATTTGCACACACATATACATGCATACACATGCATACACACATACACATATAGACACCCATGCACATACACACACATACACAGACACATACACACACATACACACACATACACACACACATACACACATAGAAACATACACAATGCATATGCATATGCATACATACATACTTACATGCATACCCACACATGTGCATACATATGCATGCATAATGCACATGCATATGCATACATAATGCACATGCATATGCATACATAATGCACATGCATGTGCATACATACATGCATACACATACACACATAGGCACATACACACACATAGACACATACACACACATAAACACATACACACATAGGCACATACACACACATAGACACATACACACACATAAACATATACACACACATAGACACATGCACACTTACACACACACACATCCAGACACATTTACACACACACATACACATGCATACATACACATATATGTAGATACACACATATATACACACATAGACACACACATACACACATAGACACACACACACATACACACATACACACATAGACACACACACACACATACACACATAGACACACACACATACACACACATAGACACATACACACACATATGCATACACACACATGTAGAGAGACATACACACACATACACATACATGCATACACACACACACACACGTAGAGAGACTTACACACAGATACACATACATGCATACATAATGCATATGCATATGCATACATACATACTTATATGCATACACACACATACACACACATGCATACATAATGCACATGCATATGCATACATACATTCTTACATGCACACATACACATACAAACATAGACCCACATACACATACACACATAGACACACACACACACACGTAGAGAGACACACACATACACACATATATATGCATACACACACATAAAGAGACATACACACACATACACATACATGCATACATATGCATACATAATGCATATGCATATGCATACATACATTCTTACATGCATACACACACATACACACATGCATATGCATAGATACATGCTTACATGCATACACATACTCACATAGATGCATACACACACATAGACACATAGACACATATACACACATACACACACATACACACACATATACACACAGATTTACACACACACACACACATGCATATATGCAGACATACACATATACACACATAGACACACACACACACACACACACACACACATAGACACACACACATAGACACAGACATATACACACAGATTTACACACACACATACACATGCATACACACAGACATACACACATACACACATACACACATAGACACACACACATACACACATAGACACACACACACACACACTTACACACATACACAGACACACTTACACATTCATACACACAAACATACACACATACACACATAGACACACACACACACTTACACACATAGACACACACACATAGACACACACACACACATATAGACACATACACACACACACATAGAGACACACACACACACACACAGATACATAGTACTTTTATACTTGGCTCGAAACCAGTCAACCTTCAAAATGACATATCAAAATATATAAAAACAAAAAAACATTATTAGGTGCTTAAAAAAATAATAAACTCTATCATAAAAAATATAAACTTTTTTCTACTTGTTTGAATGTACGAAATGATATTTTGTAGATATCAACAATAGTTCCCATGTAACCAAGTCGACCATCTATAAGGTTCGTGTCTTTTGAGCTAGCATGTGATACTTGCTTGAAAGAAGCAACAATACTAGAATCCTCTGTTTTACGTAAAGCATCAATGGCTTTGATTCTAATATGCTGTCCAAAAGCACACATATTAGTGAACATTCGAGCTTGCAAAAGAAATTAAATTACTAAATAGAAACTATACATATATGAAAAAAACAAAATATTATTAAAATTAAATTACCTTTCGTTCACAACCTATCATTAACGCTCTTTGCTCATATGATATTTCTTCATTTATTTACGTTGGCGCATTGCAAACGACTATATAGCCAATCCGTGAAAGAAGATATATTTGTAATCTCATTATTATCGAGATTATTTCCATATCTTTTGTTTCTTCATCTTTTACTTTGGAGAATTTGAAGTTCCTGTTCGTACTCACTAAGGAATGCTTGCATGCATTCGCTATTATATGCTACAAAAGTAGAAACATCATTTTTTTCTTGAAATGTAAATAAAAATGGAACTCCCTTACCTGATAATACCTCGTCTATTATTTTTGAAGAAGACTTGTCGGTCCATGCACGTGGAGCTTCTTCATGAACTCTTTCAAGGTACTCACTAACATAATACATGCACTCTTCAAGTATCCAACCCTTTGCCATGGATCCTTTTGGTTTCGCTCTTTATCGCACATAACCTTTTAATATTCACATAAATCGCTCAACCCAAAACATCCATCGAGTGTTGACAACACTTCCAATCTCTATTTCATCTACAAGATGGACTAATAAATGAACCTGCATATCAAAAAATGAAGTAGGAAGCTCTTTCTCCATCAAACATAGTAGCTCTTTGCATTCACGTTTTTTTTGTGGGATCGAGTTTTTGTCAATCTCTTTTGATGTAATCCACCTATATATATCATAGAAAAAATTATAAAGAAGTTAATTAAAAAATAAAAGATATAAAATATGCATATATATTAAATATAAAAGTATCATAATTACCTTATAAGCGATCCAAGACGATAGATCACATCTCGTAATCCTTTCATTGTACATCCATCGATAACCAAAGATAAAATATGTTTCAAAAAGTTATGCCAAACATAGGTCTTTAACCCAGATAAGCTCTTATCATCCAAAAAGATGCTCCATATCTTGTAGGAGTCTGAATCAATTGAATCCTATTGTTGATAGTCTGTATCTCTTTTGTCATAAGTACCTAAGGAGTAGGTGCATAAGTCGTTTCGTGTCGATGTCTATAAAAAACTAGCCATAACTTTGGTTTTGAGTTTTGATCTTTCAAATCATTCCTTGATGCTATGGTATCTTTTAGTCCAAGAAGATGTTGCCATAATGAATAACCAATATTTTTGAATACATGCATAGGATCAAGAAGATGACATACTTTTAACTCTTTCCAATACTCCAAAGAATACCATATTGGTATCTTCTTTGCGAGTGCCAATTTTCCTTTACCTCTCTTCACATACTCATTATCTTCATCATCACTGAAGATTTCTGATTCTGGATCTATCAGAGATCCATCTGTCCATTTTTTATACCAATCCATAGGTGCCATAGGTTTTGGACACTGACTTGTTTCAAGCTTTCCATTAAAATGTATCGCTTCTCTTTTAGATCTTAATGGAAGATCATCAGGCAAGAATAGTCAATGTCGAAGATAAATATTTTTGTTGGGATTCTTACTATAGATTGATCTCAACCAATCACCACAATATGGACAAGCTTTAAAACCCTTAGTAGATATTCATGCATCATGTAAATGATAAAAATATAATTAGATTAACTCACATTTATTTGTATGCATATTGAATAAAAAAATTACATTAATACCTGAACAAACACCATATCTTGGAAAATCGTGAATAGTCCTAGCCACAATACCATGAACTGTAAGAAAATAACAGCACAATGGAATAGACCTGTAGACAGAGTTGAGAGAAAAATGCAGACAAAGATAGACGGAGACTGAGAGATAGAGAACTCAAATTCTCAGATTGCCGAGCGCAATGCATTTACAATGATGGTGCTGTCCACCCGTGCGCTCCCAATGTGGAGCTTAGATGGCGATCTAGACAGACTCTAGATGAAGGGCTTACTAGTGCGCAATGCTATGTAAAGCTCAACCTAGGCCATGCTTATATAGCTTTTACCAGGCGGTTCGGTATAGATAAACGTAGTCGGGAGATACAAAATAGTCGGTAAAATATATAATACGACAATATCTCCATGACCAGAAGTCCTACCGTCTCGGCCCTACGGGCCTAGGGGATAGGCCCCCCAGACCCCCCAGAAGGGGGCAAGCCCCCCTCTGCACTCCCCCCATTAAGGTCCTATGGGGAAACCGCGCGACGCCACAGGGCCTTTATTTTCACCTTAAATGGCAACCCAATGGCCTGGAAGTTTATGCCCTACCTAACCTAACGGCTAGGCTCACAAAGATCATCTACAACCATCAATGGTCACACATAGACCTCATCTAACTTGGAAGTTAGGGTTCCACAAATGTTCGGGCTCTCATAATGGCTTCTCCTCATAATGGGGGCCTTACAACTTAGAGCACCATGGATCATTTGTGGTCACATGAGGGTGGAGTATTGAGCATATCTAACACCCCCCCTCAATGTCCACCCGATGGTGAACTACCTCCTTGGTCCAATCCCAAGCTTTGGAAAATGTCAAAGAAGTTGCTCTCTCCCAAGAGCCTTGGTGAAGATGTCTGCTCCATTTTCTTCAGTAGGGCAATAGGTTATCTCCACGACCCCGTCCTCAATCAACTCACACACATAGTGATACTGGATTTCTATGTGCTTGGTACGTGCATGGAAAACAGGATTTTTGGCAATGGCCATGCAACTTTGGTTGTCACACTTCAACCCTGTAGCCTCCTGTCCTTGTATTCCTATGTGCCATAGGATCCTCCTCAACCATACTACTTCACATGCTGCAACGCATGCAGCTTTGTACTCAGCTTCAGTAGAAGATAATGCTACAGTCGGTTGCTTCTTACTGATCCAAGAGAAAATCCCTGATCCTAAAGAAAAGCAATATCCAGAAATTGATTTTATGGTATCAATATCTCCTGCCCAATCTGAGTCACAGTATCCGACTAGAGATGATCCTTCTTCATAAAGAATACCATAAGCAGTGGTTCCTTTCACATACCTGAGTATCCGCATACTTGCCTTCCAATGAGTTTGGCAAGGCTTATTAGAGAACCTGCTTACTACTCCAACAACATAAGAGATGTCTGGTCTGCTATTGCACAAGTAGATGAGACGTCCAACTAATTTCCTGTATCTTCCAATATCCACTAGAGATGAAGTATCTTCAATAGATAAGTTTGTGTTATTGAGAGATGAAAATCTTCCCTGGTTCCTGCCAAACTTCAAGACCTAAGCAATAATGCATTAAGCCCAAGTCTGTCATTTCAAATTCTGAACTCAAGGTATCTTTTGTTTGTTGAAGAAGAGCATCATCATTTCCTGTAATCACAAGGTCATCTACATAGAGTACAAGCACAATTGTCTTCCCTCCTTTCTTTAGAACATACAAGTTAGCATCAAAAGCACATCTTTTGAACCCTAGATCCAAGAGATACTTATCTATCCATTGGTACCATGATCTAGGGGCTTGTTTTAGCCCATATAATGCCTTCTTCAGCTTACATACCTTGTTCTCTGAATGGGGAGCCTCAAACCCTAGTGGCTGAGACACATATACCTCCTCCTTGAGGTCTCCATTCAGGAATGCTGATTTAACATCCATGTGATAGACTGGCCAATGCTTATGTGCAGCCACAGCTAGTACTACTCGGATAGTAGTCATTCTTGCAGTCGGGGCAAATGATTCACAAAAGTCAATGCCTTCAACTTGTGAGTAGCCCTGTGCAACAAGTCTTGGTTTATTATTTTCTAGAGTACCATCAACCTTGTACTTTAGCTTCCAAACCCACTTGGTGCCAATGACTTTACGCTTAGGGGGTCGATCCACTAGCTCCCAAGTTCCATTCTTTATGATATTGTTGTATTCTGTTTGCATGGAAGCCCTCCAATTCGGATCATGGAGTGCCTCTTCCACATTGGTTGGTTCCTTTGCTTCTTCTTGAATGAGATCAGCCATCAAGGCTGTGTTTACAATATGGGCGCTTGGCCGTCTCTGTTCCTCTATTCTCTGTGATCGCCTCGGTCCATCTGCAACCTGTTTCTAGTGACTGTGGGATGGGGTTTGCAGAATCATAGTGCAGCCTCACCCAACGTGGCAATGGCTTTTCCACTTGGGTATCGGCAGGTTGGTGACTTTTAGACTCACCATCTGAAGATGATGCTTCCTTCTCTTGTGTAGAAGGGATAGCTCTTGGGCCAGGTTCATAGTGGATTGCCCCTTCACCTGATGATAAAGTGGAAGCTCTCTTTTCCTCCTCCACTGCATGTGGCTGCTCCTCCTTAAACAGCACATCACGACTCGCCATGATCTTCTTAGCCTTAGGGTCATAATGCTTATAAGCCTTCTTATCTTTAGTGTACCCTAGGAAGATACATTTGATGCTTTTTGGTTGAAGCTTGTTTCTCTCTCTATCTGGAACATGCACATAACATTCACTTCCCAATACTTTGAAATGGGAAAGAGAAGGCTTTTTACCAGTGTAGGCTTCTTCTGAAGTGTTTCCATCAAGTGCCTTGGTGTAGCTTCGATTCAAGATGTAGACAACAGTGTTGACAGCCTCTGCCCAATACTGATTAGGCAGACCCTTTCCTTTCAAGATGCACCTTGCCATCTCCATGATGGTTCGATTCCGACGTTCTGCATCACCGTTCTGTTGAGGACTATGTGCCACTGTGAGTTGATGCTTGATTCCCTTAATCTTACAAAAATCTTCAAATCTGTTGGTGTGAACTCACCACCACTGTCTGTCATGAATTTCTTCATCTTCTTCCCTGTTTCAGTTTCAACAAGCTGAAGCCATTCTTTAAACTTACCGAAAGCTTGAGCCTTATCGCGAAGGAAGTACTATAGTCGTCGACAAGTAACATGAAGTAGGAAGATCCGCCCAATGCCTCTGTAGGCATTTTTCTGCACAAGTCAGCATGCACCAACTCTAGAGGATAGCTTGCCCTCTTCTTGCTTTCTTGTGGAAACGCCTTCCTCTATTGCTTGCCCATCATGCAAGCTTCACATGGTTCCTTCATTTCTGCAATCGATGGTAGGTATGCAACCATACCTCTGTGATGCATCTCCTTCAGTACAGGGTATCCAATGTGGCCGAATCTCTCATGCCATAGCTTACTTGTGCCCACGTTTGTAGTGGCTGTAAGAGCACACAACTCATACAGGTTGTTCCTCCTTATGCCAGTCCCAACGATGTTGTTGTTATCATCCATAATCTTAGCTCCTGTCTTACTGAAAGATACTTGGTGACCTTGATCAGTTATAGAAGCTACTGAAAGTCGATTTTGTTTTATTTGTGGAACATACAACACATTTGAAAGCTTTCTGATATCACCATTAGAGTTAATGAAAGAAACCGTACCTTCGCCCTATGCAGGACATCTTGCATTGTTCCCTACCTTTATTGTGATTGGTTTCTTTAGAGGCTGTAAGGAACTGTAAAGGTCTTTTCTACTCATCATGTGATGAGATGCACCACTGTCCAACACCCATGAGTCATTTGTTCCTGAATCTTCAGCTGAGGAGCACACCTCCTCTATCGTAACAAATAACTCAAGATCTGTTTCTGCTGTGTTGGCAGACTCCTTGCCCTTGCCACCTTTTGAAGAGCCACTCTTCTCTTTTGCCTTCTTGATGCGACAGTCTTGGATTCTGTGTCCCTTCTTCTTGCAGTGGAAACACTCTCCCTTGAACTTCTTTTTTTCATTCTTCTTTTTGTCTCCATCGTCGGAAGAGTCTGTTTTGCCTCCTTTGGCATTTGCTGTGAATGCAACATCTTCTTTGCTACCACCACTCCTTGCCTTGAGCCGTAGCTCCTCCTTCATGAGTAAGGCACTGAATTCTTCAAAAGTTAGTGGTTGAGGTCTAATTTGAGTGTTAAGAGCAGTTGCCAAACCATCAAACTTAGGTGGTCAGATTCAAAGACAACGTCGAGCTAGCTCCTCACTTGACTTTTGAACACCTGCTCCCGCCATTTGATCTCGTAGATTCTTTATGCGAGTGATAAACACCTCTACAGTCTCCCCATCAACAAACCATTCTGCTGCAAACTGGTTCTCCAAGTTCTGAATCCGTGTCTGATTACGAGTTTCATATTGATTTCTGAATATGTTGCATGCTTCACATGCCCTCGTAGTATGCCGAATGAGAGTCAGAACACCATCAGAAGTACTTGTAACAAGAGCACAGAGTGCATCTGCATTTCTACGTTTTCATGCACGTAGAAGATCAGCATCAGGAGGAATCATTTGACCAAGATTATTTGGATGAGGTCTTTCTTGGGGCTCATGATCAGTCCCAAGAACAGTCTCCAAAAGCTCATACAAATCAAGAATAGAAGTGATTTTGAACTTCCACAAGGTGTAGTTCGTACCATCAAGTTTACCTTCTGTGAAGGCTGGTGGCCGTATCTGCAACGTTGGGATGACTGACATCATTGCTGCTCTTGCTTGTGTGCCACCTACTCCTGTTGATAAACCACCTTGGCCCCGAGTCGTAGATGATGCCACACCGCTTGACATCTTCTCTCTTTTGTTCTTCAGACCTCTCCAACCTCTGTGTTTCTACTTTTGCACCACTCAGAGCCTCTTGAGCTCTGATACCATGTAAGAAAATAACAGCACAACGGAATAGACCTGTACACAGAGTTGAGAGAAAAATGGAGACAAAGATAGATGGAGACTGAGAGATAGAGAACTCAAATTCTCAGATTGCCGAGCATAATGCAGTTACAATGATGGTGCTGTCCACCCGTGCGCTCCCACTGTGGAGCTTAGATGGCAATCTAGACAGACTCTAGATGAAGGGCTTACTAGTGCGCAATGCTATGTAAAGCTCAACCTGGGCTGTGCTTATATAGCTTTTACCAGGCGGTTCAGTATAGATAAATGTAGTCGGAGATACAAAATAGTCGGTAAAATATATGATCCGACAATATCTCCATGACCAGAAGTCCTACCGTCTCGGCCCTACGGGCTGGGGGGATAGGCCCCCCGGACCCCGCAGAAGGGGGCAAGCCCCCCTCTGCACTCCCCCCATTAAGGTTCTATGGGGAAACCACGCGACACCACAGGGCCTTTATTTTCACCTTAAATGGCAACCCAATGGCCTGGAAGTTTATGCCCTACCTAACCTAACGGCTAGGCTCACAAAGATCATCTACAACCATCAACGGTCACACATAGACCTCATCTAACTTGGAAGTTAGGGTTCCACAAATGTCCGGGCTCTCATAATGGCTTCTCCTCATAATGGGGGCCTTACAACTTAGAGCACCATGGATCATTTGTGGTCACATGAGGGTGGAGTATTGAGCATATCTAACACCCCCCCTCAATGTCCACCCGATGGTGAACTACCTCCTTAGTCCAATCCCAAGCTTTGGAAAATGTCCAAGAAGGTTCTCTCTCCCAAGAGCCTTGGTGAAGATGTCTGCTCCATTTTCTTCAGTAGGGCAATAGGTTATCTCCACGACCCCGTCCTCAATCAACTCACACACATAGTGATACTGGATTTCTATGTGCTTGGTACGTGCATGGAAAACAGGATTTTTGGCAATGGCCATGCAACTTTGGTTGTCACACTTCAACCCTGTAGCCTCCTGTCCTTGTATTCCTATGTGCCATAGGATCCTCCTCAACCATACTACTTCACATGCTGCAACGCATGCAGCTTTGTACTCAGCTTCAGTAGAAGATAATGCTACAGTCGGTTGCTTCTTACTGATCCAAGAGAAAATCCCTGATCCTAAAGAAAAGCAATATCCAGAAATTGATTTTATGGTATCAATATCTCCTGCCCAATCTGAGTCACAGTATCCGAATAGAGATGATCCTTCTTCATAAAGAATACCATAAGCAGTGGTTCCTTTCACATACCTGAGTATCCGCATACTTGCCTTCCAATGAGTTTGGCAAGGCTTATTAGAGAACCTGCTTACTACTCCAACAACATAAGAGATGTCTGGTCTGCTATTGCACAAGTAGATGAGACGTCCAACTAATTTCCTGTATCTTCCAATATCCACTAGAGATGAAGTATCTTCAATAGATAAGTTTGTGTTATTGAGAGATGAAAATCTTCCCTGGTTCCTGCCAAACTTCAAGACCTAAGCAATAATGCATTAAGCCCAAGTCTGTCATTTCAAATTCTGAACTCAAGGCAATCTTTTGTTTGTTGAAGAAGAGCATCATCATTTCCTGTAATCACAATGTCATCTACATAGAGTACAAGCACAATTGTCTTCCCTCCTTTCTTTAGAACATACAAGTTAGCATCAAAAGCACATCTTTTGAACCCTAGATCCAAGAGATACTTATCTAACCATTGGTACAATGATCTAGGGGCTTGTTTTAGCCCATATAATGCCTTCTTCAGCTTACATACCTTGTTCTCTGAATGGGGAGCCTCAAACCCTAGTGGCTGAGACACATATACCTCCTCCTTGAGGTCTCCATTTAGGAATGCTGATTTAACATCCATGTGATAGACTGGCCAGCGCTTATGTGCAGCCATAGCTAGTACTACTCGGATAGTATTCATTCTTGCAGTCGGGGCAAATGATTCACAAAAGTCAATGCCTTCAACTTGTGAGTAGCCCTGTGCAACAAGTCTTGGTTTATATTTTTCTAGAGTACCATCAACCTTGTACTTTAGCTTCCAAACCCACTTGGTGCCAATGACTTTACGCTTAGGGGGTCGATCCACTAGCTCCCAAGTTCCATTCTTTATGATATTGTTGTATTCTGTTTGCATGGAAGCCCTCCAATTCGGATCATGGAGTGCCTCTTCCACATTGGTTGGTTCCTTTGCTTCTTCTTGAATGAGATCAGCCATCAAGGCTGTGTTTACAATATGGGCGCTTGCCCGTCTCTGTTCCTCTATTCTCTGTGATCGCCTCGGTCCATCTGCAACTTGTTCTAGTGACTGTGGGATGGGGTTTGCAGAATCATAGTGCTGCCTCACCCAACGTGGCAATGGCTTTTCCACTTGGGTATCGGCAGGTTGGTGACTTTTAGACTCACCATCTGAAGATGATGCTTCCTTCTCTTGTGTAGAAGGGATAGCTCTTGGGCCAGGTTCATAGTGGATTTCCCCTTCACCTGATGATAAAGTGGAAGCTCTCTTTTCCTCCTCCACTGCATGTGGCTGCTCCTCCTTAAACAGCACATCACGACTCGCCATGATCTTCTTAGCCTCAGGGTCATAAAGCTTATAAGCCTTCTTATCTTCATTGTACCCTAGGAAGATACATTTGATGCTTTTTGGTTGAAGCTTGTTTCTCTCTCTATCTGGAACATGCACATAACATTCACTTCCCAATACTTTGAAATGGGAAACAAAAGGCTTTTTACGAGTGTAGGCTTCTTCTGAAGTCTTTCCATCAAGTGCCTTGGTGTAGCTTCGATTCAAGATGTAGACAACAGTGTTGACAGCCTCTGCCCAAAACTGATTAGGCAGACCCCTTCCTTTCAAGATGCACCTTGCCATCTCCATGATGGTTCTATTCCGACGTTCTGCATCACCGTTCTGTTGAGGACTATGTGCCACTGTGAGTTGATGCTTGATTCCCTTAATCTTACAGAAATCTTCAAATCTGTTGGTGTGAACTCACCACCACCGTCTGTCCTGAATTTCTTCATCTTCTTCCCTGTTTCAGTTTCAACAAGCTGAAGCCATTCTTTAAACTTACCAAAAGCTTGAGCCTTATCGCGAAGGAAGTACTATAGTCGTCGACAAGTAACATGAAGTAGGAAGATCCGCCCAATGCCTGTGTAGGCATTTTTCTGCACAAGTCAGCATGCACCAACTCTAGAGGATAGCTTGCCCTCTTCTTGCTTTCTTGTGGAAACGCCTTCCTCTGTTGCTTGCCCATCATGCAAGCTTTACATGGTTCCTTCATTTCTGCAATCGATGGTAGGTATGCAACCATACCTCTGTGATGCATCTCCTTCAGTACAGGGTATCCAATGTGGCCGAATCTCTCATGCCATAGCTTACTTGTGCCCACGTTTGTAGTGGCTGTAAGAGCACACAACTCATACAGGTTGTTCCTCCTTATGCCAGTCCCAACGATGTTGTTGTTATCGTCCATAATCTTAGCTCCTGTCTTACTGAAAGATACTTGGTGACCTTGATCAGTTATAGAAGCTACTGAAAGTAGATTTTGTTTTATTTGTGGAACATACAACACATTTGAAAGCTTTCTGATATCACCATTAGAGTTAATGAAAGAAACCGTACCTTCGCCCTCTGCAGGACAACTTGCATTGTTCCCTACCTTTATTGTGATTGGTTTCTTTAGAGGCTGTAAGGAACTGTAAAGGTCTTTTCTACTCGTCATGTGATGAGATGCACCACTGTCCAACACGCATGAGTCATCTGTTCCTGAATCTTCAGCTGAGGAGCACACCTCCTCTATCGTAACAAATAACTCAAGCTCTGTTTCTGCTGTGTTGGCAGACTCCTTGGCCTTGTCACCTTTTGAAGAGCCACTCTTCTCTTTTGCCTTCTTGATGCGAGAGTCTTGGATTCTGTGTCCCTTCTTCTTGCAGTGGAAACACTCTCCCTTGAACTTCTTTTTTTCGTTCTTCTTTTTGTCTCCATCTTTTGAAGAGTCTGTTTTGCCTCCTTTGGCATTTGCTGTGAATGCAACATCTCCTTTACTACCACCACTCCTTGCCTTGAGCTGCAGCTCCTCCTCCATGAGTAAGGCACTGAATTCTTCAAAAGTTAGTGGTTGAGGTCTAATTTGAGTGTTAAGAGCAGTTGCCAAACCATCAAACTTAGGTGGACAGATTCAAAGACAACGTCAAGCTAGCTCCTCACTTGACTTTTGAACACCTGCTCCCGCAATTTGATCTCGTAGATTCTTTATGCGAGTGATAAACACCTCTACAGTCTCCCCATCAGCAAACCATTCTGCTGCAAACTGGTTCTCCAAGTTCTGAATCCGTGTCTGATTACGAGTTTCATATTGATTTCTCAATATGTTCCATGCTTCACATGCCTTCGTAGTATGCCGAATGAGAGTCAGAACACTATCAGAAGTACTTATAACAAGAGCACAGAGTGCATCTGCATATGTTTCCAAGCACGTAGAAGATTAGCATCAGGAGGAATCATTTGACCAGGATTATTTGGATCAGGTCTGTTGCTCTAGCACAATGGTGAGAACCACGTTAAGAAGCTTCACCTCCTTAATGTCAATCCGAGGGAGAGGTAGGAGTGATATGAAGATCGTGAACGTGAGATGATGTGAGAGTGAAGGTGAGAAGCACAAAGATGCACACACACATACACACACACAATGAAGAGACAAGCAAGACACAATGGAAGGTGGGAAATTAGCTCTATTACTCAAGAATACTCTTACAAGCTCAAACTAGCTCTACTCTCTTCTTTACTCCAACAAGCTAACCTAAAAAATGAGCTCTCTAGCTCTTTTTATAGTTTCTAGCCTAGTTTTGACCTGTTTCACATCTAGTGACCGGCCTAGTTAAAAAATAGGTCCTAGATGCTATTTGGAAGGGTAAACGAAGTCTAAAAATAACGAAAATTGGTACGTGCATTCTACCTAAGCTCCTCAAGCTCGAGGACTCCTCGGCTTGCACAAAATGGAGCTATAGATTACAAAATGGGGTTTTCTATGATACATATGTTACAATTAGTGATAATAATCACTGTTGAGTGTTTGAAGAATTAATAAGAAACATATTTGTTTGGAAAATTGATCCGACTGGCTCCCTGCTTCGTCTTCACATGCTTCCGTGGCGTCTGTGCCTCTGGCTGCTTCCAACACCTCCCTCCCTCTCGCTTCTGTCGTCCCTGACAGAACCTTGTTGTGAGGTCTGCCGGATGTAGTTCTGTAGGAGGTCTTGAGCGAGGGTGTGTTCTGAGGTACGAATGCCTCGGGCCAGGTCAGCCTCGAGTTTCTCCCAGTCAATAGGTTGCGGCTCGTCTGGTGGTGGGAGCTGGTAATGTGTGGAGTACACCATTCGTTCACAGGCGAATAATTGCAGTAAATGTGTGGGCCTGCTTATAAATACCTCTGAATGGTACTCCCAAAAGCCGGTGGTGAACATTTCTTCGAATGTCTGTTTGTAGCATGCCGGTAGGTATTTGATCCTGCAGTGCCAGGCATAACACACCCGGAGCGATGGCGTTGTGCTCATATCATAGACTAGATCAAAGTTGCCATGCTCAAAGCCCGGGGTGTTTACATGGGGGGCCTTGACGCGTCGGAAGACTTTAAAGATCATTTGCATCATGTCAAAGATTTTGACAGTCATGTGCGCGACAATATCATCCATATGCTTTAACCTAGGGAGCCAGTGGCGGATCGTCGCCATCATGTAGCCTACTGTTGGTAACTCGATTGGTGGCTTGAAATAGGGATAATTCAACCAGTCTTGGCACTGCTTATTGTTTTGCACTTTAATAGCGAATGCAGTCCAAGAGCGGCGTCGTGGTACTGGTGTGGAGGTGATTGCAATCCGGGTGGATCGGGTCCGGTCGTGGCACACACAGGGTGTATGAAGCTAATGAATGTTGGAAGGTTTAAAGATGTGAAGGTGAAATTAATGTTGAGTATGGAGAAGAGAGAGATGTTGAAATAATTATGGGAATGGGAATGTAGGTGTGCAAGTTAGATTGATGACATGAATGATAAGAATGAAAGAGAACCATACACACGAATCAAATTTGGAAGGAAGAATGGTCCATTGGAGGAGCTTCTTAAACACTTCCTAATTCTAATCCATATGTATAGACTTCTTTGGATGATATGTATGCATGACGAGAATAGATGGAACCCTTACACATAAACCAGTTTCGAAAGGAAGAATGGTCCAATATTGGAGCTTCTTATACACTTTCAGAAACTAATCAATATGTATGGGTATGTATGGATTATATGCATGCAAGTGAATTATGATGATAGAATTTACTCACAAGCTCAAAGAAACATCCTCACTGGTTCAACGCAATACTGCGGAGCCTTCTCACACATAGAAGAAATAGAAGACATGTAAAAATACTTAAGAGACTGAGAGAGGAGACAAGAGACAAGTGACAAGTGACATGAATTAAAAGGATTTGAATTAAGTTACATGTAAAATATCGTCGTGGTACGTCATGCTAAGCAGTCTACTGATCAAAGCTGGTTCCGACCCTCAAACCATGACAGTTCAACCGAATGTCACACGTAAGAAGGTGAGTTCCACTCCAGTGACCCTATGTCTGTCTAGGCTCGTAACGTCTAACTAAAGAAGTCTAAGACTCATTAAAATCAGCTCTAACTCACTCACACGCTCCACCGAGGGTGAGTCAAGATAGAGATGCTGGTTTCAAGAGCCTATCCTAGATAGGAGTTCTAACTTAAATTTGAAACTAGGTTCTATACTCATACTAGCTCACCTTGGATCCTCACTCGCTCAACCGAGGGTGATCGTCTCAAGGAAACCGTAAGCTAGCATGAGCCCTATGGATGCCTAACAATGATCCTCTAGGAGTTTGGAGGGGGGTTTATATAGTTTTTTGAATGAATTTGGGCCCTTGGATCTAGAGAAATCAACTCTCAACTCTAGGATCACTACTTTCGATTACAACCATTTGATTAATCAAATCAATGGCTTGGAATTGTTCTTTCTATCAAATCTAGTGTAAAGGAGTGAAATTTAGGCGCCCTCATTCTCCACCATTGGATCTGGGGATGATCTGGACCGTCGGATCAGTGCTGATATCGATTCGGATAAGATAAGCCACTATTTTTGGAGAAATGCTGCATTATTGATCTTTGATTGTAAAAAAGGTCTTCTTTTATGGAAAAAATTCGTGGATCCTCCTTCTTTTATGCTTTAGTGCATCTCCACCCTTGAATATGAGCTCATCTTGATCGTACAACATGGCTCAATCAGCTTTCGCCATGTGGTGGCCCTTCAACCCTTCAATTTGCTTAAACTAGAAAACTGCGGTGATCCTGAAAACTGGACTTTGTGCTCTTTGACCCTCCAAATAGGCTTTGATGAAGATGAAACTTTGTAGGACTATGTTTCCAAAGATCTCCTTCAAGAATATGCAGAAATAACTCCCATCTGAATCTCCCTTGTACAAGTTTGACTACATTTGGAAGCTTGCAAGGTGGCATTAAGGTCTCTAGGAAGCTCGGATAGCCTTGAAACTTTATACAAATATGTAGCCACATATGCTCTTTATACATGCCAAACCATATGGCTAACATAAATTTCTATACAAGAATTTGTAGGGTCAAACTAGAAAAAATACATTTTTACAAAATGAACATAGCATATCAATGTGCTACCAAATCCATTTTCTGCTGAAATTTGGGCTATAGAATGCCTTTGACAATCTTTACAAGTATATGGATTTTCATCTAATTTGGTGACAATGAAATTTTTGCCCTAATTTCCCAACTTTGACCAGCTTTGACCAACTTTGACCTCTACCATGGACTTTCTTGATTTCTTTGAAACTTTGTATGTGAGCTTCCTTTGACATCCTTGATGCATCCTGGACTTCTCGGGGAATTCCGGCTACCTTCACCAAATATGTTTTTTGTAGGCCTTCACAAGTGAGAGAGGAGAGAAAATCTCGACGACATTCGCCCCCACTAAACCTGCGATTCCTCCGGAAGCGCCACTCTAGCATCTGTGAAAAACAAAATGTTCGAGGCATCAAATTCTTTTATAGGCAACATAAGAAACATGGAAGGAAAATTGATTATATGCATGAATAAGTATGTAACGTGACATGAAGCAAAATTTGCATGAAAGAAAGAATTGAAACAGACAACATGAATATGCATGAACAAATAGGCAACATATATGCAAATGAACAAGCAACATTGGCAACAAGAAAGAAAAAAAACAAGCATCAATATGAAGTGGAAGTGGATGTATTGAGTCGTTTTAAGCATCAGTTCCTCTCATCTTGAAGAAAATTTTGTACCTTTTTCATAAAGCAATCTACCTTAAATATGATTATAAACAAAGATTTAGGATTTTCAAGAGACATCTTTCATCTTTAGCTTATTTTAGATCAACTCCTTTCCTACATAAATATGAAAATGCTCTTTCTCTAATAACATGCAAGGAAATCTAACTAAACTCCACTAATGCATAAATCTGCCTATATAGCCCGTGATTTATTCTACTATGCCTCTTTATCCTCCTTTGGCTTGCTCTTTTTTTTTTTTTTTTTTGATGATGATGATGATTCGGCAACTTTATGGTTACGATCACTTTTTTGGGGTGGAAGAAAGTGTAAACTTCTTGGTAACATGTAGCAACTTTTTTTTTTTTATGACGGGGAAAAATTAAACCCCGATACAAGGTACAACCATTTTTGATGACGGAGAACAGCCGTTTAAACTCCGATACAAGTGCTGTGAGGTGGACTAAAGATGTAGAAACATGCAATAGCAGGAGCTAGGATTTCAACAATTATGCTTTCGATATAGGATACATATGCATGTTTATATATGAAAGTCATGTCACCAAAATAAACCTCCAAATCTACATGCCCTATCTTTCCACAATCCTAGATTATAATCAATTCCTTAGTAGATAAGTTACTACTTAAGATACAATTTTACACAAGTAGAGAAATCATCATTTGCCCCCCTTTTTTTTTTTTTTCCGATGATGATGATGATTCGGCAACTTTATGGTTACGATCACTTTTTTGGGGTGGAAGAAAGTGTAAACTTCTTGGTAACATGTAGTTTTTTTTTTTTTTTTTTTTTTTTGACGAGGAAAAATTAAACCCCGATACAAGGTACAACCATTTTTGATGACGGAGAACAGTCGTTTAAACTCCGATACAAGTGCTGTGAGATGGACTAAGGATGTAGAAACATGCAATAGCAGGAGCTAGGATTTCAACAATTATGCTTTCGATACTGGATACATATGCATGTTTATATATGAAAGTCATGTCACCAAAATAAACCTCCAAATCTACATGCCCTATCTTTCCACAATCCTAGATTATAAACAATTTCTTGGTAGATAAGTTACTACTTAAGATACAATTTTACACAAGTAGAGAAATCATCATTTGCCTTTTTTGACTCAAGTGATGTGGATATGCAATGCAATGCAAAGACTAAAAAAAAACATGCATGAAACAAGCATGGAAAAAAAATAGAATGAACTTGAAAAAAAACAAAGCAACATGAACTTGAAAATTAATGATATTTTTATTTTATTTATATTTTTTTTTATAACATGGATACTCCTGTTTATGAATCGGCCTCATTGTTGTCATCTTCTTCAATGTCCTCATCCAAAATGTACTCGTCATTATCACGCTTCTTGAATAACTTTATCCTTTTACCTGCAATCAAAGTTTTTAGTGCAACACCATTTAATTCACAAAGAGCATACGTACCATTGTTGTTGACTTTTGATACTATGTATGGCCCAAACCACCGTTGAGTGAGCTTTTTGCATGCATCATATTGAGAGTCAAATGTACTATCATAAATGAGCACCCAATCTCCTACTTCAATTGGCTTAGGACGCAATCGATGAGTTTTATCTAAATAATGCTTGTTCTTCATTCTAGATTCTCTTAATTTTTCAACAGCATCATCAAGTCTTAATTTACCTTGTTCTAACTGTTTAATACGCAAACTCAAAAAATCATCAGTAGACATATTTGCAGACCAAGGCAAATTTGACCATGCAGAAAAATGAGACTGAATTGGAAACAATGGTTTTTGACAGTACATGAGTTCAGCAGGCATATATCCAGTAGTACGTGTGCATGTCATTCTATCTGCCCAAAGTGCAAAAGGTAAGAATTTAGGCCATTGTTTGATGTCACCATTACATGCTTTAGATATGGCTTTCACAATAGGTGGATGCCCTCTCTCTATTTTACCATTGGCCTCTGGGTTATATGCAGTAGTGAGAGACAAACGAATACCGTGACGCTCAAAGAACTCTTTAGCTTCTCTCGCATTTAACTCTCCACGATCGGCAACTACTTTCTCTATGTACCCAAAGCGACTTATGACATCTTCAAGCAAGAATTTGCAAACATTGTAAGTGGTCTTAGATCATAGTGCACGTCCCTCTACATGATTAGTTAAGTCTTCTCTTGCAAGTACAATGTAACGCATTTTGTCGATACCTTTAGGCATAGTTACAAGATCTACTACCCACTTGTAGTGAATACAAGGTGGATAAGTAGGATGCAACGGATCTCTATGTTTGACTGATGAATGAAGTTGACAAGTAGAACATGTAGAGAAAACTTGTTCTAAAGACATAGTCACTTGACTCTTAAGCAAAATGTCATCTAAAATCTCCATAGGATCTATTTTTCTCTCAATTTCTGAAATCAAGATGGCTTTAGGTTTTCTCTTTGGTTTCTTTTGTTTTTGCTCAGGGTCTTGTTTTTGTTCATGTTCTCGTGTTTGGTCTTCAGTTTGTTTTGATTGTTCTTGTTTATCTAAAGGCTTTGGTTCTGTTTTTCTTTGCTTTGTCTTCTTCCCTTTTTGTTTCTCCTCTTGTTTTTGTTCATTGGGTTCTGATTCTTGTTTTTTATCTTTGGATTGTGATGTTTCTCCTTGCTCTATGATTGTTTCTATTCCCTCTGAGGTTTGTTTTCGAGTCACTCTTCTTTCACTAGGCTCAGCTTCATCTCTTTTTCGTTTTTCTTCTACATTGGATATGTGAGAAATAAGAGATTGATCTTCTATCGGTGACTCCCAAGCCGTTATTCTCCTAATCTCATCCCGTGCTCTTACTAAAGCCTCTATGGAAAAATCACCTTCCTTTGTGGGTTTCCTTGATTCTACTTGTTGTTCATCAAGAGCTTCTAGTTTCACTCCTCTAGTTCCTACGTCCATTACGGTTATATTTTCATAATGTTTTTTCATTCCTCCCTTACCATAATTTCCTTGCAAAGGTAGCCTAGATCGATAGTCACAGATTTTCTTGTCTATGTCTATTACTAGTCGTTGCTCCTTAGCAGCCTTCAATAATTCACAATCTCTCAAAAAGTGCTCTAACGAATCACACCAAGGACACCTACGAGGGCCATGCACAAAACCATTTTGATTTTGAGGATTTTGATTAACTTGTGGTGGGAAATTTTGAAATTGAGGATTTTGTTGATAAGGTATTGCTTGAAAAGGATAATTAGGATTTTGAAAATGCAATTGATGTATTTGAGGAGCTTGGGGAGCAACATGTGGTACTTGAGGTGCAAGAGGAGCTTCCATACTATACGGTTGATGATTTTGAAAATTTTGATTTTGAGGATTTTGAAAACCTATTTGAGAAGCTTGAGGATACAGGTTTTGATACATTTGAGGATTTTGCACATGAGGATGAGGATTTTGCATTGAAGGATTATGCATTGGAGGATTATGCATTGGAGGATTATGCATTGGAGGAACTTGATATGCTTGAGTAGGAGCTACTTGTGGATTTTGATTGGTAGCTATAACATGTTGATTAGGCTCTTGAAAAGTCATTGGGTTCATTTGATTTTGGAAAGTTTTGGTGTAATTAGATTGTAAAGCATCTATAGTCTTGGCCAAATTGGATTGTGTAGCAATAAGACTTTCCATTTGCTTAGTGAGAATATCCACTTGAGATTGTTCAACTACACTTTTATTTGGCTCTACTTTAAAACCTTGATTAGGCTCCATCATTTGAGGAATAGGAGTAGAGTCAAAAAGCATAGCATGGGATTGTTCTCTAACTTGCTCCTTAGTTTGTGGAAGGCTAGCTTGAGGAAGACTAGTTTGCTCATAAAGCATGGATTGTCTTTGATGTCTATGGGCTACAGCCTCTACTACTTTACGCACTTTTTGCCAATTGTCAGTAAGACCATAGCGCTTATCTGGTTCTTCTAATCGCCGTTCAACTTCCCTACGAGTTTCAGGATGAAGAAGCTTAAGAAAATTGATCACAAGATCAGGTTCCAAAGTTATCTTATCCTCATCAGGAAGTTGCTCATAGCGCCTAATATACTCATTTTGTAAGTGAGTAATAGAGCTACTAGGCTTTGGGGAATTGACCCATCGTAAGAATCCATCCCGATTATGTTGGCTATAATCTTCAAGATAGAATTCTTTGAGCATCTCCTTTCTAAAATCACTCCAAGGAAGACTACCATATTGAGTGACACGGTTTATGATAGAGCTATCAACAATTCGTTCAAAGAATGATATCAAAAGATCTTCAGGAAGACCAAAAATCATAGCTTGCTCTTCAAACAAATCTAAGTAGCTTGTGATGTTGATGCCATTGAATTTTCCCTTCTCTCTCAACATAGAAGAGACTATTCTTTGGCCTTGTTTCTCAACAATAAGGGATTTGAATCCTTCCTCCATCTTATGTGAATAAGAAAGTGATGCACGATGCTCTAGATCTCTCACAAATGCGTTTACTTCACGACGAAGATGTGCACGATATTGTGAGAAATCCAGTGTAACACTCAAGAATGGTGATAATGATATGATGAGGATGAAAAATATGAAACAAAGGATATGGATCACAACCTCCCAACAAGATCAGAAGCAAATGCCACGAAGCGTTTCACGTCGGGTTCAAATGTGGAGGTGATCGCAATCCGGGTGGATCGGGTCCGGTCGTGGCACACACAGGGTGTATGAAGCTAATGAATGTTGGAAGGTTTAAAGATGTGAAGGTGAAATTAATGTTGAGTATGGAGAAGAGAGAGATGTTGAAATAATTATGGGAATGGGAATGTAGGTGTGCAAGTTAGATTGATGACATGAATGATAAGAATGAAAGAGAACCATACACACGAATCAAATTTGGAAGGAAGAATGGTCCATTGGAGGAGCTTCTTAAACACTTCCTAATTCTAATCCATATGTATAGACTTCTTTGGATGATATGTATGCATGACGAGAATAGATGGAACCCTTACACATAAACCAGTTTCGAAAGGAAGAATGGTCCAATATTGGAGCTTCTTATACACTTTCAGAAACTAATCAATATGTATGGGTATGTATGGATTATATGCATGCAAGTGAATTACGATGATAGAATTTACTCACAAGCTCAAAGAAACATCCTCACTGGTTCAACGCAATACTGCGGAGCCTTCTCACACATAGAAGAAATAGAAGACATGTAAAAATACTTAAGAGACTGAGAGAGGAGACAAGAGACAAGTGACAAGTGACATGAATTAAAAGGATTTGAATTAAGTTACATGTAAAATATCGTCGTGGTACGTCATGCTAAGCATTCTACTGATCAAAGCTGGTTCCGACCCTCAAACCATGACAGTTCAACCGAATGTCACACGTAAGAAGGTGAGTTCCACTCCAGTGACCCTATGTCTGTCTAGGCTCGTAACGTCTAACTAAAGAAGTCTAAGACTCATTAAAATCAGCTCTAACTCACTCACACGCTCCACCGAGGGTGAGTCAAGATAGAGATGCTGGTTTCAAGAGCCTATCCTAGATAGGAGTTCTAACTTAAATTTGAAACTAGGTTCTATACTCATACTAGCTCACCTTGGATCCTCACTCGCTCAACCGAGGGTGATCGTCTCAAGGAAACCGTAAGCTAGCATGAGCCCTATGGATGCCTAACAATGATCCTCTAGGAGTTTGGAGGGGGGTTTATATAGTTTTTTGAATGAATTTGGGCCCTTGGATCTAGAGAAATCAACTCTCAACTCTAGGATCACTACTTTCGATTACAACCATTTGATTAATCAAATCAATGGCTTGGAATTGTTCTTTCTATCAAATCTAGTGTAAAGGAGTGAAATTTAGGCGCCCTCATTCTCCACCATTGGATCTGGGGATGATCTGGACCGTCGGATCAGTGCTGACATCAATTCGGATAAGATAAGCCACTATTTTTGGAGAAATGCTGCATTATTGATCTTTGATTGTAAAAAAGGTCTTCTTTTATGGAAAAAATTCGTGGATCCTCCTTCCTTTATGCTTTAGTGCATCTCCACCCTTGAATATGAGCTCATCTTGACCGTACAGCATGGTTCAATCATATTTTGACATGTGGCAGACATTCAAGCCTTCAATTTTCTTAAACTAGAAAACTGCGATGATCCTGAAAACTGGACTTTGTACTCTTTGACCCTCCAAATAGGCTTTGATGAAGATGAAACATTGTAGGACTATGTTTCCAAAGATCTCCTTCAGGAATATGCAGAAAAAACTCCCATCTGAATCTAACTTGTACAAGTTTGACTACATTTGGAAGCTTGCAAGGTGGCATTAAGGTGTCTAGGAAGCTCGGATAGCCTTGAAACTTTATACAAATATGTAGCCACATATGGTCTTTATACATGCCAAACCATATGGCTAACATAAATTTCTATACAAGAATTTGTAGGGTCAAACTAGAAAAAATACATTTTTACAAAATGAACATAGCATATCAATGTGCTACCAAATCCATTTTCTGCTGAAATTTGGGCTATAGACTGACTTTGACAATCTTTACAAGTATATGGATTTTCATCTAATTTGGTGACAATGAAATTTTTGCCCTAATTTCCCAACTTTGACCAGCTTTGACCAGCTTTGACCGCTACCATGGACTTTCTTGATTTCTTTGAAACTTTGTATGTGACCTTCCTTTGACATCCTTGATGCATCCTGGACTTCTCGGGGAATTCTGGCTACCTTTGCCAAATATGTTTTTTGTAGGCCTTCACAAGTGAGAGAGGAGAGCAAATCTCGACGACACTGGTCCCCAGCACGGATTAAATTTTAAGTGCAGCGGCGCTTTTACCCACGTGCTCATCATCTCTGGATAATTTTGCAATAAATCTTTGCGCCAGTCTGGTTGAAGGATTTCACCTCTCTGCGCCCTTGGTGGCAAGTCCTCTGGCTCGAATTGAGTGGCATGCGTTGGTTTCATACCTGTTTCTTTCTCTATGGCTAACTGGTATTCGGCCATTAACATGAAGTACGGTTTATATTGGAGCTCATGCCCAGATATGTATCGTCGCGGGGCCAATTGAGCAAAGAATGGTGACTGTAAAATTTTCTCTTCAATTATGGCCATGGCATGTAGCTGTGCCTCTACTCTGGCCGAGTGTGTCGTTCCGAGTTCTTCAACTGTCTTCATCCACGCGGGGGTAGGTAATTCATAGGTCATCTGGCCTTCGGCCGTGACACGTCCACCTGGGATGGGTATCGGTTCGTATGCCTCTTCAAATGTCTCCTCCACCGGGATAGTGACAGTTTCTTCTTCAGCTGGTAGCTCAGGTGGGGAGTCTGGCCTTGGTGGTGCTTCATAGACTGCAATTCTAGATTCAAGATTTGTTACCTGGGCCCGGAGTGCGTCGAGTTCCTCTAAAATTTCAGGGGCAGGGTCCGCAGGTGCTGGTAGTTCTGCTGCTACGTGTACTTGTTGTGTTGCCGGTTCTCTGAGCTGTAGCAGCTTGTGATCTTCCTTTAACTTTTGGTGCTCTTCGTTCATACGATCATAGTCCTCGAGCAATCGCACATGATCATCTAGCAACATCCGCATCGATTCAGATGGGATTGCCTTGAATCTGCTCGGACTTAAGGGTTGTTCTGGATGGTCCAAAGCCGCTTCCAAGTTCTCTCTATTCTGCTCTTGGAGTCTCTGGTTCTCCTCTTTTGCTGCGGCTAAGTGTCTTCTTAGTAAGCCCATATTTCTAGTGAGCGTTGCATTGCGGACGGTCTGGGCTCGAAGTAGGTTATCCAAATCCGCGGTGGCCTCTTTTGTTTTCTCCTCACTTTCTAGTTCTAATTTGTGATAGGCCTCTCGTAAATCTTGGTATCGGCTGTTCAGTGAGGCATTCTCAATTGATAATGAATTAAGCTGCGTTTGTAGTTCATTCGTCGTTCTCTGCAGCTGTTGATAGTTGGTGCCAAGTGATGCAAACTCATCGCGGACTTGTGTCATGCATGTGATCATGTGTTGAAATGCGGTGTCTATGGTGGGCGATAGTAGTAATGAAGTACTAAATGAGGATGCAGTGGAAGTGGATGCAGCGGGAATGGGAAATGGGGTTGGGAAGGTGGATGCAGTGGTAATCGTGGAAAATTGTGATGTGTCTAAAAATGTTTGTGCCGGGAGTGAAGTGAGTGGTGGTGCCGTGGGTGGTGATATGTCCATGTCATTGGACGTGTTTAGTGTTGTGACTGTGAAAAGTGGTGTGATTGTGGGTGGTTGTGTAGGTGTGAATACGGGATTTACAAATGTAGAGTAGTTTACAGGGGGGATGGTTGGAGCAGCTTGGTGAAACGGGGAAATAGGGGTTATGGTAGGTTGGGGAGGTGAGACTGGTGAGAAGGTTAGTGGGGTTAGAAAGGGGAATGGGGTTCTTAGAGGTGGGGGAAACGCTGGGAAGGATGAAGGGGTGAAGGGGTTAACATATGGATGCGGAGGGTTGGGTGTGGGCATGGTGGTATGAATGGGTAAGGCGAAGGGTGTGGCTATGCTGCCTTGGACTAGTGTGGATGTGGGGGGAGCAGGTGGGTGTGCGGGGGATACAGGATGGGTTGGTGAAAGATGAGGTGAGAGGGGAGTGGAAGGTGTGGATGTTATTTCGAGGATAGTGGTGGTATGTACAACAGTGGTACGTGGCGGGGAATCTACAAGGATGGGTTCGGCGGTCAATGAACGTTCGGGGGCGAGGCGTGCCTCCCTGACTTGTGCTGAAGACTGAGCTCCTGTTGGTACGCGAATATACTCTCCGGGCTTTGAAAGTAGTCGCACTCGGCGGGGGTCAAACTGTGGTAGTTGCTTTCTTTGTAAATACCTGAGTGCTTCATGGGAGCCTACTGATTTGACTAACTCTCTGAACCCTCTGATGTATGCGTCTTCGAATCCTCCGGAGATGAGTTCCTGTTCAATTAATGCCTGGCTCTCCTCTTCAGTTAACTTCTTCCGTGCCCAGACTTTCTCCATAGTACGATATAATTTCTTTATGGCCAGCGTGTACGCTGCGGCTTCGAAAGTCTCATCTTCGTATGTGCTGGTGTCGCCGTGTGCGTCAGTTTGTTGGCCTTGACCATCTGTCTGTCCGTCATGTGAGCCCTGGCTGGCTTCATCGTCGCCTTCCTCGTCGTCTGTTTCGGTTCTTTCTTCTTCAGAGCTCGACACAGCTTGTCCCTGTGGCAGATCTCGTGGTGTGGTAGGGTAGCTGGGGCGTTCATATTCCTGGGAGAACATCTGAGCTTTTGAAAACTGGAATTCGTTTGAGAATGCATCCGGCATCTCAAAATCAAATGTTGTGTTTATGGGTTCTGCCTCCATATGTGGTATTGGGAAAGAAAATGCTTCCGCACCAATAGTGGTGGGAGCTTCTGCTGTTGTGGTGGTGTGTTCTGTGGTGGCAGCTGCCTGAGGTGCAGCGGTACTAGTGGTGCCCTCCGTAACCACTGGTCTAGACAACCTTATGCGAATAGGTTGTACTGTGGGAGCGGCTTCTGTCTGTGGTCGCTCTGGAGAGGGTTGTGGTGATGGCGACTCTGGCACTTGAAGGCAAGGAATGGTGCCTCTCATGCGCTTACCTGCCCGTGTTCTACTGGGCTTCCTGGCTTTCTTCATCGTTCCTTTGAATGCCTTCAGTTCTTCTCCCGTTAATGCACGCTCGATGGGCAAGTCATAAGCCAAACACATATACACAATTCTATTGAGTGCACAACATCCATTAAGCACTTTTTTGCGTTCCCATCTGTGTTGTGCCAGATACATTTGATCTATGATCCAGCTTGCCAGATCAACAGTTTGAGGTCCCGTGCATGCCAAATACAATCCGAACCAGATTCGTTTATGGGGCATGGTAAATCTGTCCTGAGCTGGGAATGCGAAATGTTGCATGCATATCCTTAGTGGCTTGGACAGCTCAGGTGTAATTGCCGAAATCTCCTCCCACTTCGTGACATCCCCACGTTTCATCGGTTCTGGAATTAATCTCTCTCGATCTGTGGGTGTGTGGGTGCCATGAATTTTGATGGCTGCTCTGATTAAATCCTTGGAGAGGTAAAATCTCTTGTAAGGTGGATCATCCACTAACGAAGGCAAAATGAAGGTTCCTGGGATGTCCTTATTCTCAGAGGCCAGCAAGGTAGTGATTAAGTAATAGCACCTGTAAAAGTCTGGTTTGGGCAGAGGATCACTGAAATACTCTGTGAAGCCTGCTCTGGCCCAAACGTGAGTTAAATCTTGGGTGCTCTGTAGGGCTTCGAACTCTCTGGAGAAAAACTGGTACTTTCCCCACGTGCGGTCATCAAATGTCAGAGAGGATTCAACTATAAAGTTTGCGTCCGCTAAGGGTCCTGCAAGTCCCTGAAACCAATGAGAGTTCCTGTGTATCTTTTCGGTGTAGCCCATAGGTGGGTTGTCAATAGGCATGGGCCCTGGAAACCCTTGGAATTCCGGCGGTGGAGCAGTCGGGTGGGATTCTGCTCGTAACACGTTGAGGGGCACAGCCGCTACACTGGGGCCTGCTCCTGATGTTCCTTCGTCGGTTTGCATGGTGACGGATGCGCTAATGAGAAAGATCTGCTACAAAAGATTAACACATTAGCATGGAAATTAATTATGATCCCATTAAAGTGAGACCGCAATCCCTTTCCATAACTGATGCGTAACCCGTGTAGCCAAGTGCTGTGATGTGATTGATGCAATGTTTCTTGCAGCACTAGTGCAGGTCTCTAGACACCTACATGTTTCAGATCATGCATACATTTCTTGATGAGATGAGATTACGAGTGATGTGTGATGATGGTGGGTGAATGTATACAAGGTTTAAGGGTTAGTGATTTAGTACAAGGTTGTATGTTAGTCGGGGAAGTAGTTTTGTCAGACATGGGGTGAGGGGGAGACGGTTGGACACGCTTCGGTATCCATTTCCTAAGAGTCTTTGAGTGGGTGGTGGGTTTCTGCTGAGGGGCAAAAGGTAGTATCGGGTGTGGTGGTGTTGAGGGATGGAAGGATTTGTGAGGGGTATATATTACATGGCTTAAGGGTTGGGCTATGATACATGGTTTGGGTACCCAAATCTGCGTGGGTGTGGGTCTATGGGTAAGGTATTTCTTGGCGATCCACATTTGTCGAATGCTCGGACCTGTAGGAGAAGGTCGAGGGGATGGTGGATACTGATTCTGTTTCTGCCTTGCCTTTTTCTTGTCGATCTCTGCCTGGTTGGAGTTCTTCGGTGCTTTTTGTCCTTTTGGCACCCATATTTGTCTGGTGCCGCTTCCTTTCGGTGGCCTAAACTGCTTTCCTTGTTGTTTCCTCCGATACTGCAGTCGGTCTGGGTTCCTTTGTCGTGGTTGACTCTGTTGTTGCTGGGGTTGAGAGGTCGGATGGACACTCTGCTTTGGAAAAGAAGGGAGATCCAACACTTGCGTGACCTGCCCATTAGGAAGTGATGCGTTCTTTAACTTTAATCTAGGCCAGTCCGCAACAAGTTTGGAAGGATGAGCACCGCAGGGTGTCGTGCTCATTTGGCTGCTGATGCAACCCACCTGACCGCTAATTGTGCCCATCTGCCCGCTGATTGTGCCCATCTGCCCTCGCAGTTGGGTAACTGTCTCTTCTAGTTTGCAGGAAGTCCCAGGGAAGATCTTCTGTCGTCCTTCTGATTGACAATTATCTATAACCAAGCCCGAGTGGGGTGGTGTGGATGTAGCGTGACTGGTCTGCCTAAAGATCTTCCGGTCTTCCGTCGCATGTATTTCATAGGGTCTAGGGTCACAACCGTCAAGCGGAATGCCGTTAGGAAAGTCAAGCGGTATCACTCGCTTCTGCTCTAAGGTTCCAATCTGTAAGGAGCCTTGTCTAAGATTTAGGTCCACTGAGTGATCGTATAGCCAATCTTGGCCAAGGATTAGGGGTTCTATCAGGTCGTCATCATGGCACACTAGTAGCTTCGCCGTCATGGTCACATCCTTTATGAGGATAGGAAGGTCCACCTCACCCATGCAAGGGGTTTCCATGCCTCCTAGGCCTATGAGGTATGCCTCAATTGGCCGCATTTCTATTCCTGAATCCTTATAGTGGGACCATCTAATCGCACTAGTCGCAGCACCTGAGTCAATTAAAGCCCTGAGTTCTTGGCAAGGGTTGCCGTGCTCTAGCCTAACTGTAATGAATGGTCTCCTGTCCACTATGCTAGGATGAGTGGTTGACTTTACTTGACACATGGCCATGGGATATCTGGGTGATGTTTCCAGATGGTTATAATGTTCTCTCCCTAGTCCTTGTCTTCTTAGCTTCATGCGCTTAATGCGTTCTATGGCTTCTGCCTGAGCTTCCGCTCGTATTCTATTTTCTTCCTCCTTATGCTTCTTTGCCAATGTGAGTCGTCTAAGCATATCCTCAGTAAGAGGTTCTTGATATAATCTGACTCTACAGCCACTAATGTAATTAGGCATTATATCTCCTTCTAAGGTGGCTAACTGTACTGCCCCACTAGTCGAAAGTCTGTTAATGATCATAGGTCCATACCCTCGCTTTTCTAACTTCCGTGCATGCTGTTTCAGCGTATATACTAGAACTAAATCTCCTTCTTTTAGGCCTTTATCTTTCACATGTGCATCAAAATATGCTTTCTGTCGCTTCTTCGCTGCATATATCCCTGCTGCTGCCTTCAGCCTGGTTTCTCCTAATCGTTCCAAGTCCATTATTCTTGCTGATAATTCATGGCCGGTCCACTGATGTTCTTGTGCAACCTTAAGTGTCGGTATCAAGAAGTCCAAAGGAAGCACTGCATTCTGACCAAAAACCATCTGAAAGGGAGTTGCATTGAGTACGGTCTTGTAGGCCACTCGATATGCCCAAACAGCGTGGTGTAGCTGTTTGTCCCAATCTGAACGTTTGTTGTTCACGAGTTTCGTCAGTACGGTACAAAGTATCTTGTTAGTGCTTTCAGCCTGACCATTGGCCTGAGGATGATATGGTGCAGATTTCTTGTGAATCACCATAAAATCCTGTAACAAATATTCAATGACTTGGTTTAGAAAGTGAGTGCCTCGATCGCTCACTAACTCTATAGGCAATCCATATCTTGTAAAGACATTTTCAAATAAGAATTTTGCAGTCGTGTGAGCATCATTCTTTTTTGTGGCTTTTGCCTCTACCCATTTCGTAAGATAATCTGTGGCAACAATAATGTATTCCGCATGTGTACCTTTTGCAGGGGGGTTGATGGGTCCTACAAAGTCTATACCCCACTTAGAAAATGCACGTCCGCCCATCATGGGTTTCAATGGCATTTCATCTCTGCGAGTAGGAAACTGAGTTCTTTGGCACACATCACATCTCTTTACATAGGTATGAGCATCCATGTGAAGAGTGGGCCACCATAATCCTGCAAAGAGAATGGCTTTGATTATCCTATCTGGTCCAAAATGACCTCCTGCAACACCTTGGTGTGCAGTCTCTAGTATGCTAAGATAATCGCTTTCATGAACACATTGTCTTAAATATCCATCTCGTCCTCTTTTGTATAGATTATCGCCAATAAGTGAATAGTCGTGAGCTTCCTGCTCTAGACTACGTTGTCGAGCTAAGGTCATTCCTTGAGGGAATGTGTTCGTCCTCAAGTATGTCACTAAAGGTTCACTCCAGTCTGGTGTGAGAGACACGTGATATAGTGTAGCATGTTCTACTGGCGGTCTTTCACAACACACCTGACATTCTTTACACAACCTGTAGACATCTGCTTCCATCATAGGCCAATATACTCCTAATCTATGCAGAGTCTGTAATGTTCGATGTTTTGAATGGTGTTGCTTTAGTGCACCTATGTGTGCTAATTGCAACCAATTCGCATGTTCTGATTCATCTACGCAACAAGCAAGAATCTTTTGATTACCTTGTTTGTATATGCTTCTTGCCAGTATTTGATATCTCTGAGACTTGGTAATCTCTCCTTCCTTGATCTTTATCCTAGGATTCTTGGGTCCGTATGTCAGAATAGGGACTATCGACTTAGCCCATTCTGGTGATATCTCAAGGTTAAACAAGTATGCATCTGGTAGATCATCCGCTACTCCTTGAGGGGCTTCTCCTGAGGTTAATCTTGAAAGGTGGTCAGCTCTAAGATGTGTCTTTCCTTTCCTGACTACCACTTCAAAATCGTACTCCATGAGTAATAGAAACCAACGTATCAATCGTCCTGTGTTACATGGTTTGTTGACTAAATATAATAGGGCTTGATGATCTGTAAAGAACTTGAACTTGTTGGCCAACAAGTAGTGCCTAAATTTCTTTACCGCATAGATCATCCCTAATCCTTCTCGTTCCGTCGTGGTGTAATTTCTTTCTGCTGCGTTCAATTGTCTGCTAGCGTAAGCTATGGGGAGATCTATGTTACCTTCATTCGTGGGTTGTGCTAACACGCATCCTATGGCGTAATTGGATGCATCCACATGTACATGGAATGGCTTACTCCAATCTGGGGTAGTCAATATAGGTGCTGAGCACAAACGTCGTTTAAGTTCATTGAATGAATTTTCACATTCATCTGTCCATTCAAAATTGGTCAAAAGAGAGTACAAAGGCTTGGCCATGATTGCATACATGTGTATGAATCTCCTATAATAACCGCAATGGCCCATGAATGCCTGTACCTCTTTCACATTAGTTGGTCTAGGTAAATCTACAATTACCTTCACTTTTTCCTCGTCCGTAGAGATTCCATTTTTTGACACAATGTGTCCTAGAATTTTGCCTTGTCTGACCATGAAAACGCATTTTTCTGGGTTCAAACAAACCTGATATTCTCGACATTTGTCAAATATTTGTCTTAACTCGGGGATATGTGTCTGTCTTACATTTGAATGAGCACATAAGTCATCGACATAAACTTCCAAGCTCTTGCGTAAGAATTCCTTAAAAACATGACACATGAGTCGCTGGAAAGTGGCGGGTGCATTTGTTAAGCCAAATGGCATCACACGAAATGCAAATATGCCCCATTCAGTGGCAAAAGCCGTCTTGTGTTGATCTTCTGGAGCAATGGCTACTTGGTTATAGCCTGAGAATCCATCAAGAAAGCTGTAAACTTCCTTGCCCGCAACTCTTTCCAATAGGTGTTCTGTGATAGGAAGAGGACAACTATCTCTAATCGTGGCGGCATTAACTTTTTTAAGGTTAATACACACACGCAATTTTCCATTCTTCTTGGGCACAACCACAATGGGGGATACCCATTCGGTATGCTCAATTTCGTAAATGAATCCTGCTTCTATCAATCGATCTATCTCTTCTTTAATCTTCGCAGCGTAGTTATCATTGTACGTGTAAGGTTTCTGTTTTGTCGGTTTTGCATCTGGAGTCATAGGGATTCTATGAGAACATATATCTGGATCTACTCCTTTCAAATCTTTGTAACTCCAAGCAAAAACATCTCTATATTCGCGCAATAGGGCAACTAACTCTTCTTCTTCTTCAGTCGTCAAATCATGCCCTATGTATGTGCATTTTTCTTCTTCTCCTTCTATGGCAACTATTACTTTCTTGGTTTTCTCTCGGTTATCATATACTTGTCCGTCATTCACTTTTCTATTAGGCATTCGTACCATGATTCTTCTATCTTCAATTTCATATTTCTTGACGTTCTCGGGTACTTCAAACAAAGATTCTTCTATTTCTGACATGGTTTCTTTCTTCTTTCTTTTCTTGCCTTCACTCTTGGTAGTCACTTCTGTGGCTAACCTTACCTCGTTCGTAATTTCCTCGTGTCTCTGAGTGTGAGTCTCTACTTCGTAGAAATATTCTTCCTCTGATGCAAAGGGTGGGTCCATGATAATTGATTCTAAATCAAAATCGCTTGCATCCTCAAATGCATCAGTGTCTGGTTCACACTCTTCTAAAATTGCATCGCCCATGATTGGCTCTATCGTAAAAACTGAAATGTCATAGCCATCCTCGTCACAGTGGGGTGTCCATTGTTCTTCATTGATGGCTACATCCATGGTTGCTAGGATTTCCGCCCAACCATGGGGTTCAAATTCTTCGTCTGGGAATACTACAGGTGCGTAAGCTGGATCTTGAAGGGTTCGTGGATGTTGTTCTGCACCTAAGGTCCTTGCTTCTAATCGTTCTTCCTCTTGTTTGGCTACTTTACACATCCATAAATGGGTATCCTCATGCAACCAAGAAGGATCTGATTCTAATGAGTGCACGGATTCCGTCTCTACTGGTGTTTTATGGATGGTATTCCATTGTATTGGGGGTACATCTCTATGTGAATAGTCTTTAAGATTGACTTTAGTAGTCACTCCTAAATGTTGCAAGTACAAAGAATTAGTTCCCCAATCTTGTACAATTTGCAACTGACGCATGAATGGTCGTCCCAATATCATCTCATAAGCATGGTTTTTCGCAAAGTCACAAATGGCAAAGGTATGGTCAAATTCTACACCACAAGTGGTGAGAGATATGCCTTCTAGTAAGCCTAACGGTTTTTCTATGTGTCCATCAGCCATTTGTAGTTTCATCCTGGTGGGTCTGAGTGCTGGCTTACCCCAACGTTTCCACAAAGCGGTGGTAGCGATGGCTACTCCGGCTCCTGAGTCTAAGATGGCTTTCGTGGTGTAGCCCTGATGGGTTATTGGAAGATATGTGTTACCTTCCTCTCCTTCACTTACGTCTCCAATCTTTTCCACGGGTATCTCTGGTACCTTCTTACGTGATCCTATCTGAGAGGGTGTGGTAGCTAGCTCAGGGAATTGATTTGCAACATGCTTCCACAATTCTGGTTTCACCTTTAACAATTCCTCCAGAGTGAGATTACACTGTACTTTCGTGTTCTTGATCACTTCCGTGTTCCTAGGGATCACTGAGTCTTCATTCCTCACTATTATCGTGGGTGCTCTCATACTAATAGACTTTGCTTCCCAAGGTCCTGTGAACTGAGGTAATTCTTGTAAAGAATTAGATTCAAATCCTGTGGGTTCACTCAGTTGCTCCACCTCTACATCATCATATATAGAGGGGATGTCCTGGGGAAATTGTTCCTGCAAGTCGTCTATTTCTTGAATAGGAGGATGGGTTCCTTGTTCCTTTCTCCATTTCTCTTCTTGGATCTCCCTCAAAAATTCATGTGAGTACCTATGTATGGAAGACAAATTGTCTTGACTTTCTGTATTGGGTACTTGAGACAGGGATGGTGCATTCCTTTCCTGTGTCTCTGGGACAATAGGGTTCCTATGCTGATCCTTTTTCTCTTTGCTTTCTATCAAGTATTCTAGCCTCTCCATTAGTCCTTGAAAGTGTAATTCCGGTTTTGCCATGTTATTCCAATTAAGATATCTAGAGGCTTCGAACAAGGCTTGTGCTAGTTCTACCATCTTCATGCACAGTTTAGTTCTCTCAATCTCTAGATCAGCTCGAGGGTAGTTTTTACTCATTTCCGTGACTTGAGGTCCCTCTTTTATTCTAGCCTGATATGCACGAAACATCATGTCTAGATCTTCCGGTATGGGTTCCGCTAAAACTGATCCTGTTCTTGAGCTGGATTTTCTTGGTTTAATTCTTGTGAGGTCAATTCTTGTATTTTGGCTCTAGATTCCCTTAGACTTCCTTCCAACTCACTTATCTTTTTACTCCATTTTCTCTTTATTCTTTCTCTAGAATCTTTCCAAGATTTTGTCTTTTTACTGCTAGATTCTACAACTTCACTAGTTCCGGCTACTTTCTCTTGATTAAGTTGTTGGTTTTGTAAGAGCGCCTGAGCTCTGGTTATAGCTTGGATAGGCACGTATGTAGGTGACTCCGTGTAATAAGCGGGTGGACTAGTTACATGAGTAGAGTCAAAACTGTTTGAGTTCGGGTCACTTTCGGTGATCAAGGGTGAAGAAGGCACTAAGGCCCTACTTAGGTTCTCTTCTGCAGCAGCGTATTTGACTGAGATGACATTCGCTGGTGGGGGTGGCTGCTGAGCTAAGACGGGTTGAGGTCTCTGTTGAGCCTGGTATGGGTAGTTCTGAGGAGGCCTATAGTAATAAGGCTGAGCATTGTATTGGCCTTGATACCTACCTGGCTGCTGGTATGTTTGCGGGTAGTTCTGTCTCACTGTTTGTTTGTTGTAAGGGCAGTCCTGAGCCGTATGATTCGTGTATCTTCTCTCAATTGTGCAATATTGGCCACTAGGGTTGACATGAGGTTGAGGTGCATTGGGGCACACGTTTGCCAAATGATTTCCACCACAAGCGTAACAACGTACATTAGTTGGTAGCTTGGGCACCTGTTTACCAGAAACTCCTAGTTTTTGGGCCACTTTTTCTGCTAGATCCTCTATTGAATTCGACAATTTTGTGGACGCTAGAGAAGAACAATCTGAGTCTTTGTAGACCTTTGAGAGCTCTAATTCCTCTCCTAGGTTGTCCTCAATGTCTATACATATTCTTACACACTCCTCTAGCGTTCTGGGTTCCTTTAGGTATACATAAGAGCGTAGTTTAGCGCTCAACAAGCCATCTAGGAACAGTGATACCTGTTTGGCTTGTGAGGGTAGCTCTTGCATTGGACATCGTTCGACATATTGTCTGAACCTACGTCCTGCCAATCTAACTGTTTCCTGAGGGGTCTGTTTAAAGCTATGAATTAACGAAGACGTGTCATGTCTAATCCCACTTTTAGAGAATTCAGTGATGAATGACTCTAAAAAGTGATGGATGTCTCTAAATTGCCTTTGTTGCAAAGGTTGGAACCAAGTTAAAGCGGTATTCTTTAACGTTAGTCCAAATGCGTTGTACTGCGTGAACATGTCTTCAACTTGTTCTGCTCTTAGCACTTGCTTGAATTCTGCGACATGGTCATAGGGATCTCCTGTCCCATCAAAGTAATTCTTCATTGATTTTACTAATTGAGTGGGTCTCAATACTCTTGCGTATTCGCGTGGTCTAGGTAGAGGAAAATTGTCTCTACCACCTGGTATTCCATGATCTCTTTGTCTCTCCGCTCTATTAGTGTCCGTGGTTGTTCTATCTCTCCCTATGGGGTGATTAAAGCTTACTTCCGGTCTCTCTTTATTTCCTTCTCTTTGATTTCCATGGGCTGAGGATGTTCCTACCCCTTGTTGACTTGCATTTATGTTCGTTCTAGATGGAGGGAATATCAATTCACCTCTCCATGTGTACGTGTTTCTAGCGCGCTCAGGCACCACGAAGACTCTTTCTGAAGTCTCATCCAGGTATACAACCTTTCCAGGTGTATCTGGGTCCTTGAATTCATAAATTGTAATGATGCCTATCTCACCAGGGTGTTCCTTTCTGTACCTCCAAAAGGCTTCATCTGTCTCTTTATTTACATACAACTCGGTGCTCCTGTTATCTTGAGGGATCCATTCTGGAATGAGTATTCTTGTTAATACGGATTTCCCTCTAGGTGTTCTAGGTTCTTCTAACGGTTCTTTTCCTTGAAATTTCGCTTCCGTCTCTAATTGAATTGTGCCAAACTCATTAGTATCGTTTGGCTGCGTACTTAGGATGTACATGGTTCCTTCTTTGTCTATGTAAGCGTCTCTCTCAAATTTCACCACTGGTCTTTCCAATCCAATGGGTTGATCAGGGTTGTGCAGTTGCACCACTTGCCTTTGCAAACCATCCTCATAGATGCGAGCACCTAATCGGTTGGTTCGGAGAAACTCTAGTTGCGTTTTATAGGGTCCTTCGGGTTTTTCTAGGTATGCTACATGGGATCCTCCTTCTGGTCTGTCTGCGCTAAATGCCATTTCTGACTCACTTGATTCTGAGCTCAACTCGTAGGGATAACTACTATTCAATTGCTGAGCCCAAGATCGAGCGGTAGTTCTTACACTAGCCTCTGATGATCTAAGGCTTCTTCTGTCCGACTTACCTATGTGTCTCCCTGATCTAAGGTTCATTAATTTTCTCTCTTGCACACTCAGTACACACTTAGATCGTCAATGGTCCTTTGTGATTACTTTCTTGATTCTTTTTAATTTTCTCTGGATTCTTGTCTTAATATATGCGTCAGGAATTCGACTTTCCGTTATGCTTTTGAGTTCTCATTCCGTCAGACTTATGTTCTTTTCTTTAGGTTTTCGTCACACACACCTTTACTTTAAGTCTTAGACTTGAAAGAATTAGGTATCTTGAACTTGAGGCGTTCCTATCGTCTTAAATCCACAACTACCGTTTAACCTAAGCTAAGAATTGACTGAGGGGGTTGAGTAATCTTCCAACCTCGAGTCGACTTTTCTGTTGCTCTGATGCCCTGTTGCCCAAGAAGCCGTGCTTCCCAAGCTTTGCTGTCTTCACTGCCTTGCTTGCTTGCCTTGGATTGCCCTTGCTAGACCTGGAAAAATTCCAATATTAGACCAATTCACAAGATGATCAAACACTTGAGTATACACACCTTTTAAGTCCCTTTCCCTTTTGCCCAAATTTTCAATGTGTGCCCCCTGGCTTCCTAGCCCCAAACTAGGTGAACCTCAAAATAGCTTATCTAAAAATAGACGTATCCTTTAAGAAAAAAACAGTTGAGGCCACGTAGTACTCGTTACGAGCTTTCTAACAAGCTATTAAGCTCAAAAAACGGACTTCGGATGAAAAAGTTATGAGCGTTCAGGCCCTGGGGGTAAAAACTGACAATCAAGTTTTCCTTCAAATATGAGCTAAGGGGTCTCCTATGAGCCTAATGGTCCAAAAATTTCTCAAAAATTCCCTCAAATTTGGTCAAAAATTGGAGCCCAAAATTTGCGATGGGGGTGCACAATCGCGATGGTCTGGGACCGTCGCGATGGTCCAAGCGAACCGTCGCGATGGCGTGGGATTTGGACAATCGCGATGGCCCGGAAAAGTGAACCGTCGCGATGGCCCGAAGTGAACCGTCGCGATGGCCCGGAAAAGTGAACCGTCGCGATGGCCCGAAGTGAACGATCGCGATGGCGTGGAAATGGACCGTCGCGATGGTCCAAAAATTGAACCGTCGCGATGGCGTGATCACGCGGACAATCGCGATGGCGCGGGTCAACGGTCAAAGGTGGACAATCGCGATGGTCCAAGTGAACCGTCGCGATGGTCCGCGATGCGATGGCTTGAGCCAATCGCGATGGTCCGATTTTGGGCTGTCGCGATGGTCCAAAAAATGAACCGTCGCGATGGTCTATTGTGACACGTGGCACTGTCGTGGCGATGGCGTGAGCCAATCGGGATGGTCCGGGGTCAGCTGAACCGTCGCGATGGCCCGAGTGAACCGTCGCGATGGCTCAAGTGAACCGTCGCGATGGTCCGAAAAAGCGAACCGTCGCGATGGTCCGGCCGAGCCGTCGCGATGGCGTGAGCCTATTGCGATGGTGCGACACAATCGCGATGGTCCGAGCCAATCGCGATGGTCCACCAAACAACAAATTTTTGAAATGCAAATATGGTTCCGTGTATGCGCAAGGATCGCCTACCTCGTGGTGTGGTTGCCTACCTCAAAATCCGAAAGTTGCAGACCATCGCGATGGTCCGCCACACTCGGAAATTTCTGACAGAAAGTACATGTTTTACCTTTTGGAAGCTTTCCTGATGCTCTGAAGTTCTGTACCTGCAAGAAAACTCAAGAAAACACAAGCACAAACAAGCGCAAAGACTCTCTCTCGCTCTCTCGCATGCACAAATGAGGGGAAATGAGGTGAATGGGTGGATATGGTGAATTTTCTGATTTTTTTTTTTTGGAGATGAAGATGATGATGCGGTGATGAAGATGCAGTGTGGGGGAAGTGAAAAACACTAAAAACTAAGTAAAAACAACAACAAAAACTGAAATTTTTACCTTCCAACGCCACTTCTTGCTATACTCTTACCATCACACATTCGTCCTAGACTCGATCCCCGGCAACGGCGCCAAATTTGGTGTTGCTCTAGCACAATGGTGAGAACCACGTTAAGAAGCTTCACCTCCTTAATGTCAATCCGAGGGAGAGGTAGGAGTGATATGAAGATCGTGAACGTGAGATGATGTGAGAGTGAAGGTGAGAAGCACAAAGATGCACACACACATACACACACACAATGAAGAGACAAGCAAGACACAATGGAAGGTGGGAAATTAGCTCTATTACTCAAGAATACTCTTACAAGCTCAAACTAGCTCTACTCTCTTCTTTACTCCAACAAGCTAACCTCAAAAATGAGCTCTCTAGCTCTTTTTATAGTTTCTAGCCTAGTTTTGACCGGTTTCACATCTAGTGACCGGCCTAGTTAAAAAATAGGTCCTAGATGCTATTTGGAAGGGTAAACGAAGTCTAAAAATAACGAAAATTGGTACGTGCATTCTACCTAAGCTCCTCAAGCTCGAGGACTCCTCGGCTTGCACAAAATGGAGCTATAGATTACAAAATGGGGTTTTCTATGATACATATGTTACAATTAGTGATAATAATCACTGTTGAGTGTTTGAAGAATTAATAAGAAACATATTTGTTTGGAAAATTGATCCGACTGGCTCCCTGCTTCGTCTTCACATGCTTCCGTGGCGTCTGTGCCTCTGGCTGCTTCCAACAAGGTCTTTCTTGGGGCTCATGATCAGTCCCAAGAACAGTCTCCAAAAGCTCATACAAATCAAGAATAGAAGTGATTTTGAACTTCCACAAGGTGTAGTTCGTACCATCAAGTTTACCTTCTGTGAAGGCTGGTGGCCGTATCTGCAACCTTGGGATGACTGACATCATTGCTGCTCTTGCTTGTGTGCCACCTACTCCTGTTGATAAACCACCTTGGCCCCGAGTCGTAGATGATGACACACCGCTTGACATCTTCTCTCTTTTGTTCTTCAGACCTCTCCAACCTCTGTGTTTCTACTTTTGCACCACTCAGAGCCTCATGAGCTCTCATACCATGTAAGAAAATAACAGCACAACGGAATAGACCTGTAGACAGAGTTGAGAGAAAAATGGAGACAAAGATAGATGGAGACTGAGAGATAGAGAACTCAAATTCTCAGATTGCCGAGCATAATGCAGTTACAATGATGGTGCTGTCCACCTGTGCGCTCCCACTGTGGAGCTTAGATGGCAATCTAGACAGACTCTAGATGAAGGGCTTACTAGTGCGCAATGCTATGTAAAGCTCAACCTGGGCTGTGCTTATATAGCTTTTACCAGGCGGTTCGGTATAGATAAATGTAGTCGGGAGATACAAAATAGTCGGTAAAATATATGATCCGACAATATCTCCATGACCAGAAGTCCTACCGTCTCGGCCCTACGGGCTGGGGGGATAGGCCCCCCAGACCTCGCAGAAGGGGGCAAGCCCCCCTCTGCACTCCCCACATTAAGGTTCTATGGGGAAACCACGCGACACCACAGGGTCTTTATTTTTGCCTTAAATGGCAACCCAATGGCCTGGAAGTTTATGCCCTACCTAACCTAACGGCTAGGCTCACAAAGATCATCTACAACCATCAACGGTCACACATAGACCTCATCTAACTTGGAGGTTAGGGTTCCACAAATGTCCGGGCTCTCATAATGGCTTCTCCTCATAATGGGGGCCTTACAACTTAGAGCACCATGGATCATTTGTGGTCACATGAGGGTGGAGTATTGAGCATATCTAACATGAACCGTAATATATCTTTCATTGATGCTTTTCGGTACATCAATGACAATAATACATAACTCTTGGAGATCATCAATGAGAGGAGCAAGATATATATTCATATCTTTAACTTGTCTTTTTCCTAGGATTAGAAGTGAAAGCATTAAATGTTCCTTTTCAATGCTAAGATATGATGGAAGATTGTAGTTTATGACTACCACTGGCCATGTTGACCATTTATTGGATTTCATGGAGAATGGATTAACCCCATCTAATGCAACTCCTAACTTGAGATTCTGTGGATTTTGTGCAAATTCAATCCATGTAGAATCAATATGGTGAAAAGTAACACCATCATGAGGAATTCTGATTATTCCATCAGTACTTTTATGATCATGTCCCCATGTCAAAAGCTTTGATAATTCGGGGCTTTGAAACATATGTCTAATCCGTGGAGCCAATGGAAAATGTCTCAATACCCTTTTTGGGATTTTACCTTCTTTGTCCTTATATCGAGGAGATTGACATTTTGGACATGTCAAGGAATCTGCATATTCACCTCTATATAAAATATAATCGTTAGGACATGCATGTATACATTGATAATCTATACCAAGATTGTTGACTATCTTCTTCATTTCATCATGTGAGGTAGGAAGAATATTTTGACTTGGTAAAAACTTTTCAGATAATAACCTGTAACTTCATAAAAAAAGACATATTAATAAAAATAAATAAATAAATAAATAAATAAATAAATATATATGCATATAATTTTATATATGTGTATGCTTATGTGTATGTGTATGTGGATGTGTATATGCATGCGCATGCATATACGTATGCGTATGTGTTTATGTA
This sequence comes from Ceratopteris richardii, assembly GCA_020310875.1. Lineage (NCBI taxonomy): Eukaryota > Viridiplantae > Streptophyta > Polypodiopsida > Polypodiales > Pteridaceae > Ceratopteris > Ceratopteris richardii. Next base: position 77,391,409 of record CM035409.1, read on the forward strand.
TGTATGTGTGTATATGTGTTTTATATGTGTATTTGTATGTATATACGTATGCACATGTGTATGCATATGTATGTGTGTATATATGTGTATGTGTGTATGTATGTGTATGTATGTATGAATGTGTATGTAGGTATGCATGTGTATATTTGATTTCATTTTTATTTTTGTATGTATGTGTATGTATGTGTATGTATGTGTATATATATGTATGTATGTATGTGTATGCATGTATGAATGTGTATGTATGTATGTATATGTATGTATGCATGTGTAGTTGTGTATATTTGATTTCATTTTTATTTTTTTTAGTATATTAAGGTTTGCAGACTTTCATATCTAGACCACTGAATTTTTTGGTTGTCTCCCATTTTATAGTCATCTATTACTTGCCTTGCTAACTAAGACTTACATATTTGTTTACAAGGATTAAGTATCAGTTAACTATGGAGGTATTAGGTTGTTTGAAAATGAGACAAGCAAATTTCTCTCAACGATTTTGGAAAATGGATGAATAATTATAAAGTATGGGTGGACATGAAGTGTTCATTCAATACAAGTTCTTGTTCTTACCGTAGCTAAGGTAAAAAAAAAAGACCTGGACTGAATGAATGCTTTGTGCCTGCCCATCCTTTAAAATTATTCTTCCATCCTTCAAATTCTTTGAAGCAAATTTACTCTCCTATTTTTCAAACGACTTAATACCTCCATAGCTAACTCATACTTAATATTTTTATGCAAAGTTCATAAAAGAGTTAGCAACACAGGTATTAGGTCAATTCGAATAGGAGAAGTAGATGTGTTAAGAAGATTCTAAAGGTTGGGCAGACAATTCCAAAGGTTAGATGGACAAAATATCGTCATTCTGTACAGGTATGTATAATTTGACTTTACTCTCATAACATGTGTATATGTATGTTTATGTGTGTATATATGTGTATGTATGTATGTGTATGTAGGCATGTGTAGCTGTGTATATTTGATTTCATTTCTAGTTTTCTTTTTGTTCATTGTGCTTTGTAGACTTTCATATATATATATCTAGACCATTGAATCGTCTAGTTTTCTCCCATTTTATACTCAATCTATTACCTGCCTTGCTAACTAAGGCTTACATATTTGTTTACAAATATAAAGTATCAGTTAGCTATGGAGGTATTATGTCATTTGGAAAATAGGAGAACCAAATTTATTTCAAAGATTTTGAAAGATGCATGAATAGTTTTGAAGGATGGGCGGACAAAAAGTGTCCATTCAATGCAAGTTCTTGTTCTTACCTTAGCTAAAGTAAGAACAAAAACTTGCATTGAATGGATGCTTTCTTTCTCCCCATCCTTTAAAATTATTTTTCCATCCTTCAAAATCTTCAAGATAAATTTGGTTCTCCCATTTTCCAAATGACCTAATACCTCCATAGCTAACTGATACTTAATATTTGTATGCAAAGTTCATAAAAGAGTTAGCAGCACATGTATTAGGTCAACTAGAATAGGGGAAACAGATGTGTCAGGAAGATTATAAAGGTTGGGTGGACAATTCTAAAGGCTAAATGGACAAAACATCTTCATTCGATACAGGTATGTATAATTTGACCTTACTCTCATAACATGTGTATGTGTGTGTATGTTTATATGTGTGTATGCATTCATGTAAAATTATTTGTATGTCTATATATGCATGTATTTATATGTATATATTTATGCATGTATATATATAAACATATAGAAAATTGAAAATTATACCTTAATAGTGCCGAAACAGATACATTACTCCATCCAAAATGATTTTGAAGATTGAGAATAAGTAAGCTTGCACTTAATCGTGTCAAACGACTTCCTTCATATACATGCTTTAGACATTCCTCTCGAAGATATTTCTCATTTTTAGAAATATCAATGCTCTCACTGTCATTTTGATACCAATCCTCAATAAAATCTGCCATGCCATCATCTTCATCATTGTCGCACAAATCTTGTACTTTATCTTCTTTTGAATATAGATCTTTCAACCTTGCATATTCCACAAGATCACTTTTGCATAGCCTCCTCATAGAAGCTTCTGATAAATGAGGTCTTATTGGCAATTGTGAATGGTGTGGAGGAATATCATCAACATCATACATTGGAATCTACACACATGAATAAAAATCCTTAGTATTCCATAAATGAATAAAAAGTAAATTTTAAATATAAAATTAAATATATAAGTTATTAAATATTTTATTCTCTCTCTAGCTAAAAGGTTCTCTTGGAGGTCTACACCATCCATAATTTACTAATAATTCATCACCAACATGTAATGTAGTAATAGCATTGACAACTATGTATCTTGATACATCTCTACTCATGTATGATGATTCATGACTACTTTCACGCTCCTCAAATGTGCAATTAGTCCTTGAACTATTATGTAACCTTCGACTACTATTTATTAAACCTGCTATATTTCCATGCATGTAAGGTCTTCCATCAATATATAATCTTTCATTTTTTGCATGTGAAATCCTTCTACTAGTAAGGGATGCTGCATTCAAGCATATTCCATAAGTAGTCATGCTTTGAACATAATGTGCAAGTCGATGTCAATCTCCCCATCCATATATAGGACCACAAGATGACATAAGAGTGACTTCAGAGGTCGGAGGCACATACAAATCCTCTACAATAAAGAGACCACGACCAACATTAGTAATAGTGGATGGAGCAATCATATAGCGATTACCCCAAAAGTTAAAAACCTCTCCATCTAAAGGATGTGGTCCTCTATTCCATCCTCCATATCTTCTTCTAACATATGTTTGTACTAGAGAACGATCACGAGCTAGCAATAGATAATCTCCAGCCATTTCAGTCTCTAAACCAGGAGGTAGAGGATTTCTAGAAACCTCTGCTTGTAATTGATGAACAACAAGTCCATGACATGTACGAGGTATATTAACATTATGAGTATGAGAATTATTATCATCATCATCATCATCGAGCAAGTATTCCTGTATATCAACAGTAATTTAATTTTGTATATGGTTCTTAAATAAAATAATGACATTAGTTTATAGAAAAAATACATACCCAAGCATTATCACATTGACCAGGTGGTGGTGCACGCTCAAAAGTAACATACTCTGCCTCATGTTCAATACATTCCAATCATGGTCTTGGATACATGCCATAGCAAGAGTTACACCAACATATAATATGATCTTGATAGTGAACTTCATCATAATTCCTATCGGAGGACACATGTGAAGTCGTTGCATGGGTAGGAGGTGGTGGAGTGCCCTCTGATTGATCAGAATCTAATTATAACAAGAAACAAAAAAAGATATGAGTTATGTATCTATCAAATATATTTAAAATTAAAAGTTTGATATACTTATAGTATATAATCCTTGCACAATTAGGAGATAGTGGTGGAGTTCCATCTGATTGGTCGGAATCTAAAAATAATGGTATTTGATATTATTAATCTGATTATTTACATACATAAACATTCACATATACATATTTACACATACACACATATTCACATATACACATTTACACATACACACATATTCACATATACACAAATACACATTATTGTGGGATAAATGCATGTATTGGTGTATGAATGAGAGTATATGCATGCATGTGTATGTGTGTATGTATATATGTGGATATGCACATGTGTGTTTATGTTATATGTATGTATATGTATGCATATATGTATGTGTATATGTTTGCATGTACATGTGTACGTGGGTATGTGTATGTGTATGTGTATGTGCGTGCATATGTGTATGTATTCTGATTCTTTTTTTCTATTTGAGATTAAATTAACAGGAGATATTGCATGGTGGAAAAAATAAGAGGCGACCTAACATACCACCTGAGACATGGCAGGTTTTTCATAGACATCTATGTCTTCAGGAGTCATTTGCTCGGCAGAAGGTATACAAATTAATAGTTTATATTTATAATTCTCATATATTTTATTAATTTTTTACATTTAATTTGTGTATTTCTTTTTTCTTTAAATGAACAGGCTGCTACAAAGAAGAGAGTTGAGTCGGGCCACACATCACACCTAGGCCAAATGGGCCATCATGGTTTTGTAGCTACATTTGTATGTATATGTGTTATTGTGAGTATATTTTTTATTTTAGTTAAAATGCAAGAAACTAATCTTTTTTATTTGTTTCAATGCAGCCAAAGGATTATGGTCGATATCCTACGAAACATGAGATCGAATATGCTACACATTTTGGATATCGGCATTTGAGCAAGTATATGTGAGATCATCCGGATGCATTTGTGAGTATTATTAAATTTTATATAATTATTTTATTTTTAGGGATGTTTTAATTATTTATGTTTGTTATATGTAATACAAGAGTATTATGGAGAGGCAGATATGGATGAGGTGGAGAGACAGACACAGGGGGGACAATCTCGATCGTCACAGGGTGCTCACACAGATACATCAGATCATGTAGATGATCGTGATGTTGAGGATGAGGATGATGACGATCATGATGCTGATGATGATGATGATTAGGATTCTTGATTATGACATTGGATATGTATTTACATTGATATATATATGTATATATATATATATATATATATATATATATATATATATATATATATATATATATATATATATATATATATATATATATATATATATATATATATATATATATATATATATATACACACACACACACACACACACACACACACACACACACACACACACATATTTTATCTATATATTGTTCATTTCAGTTATGTTTTGAATTGTGTGTATGGTATTAAGTAATGAAAAGTTTTGTTCTATTGATTGTTATTATTGTGTATATTAAGCATGTGTGTTTTTTTTTTTCTCATATAAAGGAAGTTCGGCAATAGCCTACTCTCCCGGACTTGAATTAAATTAAGAAACAATGGTACAAAAGAAGGGGACTAGTGCCCACGGGACCCCCCAAATCCCACAAAGCAGGGGAAGCTTGGTTGATTCCTAGGTTGCATTACAAAGAAGGTTGATCACCCTCTCGTTGCCCTCATGCGGGACCCACTTGGGTTTGAGCTTGTTGTTGATCACAAGGAGGACTTGATGGTGTCTGAAGGGGGGGGATTTCTTACTGTTGACAATCCTCTTGCCAAGGAGGAAAAGAGATTTTTCAATCGACCACTCCCTGGGGGGGTCACCGAAGTTGAGAGCGCACCGCTCCCGCCAAATTTTCCACAGGACTTCCCCTCTGATTGCGTTCCAGAGAGCCGCGGAGCATTTCCAAAACACCACAAAATCAAGGAAGGCATCCTTGTGGGCAGAGTTTACCACATTCAAGAAGAAGGCCTCTCAATCCATCTGAGATTATGTAACAAGGATGAAGGACATTGTAGATGCATTAGGAGCAGTTGATGAAGATATTGAGGAAGGTAAATTGATAAGGCAAATCCTCACAGGTTTGAGAGGTGATGACAAATGGAAGCCATTCATTTTGTCTACTGAATTATCACTAGATCATTTTACTCCTGATTTAAATCAGTTGCTAGGACACATGCTAACCTTTGAGCAGGATGCCAAAGGTGAAAGTGATAAAAGTGCAGGTCAAGCAATGTATTCAAAGGATAAGAAGAAGAATAGCAAAGGGAAGCAACAAGCAAATGAAGATGAAGGTACAACTAGCCAAGCTAACTTCCTAAGAGGAAGAGGAGGTGGCAAAGGTAGAGGAAGAGGCAAGAGTAATAAACATGGAGTCAAAGCTTGCTAGATTTGTGGTAAGACAAATCATTTAGCTAATGATTGTTGGCATAACACTCAGAATAATGGTGTATATAATGAGAACTTTAATTCAAGAGGAAGAGGTGGCAGAAATCAAAGAGGTAATTTCAGAGGTAGAGGTAGTAGAGGTTATTTTGGAAGAAATGCGGATAGAGGATTCCAAAGTCAACAATACAACAATACCTACTATAATTATGCTTCAGATTAGAAGGAGGATTCAACATTGATAATGAATGCAACTTGTGAAAGGCAAAGTGAAGAACAAGGAGTCTTCTACATTGACTCAGGGTGTAGCAATCACCTGAGTGGCAACATAGCATTGATGACTGATTTGGAAAATAAAGTAACTAATCATGTAGTTCAAATAGGTGACAATACAAAGCACAATGTGGAGTCGATTAGATTAGTGAAGGCCAAGGATGGAAGTACTCTCTTGAGTAAGGTTTTGTATGTTCCTACAATTCCAAAGAAGGAAGATTGTTCACATTGAAGATTCAAGGTAATGTTGGTCATGCCTTGTTCACCTATATAGGACATAAGATCTCTGAGTTAGATCTTTGGCACAAAAGGCTTGGACATTTCAATGAAAGAGGTATTAAAGATATGGTGAAAAATGGTTCAGTGCTTGGATTGCCTAATGTTGCAGGTCAACATATGACATACATATGTGAGGCATGTCAATTAGGTAAGGCTCATAAGCAATCTTATTCCAAACATGGTTTTATGTATTCAGAGAAGCTTGAGTTGGTATGCACAGATGTGTGGGGACCATCAAAGGATTTCAATATCAATGGTTCAAGGTATTATGTGATTTATGTTGATGATGCTACCAGATGGATCACTATCTATGTGATCAAAGATAAGTCAGAGGTATTCAATACATTCAAACATTATCATGTGTATGCAGAGAGAATTACAGGTCAAAAGTTGAAGAGACTAAGGTCAGATGGAGGGGGAGAGTATTTCTCTAATGAGTTCAGTGATTACTTGTGGAATGCAAGTATAAAAAGTGAAATTACTTGCAGGTACTCTCCTCAACAAAATGGTGTAGCAGAAAGGAGGAATAGAACTCTTGTTGAGTTTGCAAGATCCATGATGAAGAAGAAAAATTACCCAAATTATTTGTGGGCTGAGGCTGTAAATACAGCCACATATTTGGTCAGTAGATTACCATGTAAAGATTTGCAGGGTATGACATCATATGAGGCATGGTGGGGTAAGAGACCTACTCTAGATCATTGCAAAGTATTTGGATGTTTGGCATATGCATATGTTCCATCTCAATTAAGGCACAAATTGGAACCTAAAGCTGAAAAGTATGTGTTCATTGGATATGATGATAAGCAGATGGGATATAGGTTGTGGAGTCCATCCACAAAACAATTCCTTGTATCAAAGGATGTTACATTTGATGAGCAAGGTACTTGGTATGCAGGTACAATCAATATTTATGCAGGTCATGAAGAAGTTGTGAATCAAAAGAAAGGTAAATCAAAGGTTCAGATATTTGATGAAGAGAATAATCAAGTACAGGTTGAACTTGAAGAAGTGCCAAGGTTTGATCCAAAATGTGATGAACCAGAATCCTCAAGGAGTGGAGAACTCAGAAGGTCATCAAGACACAAATGGCAACCTACAAGGTATAGTTATGACACTTCTTTTTTGGCTACCAAAGATTATGTTCAGGAAGGGTACTAAGTAGTCGGAGAAGTGTTATATCATTGGTAGGAAGTGAAGCTCAGACCAGTCACCACTCTATCTACTCTGACACATCTAATGACTCGAAGGAGGAGATATCCATGGCTTCAGAAGACATGCAAGGTTGTGTACCTCAGAGAAACTTGATGTCTATTGTAGAAGGGGAATACCGTACCTCTTTGCAATATGTTTCCACTAATTCCCAGGGGATTCCCATCTACCTGGATGGTTTAAATAGATTAGTAGCCAGGATGGTTACTTCCATAGATTCTACAATAGTGCCTAGACCGACAGTCAAGTATGAAGGAGGAGTGTACATGGACAAGTCAGGTCACATCTATGTGGTCATCGAACACCTATACCAGATCAACGAAGAGGAGCATTAGAAGGACAAGAAAATTAAGAAAGATTGGACCAGGAAGAGTTGATAACTACACCGAGAGGCAAATCGGTAGTGACTCGAGTCTTGAGAGGGATTTGATACCTCAAGATGATTACGTGCTAGAGGTCTACTTGATCCATGGATCAAACTTATTACTCCAAACTGAGTCACCCGCACAAGGACAAGAAGAAAGCCCAATGACTTTCTTTGAGTTAAAAGATCCTGAAGACGAGTCTAGAGTCACATACCTAGACAAGAGCCAAAGAAGATACTGGCTTGTTGATGCCATTGATAGGGCTCGATTGAAGTATATGGGGTTGCCAATATTCCCTCAGCGAGAGCAGGCAACCACCTCTCAGAATCCCTTCAGGATACAACAAGAGTCAGAACATACAATGTCATGACAGACAAGCCATCAGAGTGTTCCAAACCAAACCCATGTGCAATTTACAATGCCAAGACTGCAATCACACAACCAAATGCACCCTGGATTAGGCAACCAACATCAACCACCAGTGAAGCCAAGACCACCACTAGGAGTGCAGCCTTGAATACCTCCAATTAGACCAGCAAATCCTGTAATGCCTAGACAACCAGAGCCCATGAGAATATTAAGACCGATTCAAGTGGCTAAGTGCATGAGAAATCACTATGATTGCACAGGAGAACCTTACGATCACATAGCTGAATTTAAACAAGTTCTAAGAGCTGAGCAAGTGGATGATTTCTTTGTGTAGTATGAGTCCTTTGGAATCACCCTCACAAGTACGGCTTTGACCTAGTTCCAGCTCTAGTAACGTAGAAGAGTTAGCAGAGCTGGTAGCGAAAAATTTAGGAGTTCACGGACAGAGGAACTACCAGCATCCAGCAATGAGAGTACCCATGTTACGAAGATGCAGTCTTTGTGGAGGGGACCACCCCACTCATGTGTGTGTAAGAGGAGGAATGGGTCTGCCTCAAGCTTACCCTTACAATAGGCAGACACATCAAGGAACAACGCTATATTATCACATAGAACAAAAATACACCAATCACACCACTGATAATTGTCCATTCAATAGGGAAACACGACCTTTGAATCAACCTCAATATAGGGCATATGGATACCCACCTAGAGAACACAGAAGGGAGGTTCCCAGGTATAATCTCTATCTAGGACCACCAGGAGCACCTAGACCATATGAGCAAGTACAATTTGGAAATCCTCAGCCAGTGTTAGGACCACAACTGCCACTTCCTCAACACGTACTACCTGTCAAATATGCTCAACCAGAGGAGAACTTAGAAAGAGCCATAGTGCCAGCCTCACCAATAGCCAGTACAGAATCAACAAACCCAGGATATGAGCAGACCCAAGGAGATTATTATTCCTATGATGCCAGTATGATGGAATACGAGCAAGCTTATGACCCACAATACTATGGATATGAGGGATATGACAATGTCTATGGACCAGAGTTAGCAACACTAATGTACACAACACCCAAAGCACCAGCACCCGTGTGACCAACCATTAGACCGCCTGTGCCGAGAGGACCGTGTTATCGATGCAGAGGTGATCACTTTATCAGAGAATGCACTCGGCCATACAACCCACCACCCCCAAGATGTGGGAAGGGTATTGCAACGATTGTGGAAAGGAACATCTCTTTAGAGATTTCCCAAAAAATCCCAATAAGGCACATGACACTACACCCATTAATGTGATCGAAGTAATAGAAGCATCAGGAAGTGACAAGGAATACACAGTGCCATTGAAGGCCATCACACGAGCACAAACGAAAGGACAAGAAGGAAAACGAGTAGACCCTGAGCGAGAAAAGAGTGAAACTGTATAACCCAGAATACAAATAGTGGAAGATTCAGAGGACCCACGTGAGTGTATCCAAACAACGAAAAGCCAAAAGTGGAAGGATAGGAGAGAAAAACTCAAGGAAAAATGGATGAAAAATAAAAATAAGGAAGATAAGAAGCACACACAAAGCAATAAGAAACCTAAAGAACCTGAAGTTCAGGAAGAAATTCCCATCACGCCGCAAGCACTAGAGCCGAAAAAGCCATGATCAATTCTAGCCGACCCAAAACCAGACGATTTGGACATGTGGTTGAAAGCTTACCAAGTTAGGGTCAAGAATGGACCCAATGTAGAGCAGCATGAAAAGCTTTACCCACAAGGGGAGTTAGAAAAGGAGAGGCTAGCAATATGTAGAAAAATCATAGAGGTAGCTCAGGCCACTCTAGAGAAGACTATCCCACCCCTCCTTGAGACAAGAATACCTGAAAATCAATATCAGAATTGTATTAAGACCAATGAGCAGAATCTAAAAGAGAGGGAAGATGGGAAAGAATTACCGAATATCTAGGACAAACCTATGTCCATAGTCCCAGATTTAGAAGCTGATTGGCCAAGAGAATTGTGGACTAGAATTTGAGAGGATCTATGGAAAAAGGATGGAGTTGCAGAACCTCCTTTTGAGGAGTTAGATGTGGAAGATTATCAACCACCACCAAACATTGAAGAAATATATGAAGAAGTTTCTAAACTAGACCAAAATAGGGAGGAGGCCCAGAGCATTTCTACCCTACCAAATTACATGGGAGAATATGAAAAAGAATCCATAATCTTTCATGCTCCCATAGTAAGAGGAAAAGAAAAGGAGTCTTCCAATAAAACCTCCTATAATCTGATAGAACTCAAAAAGACCAAAGTACAATGCCAGTTGACTGTGGAAGAGTTACTTTGTGTTAAAATCGAATGTACAGATACCCGTGGATAAAGTTGGAGAATTTAGTGAAGGAGATGAGGGCAACACGTGTCTACCCGTCACATACATGGATACATGACCAAAGCTATACTAGACACAGGAGCAGGAGTAGGTATCACTACCAAAGAGATTTGGGAGAAATGGGGAAAGCCAACCTTGCGACTAACTCACATGAAGCTCCAATTGGCAGATGGTCATGTGGAGAAACCATTGGGAATAGTGGAAAAAATCAAATTAACTACTTGTGGAGTTGAATTTGAGCATATGTTAGCTATCTGTCAATTTGGAAAGGCAAATAACTATGAAATGATATTAGGATGACCTTTCATGAGACAACTCAGAGTAGTGCAAGATTGGGGATGAGATTCATTATACCTCCAACATCAAGGAAACACTACCAAGATAAACTTTCATACCTTTGTGTACTGAGATGTGCCTCCACTACAATGGAATCCCATACACAAGGAGGAAGATGATTTGTCTATCTGTGCTGGATCAAGTGATCAATCATGGATGCATGAGGATGCCCAATTATGGATGTGTAAGGAAGCAAAGAAAGAGGAGAAAAAACTGTAGTCATAGCCCATAGGACATAAAAAATATTGGCCCATAGAGGACCCAATGTACATGCCTCAAGTTTTTCCTGATGAAGCTTTCAAACCACACGGTTGGATGGAGATCCTAGCAACCTTGGACGCGTGTGTAAATGAAGAAGTATTGACCATGAATGAATGTGTGGATGAAGAAGGCGACGGTGTAAACTTGTACATGGTAGTCTTGCAGGAGGTAGAAGCAGGAGAAATATTAGAAAAGGAATGGAAAGAAGAATATGAGAGCATAGAAATGGAACCGAAATTTGATTCGGAGGAACATTATATAGAAGCCATTCAAGTTGAAGAGAAGTATGGAACAACCAAAGTGTTAGCAATAGAAGCAACCCCTATAGTACCAAATCAGGAGGAAAGTGTAAGTAAGACTGAACCAACCCCTGATCTTTTTGAAGTACCAGAACACTTCAAAAGATATGAAGTAGAATAAAGAAAACTAGCCATTCAGATGCCTAGAAGAGAGGCAAGAGAAGGAGAGGCATATGACAACAAGGAACAAACGAAAAAAATCATAGTAACCATAGAAGATGGAGAAGAAAGATGTACACACATAGGAAAGGATGTGTCAATGGAGGAGGAAGGAGAACTAATAAGATTGATTCGAGAATATCGAGATGTATCTGCTTGGACCTATAAGGATCTTAAAGGTGTGGAACCCTCCATCTGCTCTCATAGAATACCAATAACATCGGAGGCAAAACCATCAAAACAACGCCCTTACACGTATAACGAGGTTTATGCCGCAAAAATAAAAGAAGAAATTGACAAATTATTGGCGGCTGGATTCATTTACGAGATAGAACATACTAAATGGGTGTCGCCATTAGTAGTTGTGCCCAAGAAGAATGGAAAACTGAGAGTGTGCATTAATCTAAAGAAAGTCAACGCAGCCACGATTCATGATAGCTACCCATTACCTATCACCGATCACCTTTTGGAAAGAGTTGCGGGGAAAGAAGTCTATAGTTTCTTGGATGGATTCTCGGGATACAACCAAGTAGCTATTGCTACTGAGGATCAACATAAGACTGCATTCGCGACTGAATGGGGAGTCTATGCTTTCAGATTAATGCCTTTTGGGCTCACTAACGCCCTTGCTACTTTCTAGATGTTGGTGTGTCACGTTTTCAAAGAATTTGTAAAGAAGATTATGGAAGTATATGTGGACAACCTATGTACATATTCAAATCAAAGGCAAGAACACATTCCTGAATTGCAGAAAATATTTGATAAATGTAGACAATATAGAGTCTTCCTAAATCCTGAGAAGTGCGTTTTCATGGTAAGACAAGGGAAGATCTTAGGACACATCATGTCTAGGGACGGAATATCTACAGATGAAGACAAGATCAAGGTAATTCTAGAACTCCCTAAACCAAAGAATGCAAGAGAAGTGCAAGCATTTATGGGTCATTGTGGATACTACCATCGATTTATCCACATGTACGCTATAATTGCCAAACCTTTGTATGGATTGTTGACTCAATTCACATGGATAGAGGAATGTGAGAAAGCATTTAATGAGCCAAAAAAGCAGCTTAGCACATCTCCTATTTTGAAAACACCCAATTGGAACAAGCCTTTTCATATTCATGTGGACGCTTCCAATTACGCAATAGGATGCATCTTAGCTCAACTGGCAGATGAAGGAAAATTAAACCATCCAATTGCCTATGCAAGTAGGCAACTGAATCAAGCCAAGAGAAATTATACAACTACAGAGCGAGAGGGACTAGGAATGGTGTATGCTATAAAGAAATTCAGACTCTACCTGTTAGCCAATAAGTTCAAGTTCTTCATAGATCATCAAGCCTTATTGTACTTAGTCAATAAGCCTTGCAACATGGGAAGACTAGTGAGATGGTTCCTATTATTAATGGAGTTCAATTTTGAAGTAATTGTGAAAAAAGGGAATACCCACGTGAGGGTAGATCATCTCTCTAGGTTAACACATGGAGAACCACTGAGCGGAGTACCCGACGATTTTCCAGACACTTACTTGTTCAATTTGGAAGTATGTCCGAAGTGGGTAGAAAAGCTAATTCCAATACTCACTCATGGACCACAACATTCAATTAATAAGGAGAGTAAAAAGGAAATACTACAATCACGTAACTTACACATTATAGCAGGAAGTGTGTATTATAAAGAATCCAACGGTGTACTATCAAGATGTGTAGAGGAAGACGAACAAAAGAAGTTGATTGAGCGAGCCCACATAAACAAATGGAGAATGCATAAAGGAACCCATGGAACTCTAAGAGAATTAAAACAGTTAGGAGTCTATTGGCCTGATATGCCTAAAGATGTCCATGAATATGTCAGTAGTTGCAGAGAATGTCGAAAAACCACTCCAGACGATCATACATCTTTACCTTTCTCTACAATAGCACCCAACTGGAGTAAGACATTAGTGAAATTCATAAAGACACACGAACATGAAGAAGGGATCAATTTAGCAAGGAAACAATCTCTAGAAGAAACGAGTAAGGACTATGTAATCATGGGAAGACAATTATTCAAGAGAGGGAAAGATAATCACCTACGGCTATGTGTACATGAAGGAGAGTACCTTACCCATATTAGAGATGGCACACTCAGGTGCTGCAGGAGGACATTTCTCCATGGAAAGAACTGTCAAAATGATCCTCTTTACAGGCCTATGGTGGGCAACTCTACATATGGATGCTGACACCTATGTACGAAGTTGCGAGACATGCCAAAGAGCCAAATATCTGATTAAACGAGATGACATGCCATTAAGACCTATGGTTTGTGCGATAACAATTTCCGAATGGGGTATTGATTTCATAGGACCCATTAACCCACCAGCCAAAGGATCACATGCAGAATATATAATAGTGGCAATGGATTACCTGACTAAATGGGTAGAGGCTAAGGCTATTAGAAAAAATGATTCTCAGACCACCGCTAAGTTTCTTTTTGAGCATATTTTCACTCGCTTTGGACTACCTATAGAAATAGTGAGTGATAGAGGGACGCATTTCATTAATGAAGTGATAGAATCCTTAATGAATGAGTTCTTAGTGATCCATAAAAAATCAGCCCCTTATCACCCTCAAGCTAACGGTCAAGCGAAAAGTTCCAATAAGGTGTTATGCACCATATTGACAAAGATAGTCAATAATGGAAGGTCGGATTGGGACAAACAATTGCATCATGCAATTTGGGCCTTTCGTGTCGCTTACAAGACAACCATTGGAACTACCCCATTCAATATAGTGTATGGACAAAACACAATCTTGCCAATTGATTTTTTAGTACCCACTTTGAGAGTAGCCCAGTAGTATGAATGGACAGGGCATGAATTGTCCAAGCAACTAGACCAAATTGAGAAGCTACATGAGACTAGGATACAAGCTGTTGCAGGAATTTATGCGGCAAAGAGAAGATAGAAAGCATATTATTATGCACACATTAAGGACAAAGGAATAAAAGAAGGAGATTTAGTTTTGGTATATACCTTGAAGCAACATGCCAAGAAGCTACAAAAGCGTGGATATGGACCCCTAATAATCAATAGGATTTCAATGAGTGGAGCGGTTAACCTAGCTACTCTTGATGGAGATGCTCTTCCTAACTACATAAGTGGTTGTTGAGTGAAACGTTACATGGAGCCATTGACAGACCAAATGTTAGCATGACTTGTGGGTGCACAAAATAGAAAAAGAGAGGAAGAGAGGATTAGATAGGAGGCAAGGCAAGAAGCCCTAGAGCGTATCAAAAAATGAAAAGAGTGGATAAGGCAAAGGGATGAACGGTATCTACAAGGAGAAGAGCCTATTCCCATGGCCAACTATCAAGTTCACAAGTCCAACACGAACAATATCAGCAAGTCCTAACCATACTTGAACTTAGGGATTGGAAAAACAGAGTACCAGCTAATCGATGCCTTAATAGATTCAGGAGCAGCACTCAGTTGCATTCGCAGTACCGTCATCATGCAGCTTCAAAAGACCATGTCACCTACTAAAGCACACATGATGGGTGTTGGAGGTCAAGTCATTGAATGCATTGGAGAAGCTACAATATCCCTCCACCTAGGAAATTCCACTATGGAACAATGAGTTCTGGTATGTAAAGACGAGGATCTAATAGAGCACCTGATCCTAGGGCAAGACTGGATCATTGAGAATGAAGTAAACATTCACCTAGCTCAAGGGTACATCTCAACCAAAATAGGGCACAAGGAAATCTTTAGTCTACTAGAAGAGAGACCCTCATAGACAGGACATCATCAAGAGTGAGAAACAAATCCTAGAAAAGGACATAACAAATGACTCCATCACAAACCAACCAAAAGAAGGTCCGACAGAAGAAAGGACTTCAAGTCCCAATGCACGAGTGGAGAAAGTGGATTCGTCCTACATGAATGGTGAAACAAGGAGAAACAATGAGCACAATACTCTAAAAGTCGTCTACAACAAAGGGAGATCATCAACATGGAAGTCCACTGTCAGATTATCGCAACCAAGAGGTGCTAATCTGCAATGGGTACACAAGGATCGAGTGAAGGAACTAGAGAAGTTCATACTGATTCCGGTCATTCATCCTAGGGAGACAAGGGAGAACAAGGGATCCTTTTCATCATAGTCGGGACCAAAACGACTTCTGAGAGTATGGCTTCCAAAGTCATTGGTAGAAGCTCAAAGAACACAGCAACAAAAATGGATTCCAAAAAAAGTCAGACAGATCGCAAGCCAAGAGATAGAAAAGCAAGAAGACACCTTATACCGACAAACCAGGACCGTAAAGCCAAACAAGACTAACCAAAGATACCGGAAAAGAAGGACCCCAACCAATCAAACTTCAAAAAGGAAAGAAGAAACACATGGAACACGACAAAACAAAGAGAAGATGAAGCCTTACACTTCACCAACAACATGGATATGGAGACCCAAGATGCAGCAGGAACCGGAACACAAGAACCCAAAGGATTCCAATTGCACACATGAAGCATCAAATGCACCTAAAGTATGCATGACAGGGCCACATTACGAGGCCATGCATTCGGCACATGATGCGTGTAACAAAATTAGTGGTGCACATTCCCCACTTGGGGATAGGTCATAGATTCTACTTCCATAGGAATGGACCTACTATGTACATAAATAAATGCTTCGGCTACACTAATTCTTGTTTTCTTTCAGGAAGTGAAAATAAAAAAAATGTGGTAAGAGATCTTACATATGTAAGCAAGAGGAATGGAGCGACGCAATGAACAAAATGTCACTAGCACACACATCACTAAAGACATGCTATCTGTAAGAAGCTAATGCTCTGTTCATTATGAGTGCAGATGGCTTCTGAGGACTCTGAAGCGACCATTCAAGAGGAAGTACTGGAATTCCCTCTACAAAGCGTGACTAAAGCAAAAGGTCACTGGTTTAGAGAAGATCAACTGGCAGGGGATTATTTGTTCATAGTGACCATCAAAATCATGGATGCTGACCATCATTTCCTCATCATGTCCTAGGACTTTAAAGTAGTGCATGAACTCCCATCGACGATGGACATTATGAAGAAAGCAGGAATTCACAAATACTTCGAACAACCTAGATACAAACCAAACTTCCAGTATTGCACTCAAGTCATGAACACCTTACAACCTGCATTGCATGATCCATTGGTACCAGAAGCTAGACAACTGGATGCAATAGGCGAGTGGATCATTATCCAATTTACACATGACCTAATTAAGGAAGCTTTTGGATGGGAATACGATATTGAAAGAGGAAAGTCGAGGAGAAAAGACCCAATCTTTCATTGATATTAATCGCGTTGATATAGAGGAGGAGCTGAGACTAATTCACCAGCATTTCTGCATTCCCAACATGCACAAATACACTACTCCGCAGAAGATCATAGTGCAGATGCTATCACATGCAACCAAACAAATTGGGAATCAATTCAACATGACTCCATACATTCAAGAACGGCTATTCGAGGCTAAGAAGCAGTGGAATCATAAGAAGTTTCTAAATGGAAGCATGGCCTTAGCTATATTGATATATCACGCTTTGGGCATTAGAGAGCATTTGAAAGAGATGCTATTGTTCCCAGAAGGAAGAAAGGATTCAAGATAGTAGAAGAAGCAAAAACAAGCTCCCAACCTAGAATGAGAGGTACCAAGCGGCTAAGGAAATGATGCAAGCAGAAGCAAAAGTTCCAGCTACGAAGAGGGCACACATTCTTCCAAGGATGAGAGTTGAAGACAATCGACCGATTACGGAAGAAGAATTGACAAAAGCAATGGAAGCTACCCACCAATATGTGGAGGGACATGTAAACCTCTCAGTGCAAGGGCACCATTACCAGCAGGCCCATCAAGACTCGGAACAAAGAAAGAGGCTGACCAAGGTTCACAGATATAGAGAATTGGGGTCAATGAACTCAAGCTCATTAGCAGATACACAAGAAGAACAAGACACCTCGATGCTAAATGTGGATATACGAAGTGATTCAAGAGACGATAGTCAATGGGAAGAATTAAATCAAGTAAATTATGACTTTGGGGTGGAAGGCACAAATATTGAGCAGATGCCTGATAGCACAAGCAGGGATGCCACAAAACAAGAGGCACCTCAAGAAGGAGTCCATGTGATCAAGCTGAATGAAGCATCTAATATTCAAATCCAAGAGACTCTGCTAGCGGGAGAGGTCCTATTCAAGAACCCCAAGGAAGAAAGGGTTGAAAATACCGTTGAAGAATTAGAACCCTTCACACCAATAAGGGTTGTGGTAGAACCCTCCCCTATGGATGCCACATTTCAAGGGAGTGCCACAAAGTTGATTAATAAGAAAGAGGAAAGAAAAGAACATGAAGTACAGCTCCAAATAAGGCAACCACATAATGAGACAATACACGTGGAGCAAGGAAAAGATGTATGCACGGGGGAAGCCCCAAGCATTCCTAAGACATGGTTAAATGTGGATGTCGCTCAGCTCAAGCCAGTCGTCCAACAGATGATACAAACTGCCATGGATACTCAACAACTAATGCTTGAGGCTGATGCTGACTATGACAAGGCAATGCAACAAAAGAACCAATTTCAAGAAATAGGTGAGAATCTATCTGCCCAATTAAGTCAAGCACAAAACATAATAGTAGAGAAAGAGGCAGAAATCCAAGAAACCAAGCATCAATGCAACTCACTAGAAACAAAAAAACAGAAGCTAAAAGAGCAATTAAAATAATTACAAAACAGGTATGAAGCTAGCAAGGCAGAGAAGGCATGAATGAACGCTAGAAGCAAAATTCTAGAATCTCAAATCAAGGTGTACATGGATGAGACTGATAATTTAAGGAACAGGAACAAAGAATTGATGACAACCCTTCTATGCAATCAACCTATCAAAGCTCTTGAAGTGACAGAGAAAGACACACGAGCATTGGAAGAGAGGATTGCAAAGTATGAAGATCAGCTAAAATAAGAGCAAGCCATCATAGCAGATTGGGAGAAGAGGTATATGGATGATACCCCAGAACTGAGAAAGAAGTGGAAGGCAGCAGAAAATCGATATATAGTACAATGCAATGAAGATGTTGATCAACTAGCGGTCATAGGAGAGGAGCTCCTCAAAAACAAGGAAACAATTATGAAAGCCACCAAAGAGATTAAAGAAAAGGATGACTTAATAAGGCAATTGCAGAGTCAATTAGCACAACAAGTCAATGAGGGGACACCAGTAGTTCCACACTCCACAGCAGCTACTGAGGAGATTGAGGTACGTCCTCTTTCTCCCCCCTTACATCATTCACCGATAAGGGAGGACACGGAGACCCACTCTGAAAGACATACTCGGGATATTGCAGAACTAAGCCGACATGAGCGGGCACTACTGGTGTCCCAGCGTACTGAAGATTTTGAAGATCAAGTGGTCAAAGTCATAAAGGTAGCAAAGGC
This sequence comes from Ceratopteris richardii, assembly GCA_020310875.1. NCBI lineage: Eukaryota > Viridiplantae > Streptophyta > Polypodiopsida > Polypodiales > Pteridaceae > Ceratopteris > Ceratopteris richardii. The sequence continues at coordinate 77,410,559 of CM035409.1, forward strand.
TGAAAGCAAAAATCTGGAACATGTAATGCGACCCTTCAATGTACCATATGGATTACTTAAAGAGCAAACACGACAGTACATAAAGAACACAACAAATAAAGAGCCAGATAGCAACCTCTAGTTTAACATGCAAACATTCACCTACACACAAGAGGAATTTGACAAAGTGGATCCTATATGGTGGAGAAAATTTTTGGAGAAGAACCCTACGCTACGGGTACAATGGGAATCATCACCTTATATACTTCAAGTAAATCCATCTTTTTGCCCGATACCTAGAAGATGCTCCTAGACACAATTTTGGGAAGGACAGCGCCAGGGAAGCATAAATAATCAATGGCTCAACTATCCATTACTGTCGAGTCTACCTCGTAACTATCTACCGACCAAAGAATACATGGTTAAAACCATCAAATTTTGGATGGATAGATACACAATTGTACCAAACTTAGCAATCAGAATGACCAACAAAATTTTGAGCATGTTACTCACAGTAATAAAGGTATTTTAGCACGCGCAGTATACATTTTTGAATTTCATCGGCATTAATCAGGGACAGATGCCCTCATTTTTTATCTATCAACTATACCTAGCCAATTGACACTAATGGCCATATGGTCAAGATTAATGTTTTTGCCAAGTACTTACATGCAGACCTTTGAAGAGGCATTTTTCACAGGCTTTTTTGAAACAGATTAAGAAAGTTTTGCAAAAATGTCTTCGAATCTTAATGCAAGACTGGTGGCCTATGAATTAAGTTTCTTTGCTAATCATAGACAGGCACGAGACAACGGGGTGAAATCAAGCCAATGGAAAGAATTAATGCTATGCCAAGCCAATTTGCTTAATAAGCGAGAGCAGAAAGTCATCCTAACATACTCACATCACCACAAAAAGCCTGTCGGGGATGACAGAGTTTAGGAGGAGGGACGTGTGGAAGGGGAATCGAGCAAAAAGAGAAGAAGAAGAAGATCAAAGAGTAAAACTGCTCAGTAAAGAACAAAGTTTATGAAGAAAAAGAACAACTCTCTGCCCAAAGCCCCGTAGGGGCACGCATTAGGCGACAACACCAAAGAACCAGGTCCTGAGGATTGAAATGAAAGAAAGATAACAACCAGGACATTTCACGGGAGGTTGCACACAGCTTCCTCATCCACCAGGAGCAGGCGGTGAAGTGAAACAAGTAGGGAAGAGAGACAACACACGAAGGACTCTTCATCGGATAAGATAACCAATTGTCTGAAGGTCCTAGCTGCCTCCTCGTCCGTTGGATGCGTGCAGTGAAAAGAAATGAATCAGGTCCTAGAGGATGAAAAAGAAGATCCAAGAACAGGACCTTTAAAATGTAACGCTGACTTAAAAGAAAGTAGAGGTCAGCAAAGTGAGGTGTGCGACAAAAAAGAAGTAAACAAGCTCCAAGTAATACAACAGGGTCAGATGTGTGAAGACAAAGACATATCAGAAGACCAAAAGTTAGAAAGAGGTAGAGGCTAAGAAGTTGAAGAGAGTGACTAAGAACATCACATTCTTAGCCACTGATGGCATGCGTGGTAGCGGACTTAATACAACAACCTATATTTATGAATGTACGCAATACCAAGGGGCTAATAGAAGCAAAGGATTAACTTTGGATAAAGTAACAAATTTTTTGACAATCCTTATTGCTTCTTCGACCATCGGGTGCGTGCATTCAGGAGCCATAAACAAGAGGCAGACAAAGGAACAAAGCCTGTCAAGGGACGACAGAGACAAAGAGAGGGAGAGTGTTGCAGAGAAAAGAGGCACAAAAAGAGGAGCCCCAAAATTTTCAAATTTATGGGCATAATTTTCTTCTTCAAAATTCTAGGAAATTCCCTCAAAGCTATGTAAATGCACTAGAGGAGTCCTCTAGATGCATAAGCCCAACTCATTGTAATATATTTCTTGTAAAATAGTAGGAAATTAGAGATTAGCCAATAAAGTGCCGATCACTTGTGTGAAAGGACCATTTTTAGGGCACATGTATATAAGTCACTTGGTGACTCTTTGTAAAGACTTTTTGCCATTCTGAAGAAGGAGAGCTCAAAATTTTGAATTTGCTTCTTTCCTGCAGATTTTCATCTTCTCTATGATCTTTTGTGTGTGTGTGAAGCTTGGAATGTGTGTGTAGGGCTGTTGTCTACCCCTCCCCATCACTTTTGAGCTACTATAGTGTGTGTGTGAGCAAGTACGAGTTGTGGAGTGAGTGAAGGTGTTTCTTGCCATTCACTGTTTTGGCCATAACTTGAAGAGCGGTTGTCAGATTCGAGTGAAAATACCACAGATGCGTCTCGTCGAGAGCTTCGAAACAAACCTCCTATTGGCCATATTTGGAGTTCGGAGCTGGGAGAAACATTCGAATTTGTATTCACTACTGTAAGTGGTATCGTGGCAGACACTTTCATAGTTTAAGTGAGTTGGAGAGGTAGTTTCTTCTTTTCTCTTGCATTTTAGCTGAACCACTTCACTTTCCATCATGTACGCAGACGTCCTCATACACTTGGTTCGGTAGGTTTTTTGGATTGATAATTAAGCGTGTGTCAATCCACCACTATATGCACTTGTGTGGCAAATGAGATTTAGTCTCTTTGACACAAGTCCCTAAGACTTCGTGACTTAGGTACACAATGAGACATTGGCACAAGATCCTATTGCTGAAGTGGTAGAGAATCCAGATGATGATGAGGTAGAGATTAGTTTATTGATACTTGAAGTCAAATAAAAGTGGCCAAAATATATGTGGATCAAGTCCAAGAAGCTAAATTGAAGAAAGAGAGAAAAGGTGGGAAAGAACCACCATTGAAAGAGATTTAGAAGAGTTTCAATTGTTTATTTCCCCTTGAATTAAAGTGTCTCATGGATTGATCTCACAAAAGATGAAGAAGAGGATGGAGATCCCATGGAAGAAGAGGATGGAGATCTCATGGAATTGCCAAATTATAGAGAAGAGTACGAAAGAGAATTCATAGTTGAAAAGGCATCTTCCACTAGGTTTTCCATGAGTAGAACAACAAAGAGAACATTGAGCATGGAGCTATAAAGAATACCCAAGTGAAATGCACATTGATAGTAGAGGAGCTATAGTGTGAAAAGCCACAATTATGGCAAAAAATGACCAAACATGTGGATGTGAAATCCACTCAAACTAAACCTGTAGAGTCTAAACCTAAATGAGATAGTTTGAGGTAAAAAAAGTGTCAATGGAAAAGGTAGGAGAAATAGGATATGAGGGTAATACTTTCCCACCTATATTCAATAATAGGCACTCTTTGAAATGAATTTTAGATAGTGGAGCAAGTGTAGCCATGGGAGAAGTGGGGAAAACCTGCACTACAACCCAAACCCTATGGGAGAAATGGGAAAACCTACACTATGGCCAACTAGTCTAAAGCTATTGCTTATTGATGGAAATATTTAGAGACCCATTGGAGTGCCAGATAATATTAAGTTGAACATGTGAAGTGGATTTTGACACACTCTTGCTATTTTTAATTTTAATCAAGCAAGTAATTATGAGATGATTCTAGGTAGACCATTTATGTATAAATTAAAAGTGGTGCAAGATTAGGGTAACAACACTCTATACTTGCAACACTTGGGGATCACAACTAAAATCAATCTCCACACATTTAAACATGGAATATCCCAACCATTCACTAGAATAATGTACACAAAGATGCTAAATCATCAAAATATGAGTCTTTGATGGATGCAGACATTAAATTGTGGGTTCATAGGCAAGCTCATAAAGAAGAGTAATAGCTAGCACAAAGAAATCCGATAAATTTAGTAGCTCAAGATAGATTGGTTGAAGATCCATCTTATATTCCTCAATGTTCAATATTGAAGAATTTGAACCTTATGGTTGGATGCGAATCCTAGCCACCATGTACATTTATTTTAATGAAAATAATTCAATAGAACATTGTGAGGCTAAAGAACATGATCTTAATGGATTGTTCATGCTTTTGGTTGTTGAGTAAATTGAGGAAGGAGATCCATTATATTATCAAGATGGGAGCTCAAATAATGATGAATTAGTTTGCATACACATGGAACCTGATTTTGATTTAAGAGATGAGTTCTTGACTAAGATTGATGCTAAATATTGTATATAAGATCCTATAAATTGTCCATATCCCGTATACAAAGTTGAGAAAAAAAATGATGAAACTATTACCTCAATAGATTGAAAGTAAGATGAGTTTGAGTCCCAAATATTTCAATAAATATGTGGAAGAAGGCAAAACATTTGTGGCTTTGAGACCTAAGATAGACGCCAAGATAGGAGATTCTTAAAACAATCAAGGAATGAAAAAGAACATGGTTTTCATAGAAGAAGATGGAGAAGAAAAGTGCACATATGTTGGGATAATGCTTCTACCATTAGGGATAATCATCCACATCGGATCACTGGTCATCTCTTAGAAAGGGTAGCTAGCAAGGAGCTTTATAGTTTTCTAGATGGTTTCTCATGCCACAAATAAAGCTTAGGAAGAAGCTAGGTAGAGAATCCTTCATCATAAGTAATTTATGCATTGGATTTTGTACCCTTTTCCTTCCAGTATCTATATTGAGAGTTATAGAGAAACCATTGGAACCGATACCATGTTTAAATGCAATGTTGGGGCTAGATTCCAAGGAGAGAATGATCGATCACATAGACTCAAACATATCTAAGGGTGTGATTTGCATTGAATTACCTTGGGCTATGCATGAATTCATTTATCAATCAAATATTGATACGATCAACATAAAAGGAAGAGAGGTAGCCCACATATGAGAAACTATGATTTTGATAAATATTGAAGGGTTAGTTTGCTTAGAATAATTTATGATTGTTGATCAAATGCATATGGAAGAGCATATGATACTAGGAAAAGATTGGTAAAAGATGCAATTTTCAACAATAAATTATTATCAGGATGCATGCTTGTCAATAATGGACATATGCATGGAATGTTGTCATTTTTGAATCCTTGTTTTGTTGCACCAAAAACTAAAACTTGATTGCACCACATGATTGGAATTCCTCTAAGCGTTTGATGGACACATCTTGGCTCAATCTCAATCACATAGAGAGGAGAGATCAATAGAAGAGTCAAAACCTTCAATAGAGATGGACATTATGCCCAAAGAAGATCAAATGTATTATAGTTCATGTATACTAACCTCCTTTCTTGTCGTTAAAAAAAGAACCGACACAATGCTAATGAAGGTCTCTATGTGCTCGAAGTTCCTTATCACTAAAAGGCTTCAAACTCAATAGCAAACAAAGAAAGTTATCCACATAGGACCAATGTTGAAGAGAGCAACTTTGAAAAAGAGTGAGAAGAGGTAAAAAATTTTGATGTGGCAACTTTTAGAGTAGAAACAACCATACAGGATCCTACAAAGGGTGTAAATATCTTTGAGAAATCACTTCTCTTACCTTGACTTATGCTTGTCAAATGATTTATTTAAAGATTCTTCCATAGTAATGTCTATCTCTAAGGAAATAAGAAAAAATGACACTATATCTTATGATTCTAAGACACGACCAATACAAATGATTAGGCTTATTCAATTGAAATATTTGTGCTTGAGATATACTTGATGTCAACCAAAACATGGTCTTTAGATATCAAAACAGGACAAGTAGATAAATGCAATGGTCATTTTAAATTTTCCAAATTCTTCAAGAATCATGAGGGATTCAAGATCACATGAAATCTAGGATATATTATGGTTCCCTTTGTGTTCATGAAAATACCTTCTAGTTTCATGGTGAAGGCAGGGGCTAAGAAAAAGCTCCTGGAATAGGGGTAGATGAGGAAAGATGAACTCTAAAAGAGGGGGAAGATCCCCAAGCTTCCATATAAGGCCAACAATCAAGCACTCGTAGATGTCTTTAATCCACATCAAAGTTCTTGTGTGTTGATTTTGGGTAAAAAAGTAGAGCCCATGGATTCTGTATCTCACAACTCAAGAGGACAGTAAAAGTTTTTACTTTTCCACACTGAGAAATCACATGGGAATTTTTGGTGGCCTCTTATAGGCTTTTGATGGACACTTGTGGGCAGTCTCTTCATCTACCGGGCATCATTTGTGTATGATGCCTCCTTGGTGGGGGGCTTGTGCAAGACAATGAAGATTACAAACACCACATGCTAGAGAGATGACTCTCCTCCCAACCATATGCCTCTATATATAGCTCTTTCCAAGGGATTGTCTTCTTGGACACATGAATTCTAACCATCCATGTGTTAGCCATGTAACTACATGTGCACCAAGTGTCCTAGTTAACCAAAGTTAACTCAAGTGGATGCTTGTAGAAGGCTCTAGAACTCTTTGGGCAAAATACCCTCCCCATGTACCCCATGGGGGTTGAAACCAAGACCTTATCCTTCACGCTCTTGATACTTAAACAATAAGCTAAGTTGATCACTTGTTTACAAGAGCACATGATCTTCTATGTAAGTCTAGACTCAAGATCTTTGATCATACACACAAGTGACCAAATGGTATCCATTTTCATGTATGTCTAAACTGGCTGGACCCTTGTATCATAAGCATACTTTGCTACATTCTTCTCCCCTTGGAAAAATATTTCGTTCCTAAAAAATAGAGCTATATAAATACTATAGACAATCCCTAAGCCTAATGTTCTAAAACTTGAAGAACATGTCTCAGCTTTGTGGTGGGATCCCTACCCAAATGATTCAAAACACATTTAGCTTATTCCTTATTAGAAAGGATCATTTCAATGTCGAAGTCCTACTTTTTTGAAATTTATGAAATATTTCTAAAGCAGCAACACTTTATCTTGAAGTGTTCCATAAAATAGGAATAAATCTTTTCCCTATTTGAAAAAGAAGATCTTTAAAGTTACTTACTTTGTATCTTCTTACTTACTTGATCTTGAGTATCTTGAGATCATGCTTTTATCCTCTTTGAATTTAAAGTTTTTCCTTGAAGTTTTAATTCCCTTGAGGATCAAATCGAACTTCAAGATTCATTCTAGAACTAAAGGATAATTATCATCCAACGATCCGATATCACATACCATCTTTCCTACATCAATCTGAATATAAAATATGGTGTCCCATACCATCCTAGTTTATATTCACATTAACATGTGAGTGATACTTATATTCTAAACATATCTTTATAGAGTACCTTCTCACGTCAACTCTTTGAAAGGATTTTCAGGCATTACCTCTAACTAAATTTTTTAGGTTTCGATTCCTCCACATGATCATTTCATGATCTCATGCTTTTACCTTGGAAACTTGAAAACCTTTTGATGGAACATCTATCCTCCTCTTCTAGGTTTTTCAAAAGAAAAATCATTTACAATTCCAAGTTTTTGAATTTTTAAAATTTAAGTCCAATTGGTTATACTTGACGATTTATAGCTACAAGAGCTATTTACTTTAAAATTATCATGGTTGTAGACTATATACTTTTACTCTGTTTAGACTTGGAGCATCTTACTCATTTCACACTTTCCATTGGATAGATGGAACTTGAGTGAAAAAATTCCCAAAAAGAACTCGATCGCCAATACTTGGGCAAACTTTGGAGTAGTTCCAATCACAAGTTCTTGGACAAACATTTCCAAGCTTGATCAAGTCTTGTTAATCTCACGAAAAAAATAAAGACTTAGTCTTTATGGTTGAGATCTCTTGAACTATCAAAATTAAGCTTCTTTGCTTACCTGTGGGATTTTAGAGATCTTTCCCTCAACTCAAGTCCAAGCATATACTAATGCCTTTCAAATTGTAAAGCTAAGAATCTCTTCAACATTGATACACCTATGGGTTATTGCAATCATTGGACATAAGTACCACTACCGGTTGTTTAGGACTTTTGGGGAATTACTTACAGTTGAATGAACTTGAAGAATTCCATGCTTATTACTAGGGGCAATTTATTATTCCAATAATTGTGATTCCTTCTAAGGAATCAACAATATGAGCAAATGATTCATCTTGGAATCTTTTGCATTGCTTGAAGGATATTTGAAAGGAATTCTAGACATTCAGATAATATTCAAGCTTTTTACTGCTTTAGTTGTTCATTTCATGAGTATCAATGCTTTAGTTGTTCATTTCATGAGTATCAAATCAGAGGATAAATATCACCTTTAGGATATGTTTCCCATTCCACCATGAAAGTACTTGAACTTTCATTTATGTGATACTTATTCATGTTCTTGAGTTTGAAACAAACATTATTATCATTGGTGAATCTTTTGGTGTTACTAGAGTACTTTAAACATATTGCAACAATCCACTTTGATTGCATTGTTTAAAGTACAAGCATCTTATAATGATTGAATCAATGAATAATAATGTTACTATGAACACATCTTCACATACTTGTCCTTACATATTTATGAACTTTATAGCTTGTTTTGGGAAAAAGTTAATGGATCAATGAAGACCTATTTCTTGGAATTTTTTCTATTCCCAAAAGAAAAATTCACCTTGAATATGATAGGAACAATGCTGTTATAAATTATATGGAATGTGTTGAACAAGGCATTATTGAAGTGTTAATTTATTAATGTATTAATGTGTTTTGGTGTTTTTGATATAGCAATTGAAGGTTTGTGAGGGAGTGAAAGGCATGAAAGGGCGGACATCAATAATCCAACGTTAAGGCGGACATCAATAATCTGACTTATAATTTAGTTTGTAAATAAACCCGTGTAGAAGGTTCTATTGTTAAAAATAGTTAGAAAAGTAGTGGTTAGAATAAGGGTCACTATAGACCACAATTTTTGATATTGAAAGCAAAGGCTTTCCACAAAAGTTACCAACTTTTACTTTCATGCATGCTTTTTGAAGCCACTCTCATGTAACCACTATTTTGACATGATCAAAATTTCCTATAAATACATGCACTCTGTGGACTGTTGAAACAGAGTGCATGGGGGGAGATTGCACCCAATACTGCATTCTGACTCATCTCTTGGCACGTCTATTTTTATGTGTGTTTTCTACATCTATAACCTCTATGTTCATGGAGCAAGATTCTGATAACAGTGGTATCAGAGCCTTGCACACATCACTATAGAGGGGTCTGTTTCTATTCGTTTCAGTGATTGATCTTTGTTTCACTGTTCTCTGTTTGTGATCCGATTTCAATTCCGATTTTGATTTCCATTTCCATTTTCATTTCCAATTCCGATTTAGGTTCCGTTTCCAATTTCGATTCTGATTCCTCTTCTTGTTTCAATTTCAGGTTTCTATTCCAGTTCTAGAACTTGCATTCACACCTACATTTACTCCTTTGACTTACTCCAAGGCGTCGACTAAGGCATAGAACTTAGGCATAACTTAAGGTATAACTAAGGCATAACTAAGGCATAACTAAGTCATAACTAAGGCATAACTAAGGCATTACTTTGGCACCCAAGGCTCCCTTGGAAACCGCTGGTAGCCGTTGGCTACACACAAACCAATTTTAATGTATGAGTGGCAATAAGGAGTTTTATATTCACCAAGGTGGGAGGATTTGAACCCACAACCGCACTCACACAAGGGAAGTGTTTTACCACTACACTATCTCTTTGTGTTTTCACTCTAGTTCTCTTTTCTTATATTTAACACAACTTTCATCTCTTTCTTACTTTTTCAATTCCCAAGAACAACCCTTCCTTTTACATTTTAAGTCAAACAATCTCAAAAATTGTTTTTACATATCTAGCAAGAGGGTTTTTTTCTCTACATCTTCATGTACCCTATGAACACCATGGAGGATTTTGGTGAGTCACCTCTACCCGAGGTAACACTTGAGCAACAACTTGAGCTCCTGTGGCACAAACTTCGAAGTGCTCAGAACGAGATCCGACAACACGACAAAGTACTCCAGAAGATGCAAAATGATGAAGATAACCTTACGAGGGTGGTCAAAGCTATTGTCTCTGCCCAATCGGATGGCACACATTCAAAGATTGCTGTTACCAGTTTTTATGATTTGATGGCCATAAGGATGGCCCTTTAGTCCTTTCATGGTTGTCAGAGTTTGATGATTTTTATACTGATGAAACATATGCTAAAAGTGAAAAGGTCAAATTTGCCACTAACTATTTAGTAGGAAACGCTCAACTCTGGTGGAATGTCTTGCGGCACAGTACAGAGCGTCCAATAACGTGGAAGGCTTTCCAAGATAAAGTGAAGGATTCTTTTCTTCCTCCCCAGTACCATTTACATGTTCGACGTGCGTGTATGACCCTTACATGGAAGAAGGGTGATACGGTTACTACCTACACGGAGTGGTTCTGGCAAAATTTACTATTGGTTCGAATGCTTGAAGATGTGTCGGAGGATAGCTTGCAGTGGAAATATGAAGACCGTTTGGAGGTGGGAATCCAAGATAAGCTTCACACCCTACAACCTACAACCCTCAACGAGGCTATATCTTTTGCCTATGATGCCGAGAAAGAATTCCAGTCCATAATCAAGTCACTCCATCTACAACAATCGCGTCAACGACCACTTTTTGTTAAAACAAATCTTCCCATGAAATGTAATTTTAATGCCCCATCTTACTCTAGTTTCCCTAGTCCACTGCAATCCAACTACTCAACTGCACCTGTTGCTTCATCTCTCCCACCTACCAAACCAGCTACCCTACGAATTTCAGTGATGGATGCCCAACAAAAGCGACCACGAATCACCTATTGGAATTGTGGTAAACTTGGACATACAAAAACGAAGTGCCGATTGCGACCTCTCAACATGAAACCAGCTGCTGCTCAATTACATAACATGGAGGCCCACAATGAAGAAAGTCCTCCTCTTTGGATAGAGGAATCATTGGAGAAGGACTTAAGTACCTTGGGTAACGATATCTCTCTTCAATCTCTACTTTGGATGCGAGGTACTATAAATAACAAAATATTTAAAATTTTACACGATGATGGTAGTTCACATGACTTCATTTCACATTTATTAGTACAAGAACTTAAATGAAAAACGTTTCCTTCCTTGTATAAAGTGAAAGCTAGATTTCAAGGTAATCATTATAATGTAACACGAGAAGTGCAAGATGTTACAATTAGCATAGGCCCATATGTTGATTCACGAATATTTTTAATTGCACCTTTGCAATCTCACGATGTTATACTAGGTATGCCTTTTCTTCATCATTATAACCCACACATTGACTACCATACACATACCTTTAACTTTGAATTTAAAGGTCAAATCATTACTTTGTCTGCACGGCATGATTTCCAACCATTTCCATTGATTAGTCATACTCAAGTAAAACGTGCATTTAGGAATGGATTCAATTCATGCATTGTTTTTATCAGTGTCATCAATGATTATACTCATACACTTCCTGATGCACATAAACCTTTCATGACTACTTATAAGGATTGCTTTATGTCTTAGCATCCCTCTGAACTACCACCATCTCGAGGATCCTTTCACCACAAGGAGCTCATGTCTTTAGTAAAATTGATCTAAAATTGGGATACGATCAGATTCATATGATGCAAAGTGATATTTTTAAGACTGCATTTAGAACTCAAACCGGCCAATGAATTTATGGTAATGCCCTTTGGACTTACTAATGCCCCTGCTACATTTGCAGGAATGATGAACAACATTTTTCTTGATTACCAAGCTTTTTTCTTGTATTTTTCGACGATATACTTGTTTACAGTAAGACTGATAGTGAGCATGAGAAGCATCTTAAAACAATTTTTCATTGACTACGAGAGAACACACTTTACGCTAATCTTGAAAAGGGTTACTTCTTTCAACGTAAGCTAAAATATCTAGGACATATTATTTCAAGTGAAGGTGTGCATGTGGGTAAAAAAAGATCAAAGCTATAGTAGAATGGCCTACACCACAATCAGTCAATGATGTTCGTTCTTTTCTTGGGTTGTCTAGTTTCTATAGGAAGTTTGTTCGAAATTTTTCTTATTTAGCATTGCCTCTTACCTTAAAAAAGAAAATAAAATTTGCATGGGGACTTACCCAACAAAAATCCTTTGAAAAACTCAAACATGCACTTGTTTTACAGTTACCTGATTTTTCACAACCCTTTAATGTTGTTACTTATGCTAGTGGTTCAGGAATAGGTGCTGTTTTAATGCAAAATGATCATCCCATTGCATTTGAGAGTAGGAAGCTTAAGCCCTCAGAAAATAATTATAGTACATATAATAAAGAATTGTTAGCGGTCATGCATGCTTTGCGAATTCGGAAACACTATCTTATGGCATCTGAGGTCTTAATAAAAAGTGATCAATAGGCTATTAAGCATTTATTAAATCAGACCTTAATCTTTGATTGGCATCTTAAATGGCCATCATTCATTCAAAATTTCCAACCCATAATCGAATATCAACATGGTAAAGCTAATATTGTAACTAATGCTCTTAGCCGACTTCCTTCACATTCTGTTGTTTTGCATAATATTTCTGCCTTTTCAAGAAATGGTTTCCACTTATGCATCTGATTTGTATTTTTCATGTGCCTGGCATGACTTTGCCAATGGTGCATCTTTATCTGATGAACATTATACATTTCATAATGGTTTCTTTATTTTCAACATAGATTATGCATAACCCAAGCTTTTAAACATTATTTCCTCAAAGAAATGCATATCTTATATGGGTCATAGAGGCATACAAAGCACCATTTCTACCTGCAAAGATTTCTTCTTTTGGCCACACATGGAAAAAGGTATTGCACATTATGTTTCTCAATGCATTGTATGTCAGCATGTAAAACATCATCATGGTAAACCATTTGGATTATTAATGCCACTTCCCATTCCGAACAAATGATGGGAACAAATTTTAGTGGATTTTATCACAGGTCTTCCCATCACTTCATCACATAATGATATGATTTGGTCAATAGTTGATAGGTTTAGTAAATATGCATATTTCATTCCATGTAAAAAAACTTTGTCTGCACCTCAAGCTGCAAAATTCATTAAATGCAGTTTCCCACATCATGGATTTCCTAAAGTAATGTTATCTGATTGTGATGTTAGATTTTGTAATCATTTTTGGGTGGCCTTATTTCAACACTTTGGTTCTAAAATAGATTTTAGCTCTTCATTTCATCTTGAAAGTAATGGACAAAGTGAGGCTACAAATAGTTCTATTCTTGATTTATTGCGTTGTTATTCATAAGGTAGTTCCACTATCTGGGATGAAAAGTTGCCATTGCTTCAATTTGCTTACAATAACACCACACACACCACTACTGGTCGTGCACCTTTTGAAATTGTTTTTGACAAAAAGCTTCCCTCTCCCATGTCACTCACCCAAACCGATATTTCGATGGCTGATTCTATTGCTCAAGATCATATTTCTATACTTCTATGTTCATGAGCAAATTAAGAAAAGTCAAGAGCGATACACATGTAATATCAATACAAAATGATTAGCTAAGGAATTCAAGGAAAATGATCTTGTGTGCTTGTGTATCATTAAAATACGTCTCAAAACTATTTTGCAACATCCTAAAATTAAACTTGCACCACGCTATTATGGACCGTTTTGCATTCTACAAAAAATTAATGATAATTCATTTAGATTAGATATACAATCTCATTGGAATATACATAAATCTTTTCATATTAGTTTACTTAAACCATTTAAAGGAGCTTTACCACTCACTCCACTACTTGATGACCCTCCTTTAATTGAAGAACAATATATCTTGGTTCTTGAGAAAATAATTGATTAGGATGTCACTACTACACGCATAGGTACTCAATATCATCGATATTTAGTTAAGTACAAAAATCACCCTATTGAAGAATGTCAATGGATACATAAGACACAATCAACACCTCATTATGACCACTTAACTTTTGCATATCACATACAAACACATTAATGTAATTCCTCCATGAACATTTCCATGCATTTGTTTTTACATGGAACATGCTTATTTTCGTGAACATGTGACTGGACATCCATGTTTATTTTTATTTTATCAACTGAGGTCAGTTGTTTTTTCAATTAAGGAGGATGTTATAAATTATATGGAATGTGTTGAACAAGGCATTGCTAGAGTGTTAATTTTGTTAATGTAATAATGTGTTTTGGTGTTTTTGATATAGCAATTGAAGGTTCGTGAGGTCGTGAAAGGCGTGAAAGAGGGGATATCAATAATCCAATTTTAGGGTGGACATCAATAATCCAATTTATAATTTAGTTTGTAAATAACCCGCATAGAAGCTTCTATTGTTAGAAACAATTATAAAAGTAGTGGTTAGAATAAGGTTCATTGTAGATCGCAATTATTGATATTGAAAGCAAAGGCTTTCTACAAAAGTTACCAACTTTTACTTTCATGCATCCTTTTTGAAGCTGCTCTCATGTAACCACTATTTCGACATAATCGAAAATTCCTATAAATACATGCACTCTATGGACTGTCGAAACAGAGTGCATGGGGGGAGATTGCACCCAATACTGCATTCAGTCTCATCTCCTGGCGTGTCTATTTTTCTGTGTGTTTTTTGCATCTGTAACCTCTGTGTGCATGTGAGCAAAATTCTGATAACAAATGCACAATTCATGAAATAGAAAACTAGACTATTTCATTCGTGTCTTTATGGAATTATTGTTGATATATTTAGGTAGTGATGTGTGTGAACACTCTAGGACCGTCGGGGCACTTTTTTCCCTCTTTAGGAGGTTTTTTGCCTCGGCTTGTATATATGCCTATTGCTCTAATGGGCTACTTATCTTTGTACATTCTAGTGGTAATACATTTAGTATTGTGTGTTGTGCTCCAAGCTTCTTCTTCTTCCTTGTGCTGTTCGCGTGCTTCTACAGACGCCTAACTCCAACAATTGGTATCAGAGCAGGTCGCCGCTTCATCTAGGGCATTGTCGACACCTCCCGATTGCTCTCTCAGAATCGCATGAATTTTCGCCTCCGAACATATTATCACAGCGCTTGTGCAGGCTATTTTGTCTTTTTGTACCAAAGGTATATACCCATTTTGGTTTGCTAGTATAAGCATCTCAAAGTCTGCTACAGGTTTAACAGAATTCATCTGGGCAGTTCTCTTCAACTTTTTGAGATACAATCAATTTTCTGCATCAAGGTATTTTAGTCACTGGCCATGGCTGAAAGTAGTGATGTATTTTGTATGTTGGCTATTGAGGATAAGTGGGATGGTACCAACTACACGTTGTGGGCTTATATGATGTAACATGTATTGGTTACAAAAGGACTGTGGAACATTGTGCAGGGTGTTGAAAAATGTCCTATCACACCTACAATTGTTACAACTGCAGGTACTAAAGCTGATGCAGAAGGTGTCGAAGATGATGATATTCTGCATATTCCTGTTCGTGCTGTGGTTTCTGTTGCACCTACTGTAGAGAAAATTTGTTGGGATGGCAGAGATGCCCAAGCACATGCATTGATAGCTTTGTCTGTCAAACGTGCCATTATTCCTTACATTCACTCTTGTAGAATAGCTAAGGATGCTTGGAATACACTTACCACATTGTACCAAGCTAGGAATGAGGCTCGTGTTGCTTACCTCCAAAAACAGTTGGAGAGTCAGCACATGAATGAAGGTGATTCTATGGACAATTTTCTAACAAAGATCAAAGACTTGAAGGAACAATTGATTTCTGCTAATGAGGTTATACCAGATAGCTCACTTGTGCAGACCGTTTTGAATGGTCTTCCTGATTCATACCAGAGTTTTGCTTCTACTCTTCGGTTGATGATCAAAGGCAATCCAAATGCCTATTCATTTGAGTAGTTCGTCTCTATTCTATTGCAGGAAGATCAATCAAGGCAGAACATGTCCATTATGCATGTTGGAGATCAAACTTTCCTGGCTAGTCAGAAGGGCAAAGGAAAATGGAGCTCCTCAATTAGTAAGCAAAAATCTACTGATTTTGCACAATCGAAGAGGGAAGACAACGATGAAACGAAATAAAAAAAGCAGAAATTATTTTGCAAGTATTGTAAAGGAAATGATCATATCATAAAAAACTATCCAAAATTGGCTGCTAAAGAGGCAAAGAAGAAAGAGGCTAGAATGGTTGTTATAGAGGCCTCTACAGCAAAATCAGAGTCTACTAATCTAGTGCAGGAAGAAGAATGGGCATTTACTACTGTTTGCAGTTTTGACCCATCTTCTCATGAGCAGTGCATGACTGCAGTAGACTAAGATGTTTGGTACTTTGACAGTGGGGCGACCAAACATATTACCTCACAGCACAGTTTCTTCTCTTCACTCGAGCTTGCCCCTATAGGGAATACCGTTACATGTGCCAACAACTCCTCTTATCTTGTTATGGGAGTTGGTGAGATCATTTTGACTACTGCTGATGGTAGTTCTTTCACTTTCTTAGATGGTTTGTTTGTGCCAGGGATCAAGAAAAATCAGTCATCAGTTTTTGCATTAGCCAAGATTGGCTTGGTTGTGAAATTTGTCCTGATCTGCCAAATGACGACGTGATTATTGCTTCTGGAATTTTATGTCGTGGGCTGTATAAGCTCATAGACTATGAAAGATCTCTAAATGATTCGGCATGTGCAGTACATGATTCTCAGGCTATGTCAGATGCAAAGCTTGTTGATATATTTAGGTAGTGATGTGTGTGAACACTCTAGGACCGCCGGGGCACTTTTTTCCCTCTTTAGGAGGTTTTTTTCCCCCGGCTTGTATATACGCCTATTGCCCTAATGGGCTACTTATCTTTGTACATTCTCTAGTAATACATTCAGTCTTGTGTGTTGTGCTCCAAGCTTCTTCTTCTTCCTTGTGCTGTTCGCGTGCTTCCGCAGACGTCTAACTCCAACAATTGGTATCAGAGCAGGTCGTTGCTTCTTCTAGGGCGCTGTCGACACTCCTCCGTTTGCAGTCTCAGATTCGCACAAAATTTGGTGAGCATACTCAGGGTGTTTCCGAGATCAAAACAGCTTTGCTTTGTGGTGCCGAAATCACGATCTGAGCTCGTTTCGGCCTCCGAACGCACTATCGCAGTGCTTGTGCAGGCTATTTCGTCCTTTTGTGCCAAAGGTATATACCAGTTTCTGTTCGCCAGTTTAAGCGTCTCGAAGTCTGCTACAGGTCTAGCAGAACTCGTCTGGGCAGTTCCGTTCAACTTTTTGAGATACAGTCAATTTTCTGCATCAAGGTATTTTAGTCACCGGCCATGGCTGAAAGCAGTGATGTATTCCGTATGTTGGCTGTTGAGGATAAGTTGGATGGTACCAACTACCCATTATGGGCTTATATGATGCGACATGTACTAGTTGCAAAAGGATTGTGGAACATTGTGCAGGGTGTTGAAAGACGTCCTATTACACCTGTAACGACAGGTACTGCAAATACAGGTGTTGGAGCTGATGAAGATGGTGTCGAAGATGATATTCCGCAGATTCCTGTTCGTGCTGCTGTTTCTGTTGCACCTACTGCAGAGCAGATTCGTTGGGATGGCAGAGATGCCCAGGCACATGCATTGATAGCTTTGTCTGTCAAACGTGCCATTATCCCTCACATTCGCTCTTGCAGAACAGCAAAGGATGCTTGGGATACACTTACCACTTTGTACCAGGCTAGGAATGAGGCTCGTGTTGCTTACCTCCGAAAACAGTTGGAGAGTGAGCACATGAATGAAGGTGATTCTATGGACAGTTTTCTTACAAAGATCAAAGACCTGAAGGAACAATTGATTTCTGCTGATGAGGTTATACCAGATAGCTCACTTGTGCAGACCGTTCTGAATGGCCTTCCTGATTCATATCAGAGTTTTGCCTCTACTCTTCGATTGATGATGAAAGGCAATCCGAATGCCTTGTCATTTGAGGAATTAGTCTCTGTTCTGTTGCAGGAAGATCAGTCCAGGCAGAACAGGTCCATTATGCGTGTTGCAGATCAAGCTTTCCTGGCTAGTCAGAAGGGCAAAGGAAAATGGAGCTCTTCTACTAGTAAGCAGAAATCTGCAAATGCTGCACAATCGAAGAACCAGGATAAAGATGAGAAGAAATCAGAAAAGCAGAAATTGTTCTGCAAGTACTGTAAAGGAAATGATCATATTATAAAGAACTGTCCAAAACTGGCTGCTAAAGAGGCAAAGAAGAAAGAGGCTGGAATGGTTGTTGCAGAGGCCTCTACACCAAAAACAGAGTCTGCAAATCTTGTGCAGGAAGAAGAATGGGCGTTTACTACTGTCTGCAGTTTTGACCCATCTTCTCATGATCAGTGCATGTCTGCAGTAGACTCAGATGTTTGGTACTTTGACAGTGGGGCGACCAAACATATTACCTCGCAGCGCAGTTTCTTCTCTTCACTCGAGCCTGCCCCTACAGGGAATACTGTCACATGCGTCAATAACTCCTCTTATCCTGTTATGGGAGTTGGTAAGATCATTCTGACTACTGCTGATGGTAGTTCTTTCACTTTGTCAGATGCTTTATTTGTGCCAGGGATCAAAAAGAACCTGTTATCAGTTTCTGCATTAGCCAAGATTGGCTTGGTTGTGAAATTCGTTGATGACAGGTGTACAGTCCATGATCTCTCAAATGGCGATGTGATTATTGCTTCTGGCATTTTATGTCGTGGGCTGTATAAGCTCATAGACTATGAAAGATCTGTGAATGATTCGGCATGTGCAGTTCATGATTCTCAGGCTATGTCAGATGCAAAGCTTTGGCATGCACGCTTTGGTCATCTGAATTTTGCTAGCTTGTTACGCTTGCAGAAATCTGAAATGGTGTCCTCTTTGCCCAAACTTGAGGCACCTGGAAAACATGTTTGTGAAGGCTGTATTTTGGGCAAAATGCAGCGTTCTTCCTTTCCAAAAGATGGTTCAGTTCGGGCTATGCAGAAATTGCAGCTTGTACATAGTGATGTCTGTGGTCCTATGCAGACACCCTCTTTTGGAAATTACCTTTACTTCGTGACTTTCATTGATGATTTTTCCAGGCATGCATGGGTATATCCACTCAAAGCAAAGTCCGAAGTGTTCATGTGCTTCAAACAGTTTTTGGTTTTGGCTGAAAATCTGTCAGCATGTAAAATGGGCACCCTCCGTTCTGATCGAGGGGGGGAATATATGTCTTCAGATTTTAATGCATTTCTGGCTGAACGTGGGATAAAACACCAGTGTACAGTGCCGTATACACCTCAACAGAATGGAGTTGCTGAACGAAAGAACAGGTCACTCATGGAGATGGCGAGGTGCATGGTCAAAAGTCAGGCTTTACCACATAGTTTCTGGCTTGAGGCTGTCATGTGTGCAGCATATGTACTGAACAGGTGTCCCACCAAAGCGTTGCAGTCTATCACTCCATATGAGGCTTGGCATGACCGCAAGCCATCTGTTGCTCATCTGCGTGTTTTTGGTTGTTTGGCATATGCATTAGTGCCTGAACAACATCGCAGAAAATTGGATGATAAGGTAGTAAAATGTATTTTTGTTGGGTACAGTTCTGAAAGTAAAGGCTATCGTCTGTATCATCCACAGACTAAACGCATTCTGGTTAGCCGTGATGTTGTCTTTGTGGAAGATGCTATTCAGCCATTGCTTTCATGTACTAAGGAGACATCTGTTAGCTCCAAAGACATGTATGATACTTTGATGCCTCTTTTTACAGGTGGACAGGCTAGTGCTGGTCCTAATGAGGCAACTTCTCAGCCTTTGCAGGTTTCATATGATGATGCAGATCATTCCATTTCTGATGCAGATTTACATGATGCACTTGTTGATGAGAGAGCTGATATTGAACAGGCAAAAACTATGCCAAAATGGCTGGTGCAGACTTTGCGTGACAGCAAATTAGATGCACCTTTGTCATATCGTACTCGTTCAGGCTCTCATAGTACCTCCTTTGCATCAGATTGCTATGCTATGGCTGCATCTAGTCTCTGTGATGAGAATGAGCCTGTTTCTTTTGATGAAGCACAAAATTCAGAAAATTGGAAGGCTGCTATGCAATCTGAATATGATGCTATAATGAAGAATGGTACATGGTCTTTATGTGACTTGCCTCCTGGCAAGAAGGCCATTGGCACTAAGTGGGTATACAAGCTGAAGCGTAAACCTGATGGTACAGTTGACAGGTATAAGGCTAGGCTTGTTGCAAAGGGTTATGCACAGGAAAGAGGCATTGATTTTGATGAGACCTTTGCACCTACATGCCGTATGACTACTGTTCGGAGCATTTGTGCACTTGCAGCCCATCATGGTTGGAATGTACATCAGTTGGACATTAAAACAGCATTTCTGAATGGTGACTTGCATGAAGAAGTGTATGTTTTTCAGCCCCGTGGCTTTGTGCAGAAAGGGCATGAAAACCAGGTGTGCAGGTTAAAGAAGGCATTATATGGTTTAAAGCAAGCACCACGTGCTTGGTATGAGAAAATACATGCCTATCTGATTGCACATGGTTTTGAGAACAGTCCAACTGAAAGCACCTTATATGTTAAGCGTGCTAATGATGTGCTTCTGATCATTGTTGTCTATGTAGACGACATGCTGCTCACTGGTCCTCTTGAGAAGCATATTGCTGATTTCAAGGCTGATTTGCATGCCTCATTTGAGATGTCTGATTTGGGGCATTTGCATCACTATTTGGGCATTCAGTTTATGCAAGTTGATGGTGGAATGGCTTTGTGTCAAACGAAATATATTGACACATTATTGCAGCGTTTTGGCCTTGAAGACTGTAAGCCTATTGCCACTCCTATGGAGACAGGTTTACGATTGAGTCTTCATGATGCTGGAGATGCATTTGATGCTGTTCTCTATCAGCAGGCTGTTGGATGCTTGATTTACTTATGCATTACTCGGCCAGATATTCAGTTTGCTGTCTCACAGATGAGCAGGTTTATGCATTGCCCAGGAGTCACGCATTGGAAAGCGGTTAAGCGCATCTTTCGCTACTTGAGTGGTACTCGGCTACTTGGGTTGTTTTATCCCAAGGGGGGATCACTACCGCCAGATTTGCATGCTTTTTCTGACTCAGATTGGGCTGGTTGCTATGACACTCGTGTGTCCACCAGTGGTTTTTGCTTCATGCTTGGTAGCTCATGTATATCTTGGTTGAGCAAGAAGCAGCCTACTGTGGCCACTTCCAGTTGTGAGGCTGAGTATAGGGCAGCTTTCACAGCGACTGTTGAGTGTGTGTGGCTCAGACGCCTTATGGCTGATTTGGGTGTTGGCCAGTCTTCTGCCACCACCATCTTCACTGACAGTCAGAGCGCATTGGCAGTTGCGAGGAACCCTGTGTTCCATGCTCGCACTAAGCACATTGAGGTGCATTATCACTATGTCAGGGAGAGGTTCTCTGCTGGGGAGATCAGCTTGGCATATGTGCCCACGCAGGAGAACATTGCAGACCTTTTCACGAAGGCTCTGCCTAGGGAGAAGTTTGAAGCTTTCCGCAAAGCTTTGGGCTTACTTCCTTTTGTGGAGTGATTTCCACATAGCTCGGCACTTCCTTATACATGAGTGCCAGCTCCTTGTTCACCGCATCACTCCCAGGGGGGATTTGTTGATATATTTAGGTAGTGATGTGTGTGAACACTCTAGGACCGCCGGGGCACTTTTTTCCCTCTTTAGGAGGTTTTTTTCCCCCGGCTTGTATATACGCCTATTGCCCTAATGGGCTACTTATCTTTGTACATTCTCTAGTAATACATTCAGTCTTGTGTGTTGTGCTCTAAGCTTCTTCTTCTTCCTTGTGCTGTTCGCGTGCTTCCGCAGACGTCTAACTCCAACAAAGCTTTGGCATGCATGCTTTGGTCATTTGAATTTTGCTAGTTTGCTACACCTCCTGAAATCTGAAATGGTGTCCTCTTTGCCCAAACTTGAGGCACCTGGAAAACATGTTTGTGAAGGCTATATTTTGGGCAAAATGCAGCATTCCTCCTTTCCAAAAGATGGTTTAGTTTGGGCTACTCAGAAATTGAAGCTTGTACATAGTGATATCTGTGGTCCTATGCAAACAGCTTCGTTTGGAAATTATCTTTAGTTTGTGACTTTCATTGATGATTCTTCTAGGCATGCATGGGTATATCCTTTAAAGGCAAAGTCCGAAGTGTTCATGTGCTTCTAACAATTTTTGGTTGTGGCTGAAAATCTGTGAGCATGTAAAATGGGCACCCTCCATTCTGATCGAGGGGGGGAATATATGTCTTCTAATTTCAATGCATTTCTGGTTGAACGTGGGATAAAACACCAGTGTACAGTGCTGTATACACCTAAAAAAAATGGAGTTGCTAAACAAAGAACATGTCACTCATGGAGATGGCGAGGTGTATGGTCAAGAGTCAGGCTTTACCACATAGTTTCTGGCTTGAGGCTGTCATGTGTGTAGCATATGTACTTAACATGTGTCCCACTAAAGCACTGCAGTCTATCACTCCATATGAGGGTTGGCATGATCACAAGCCATGTATTGCTCATTTGCATGTTTTTGGTTGTTTGGCATATGCATTAGTGCCCGAACAACATTGCAAAGAATTGGATGATAAAGTAGTAAAATGTAATTTTTTTGGGTACAGTTCAGAAAGTAAAGGGTATTGTCTGTATCATCCATAGATTAAACGCATTCTGGTTAGATGTGATGTTGTTTTTGTGGAAGATGTTATTCAGCTATTGCTTTCATGTACTAAGGAGACATCTATTAGGTCCAAAGACATGTATGATACCTTGCTGCCTCTTTTTACAGGTGGACAGTAAAGTGCAAGTCCTAATGAGGCAACTTCTCAACCTTTGCAAGTTTCTTGTGATGATGCATATCATCCCATTTTGGTGCAGATTTACATGATGCACTTGTTGATGAGAGACCTGATATTGAGGAGGCAAAAACTATGCCAAAATGGCTAGTGTAGACTTTGCGTGACAGTAAATTAGATGCACACCTGTCATATTGTACTCGATCAGGCTCTGATAGTGCATCTTTTGCATCAGATTGCTATGCTATGGCTGCATCTAGTCTTTGTGATGAGAATGAGCCTGTTTCATTTGATGAAGCACAAAATTCAAAAAATTGGATGGCTACTATGCAATCTAAATATGATGCTATAATGAAGAACGGTACTTGGACTTTATGTGACTTGCCTCTTGGCAAGAAGGCCACTGGCACTAAGTGGGTTTACAAGCTAAAGCGTAAGCCTGATGGAACAATTGATAGGTATAAGGCTAGGCTTGTTGCAAAGCGTTATGCATAGGAAAGAGGCATTGATTTTGATGAGACCTTTGCACCTACATGCTGTATGACTACTGTTCAAAGCCTCTGTGCACTTGCAACCCATCATGGTTGGAATGTACATCAGTTGGACATTAAAACTGCATTTCTGAATGGTGACTTGCATGAAGAAGTGTATGTTCTTCAGCCCCGTGGCTTTGTGCAGAAAGGGCATGAAAACCAGGTGTGCAGGTTAAAGAAGGCATTATATTGTTTAAAGCAAGCACCACGTGTGGTATGAGAAGATACATGCCTATTTGATTGCACATGGTATTGAGAACAGTGCAACTGAAAGCACCTTATATGTCATTAGGGATAAAAGTGAGCCCTGCATGGGCCTTATAAGGATCCCTAATTTTTAGTGATTAAAATTACGATTGTAAAAGATTAAGGGAAAAAGCAATACCACTAGTGGTTTTGTCTATTAAAATGTAGAAGGAAAAAGATTTCAAATGAATGCTGAATCAAATTCAATTGATTCCATTGGATATTTTCCTTTCAATGGCTAGGACGGAAAGAACAAGAGGAGAACGCAATGATTGCATCCACATTCTAGTAGCACAATAGAGAGAGAACACCATATGCACAGTCTATCGGAGCCATCCATTTATAATGATCGAATGGCGTAGTGCGATTGGCACTAATCCGTGAAATTCAAGCCTTGTAAGCCATTAGATTTCATCTTGATCAGACATTGCTACGCGATTGCCGCTGATCCATGTAGAGTCTTCATTCAGGTCCATTGGATATATGCTAGATCCAATGGACCACATCTACTGGCACATTTCAAAAAGCTCTTTCATTTGTAGCAATCGGATCAAAGGTAGATCAAAGGGTACAAAATGAAACGTGCATTTTCAAATAGACATTCATCTTCGACCATCAGATGAGATGGGAAATCTAATGGTCCCACATGCTGTGGCACATTTTTTCTTGTCTTCTAAACAAGAACCACAGGTTCCTCTTATGATCCAATGGCCTATGTTTCAAGTTGCCTTGATATTTGCAAAATAGCACCATTCGTTGGATGCTTGGATTATCCAATGGCTACGATTCAAATTTTCAAAATTCCAAACCACTCTTCTCACAAAAACCATGAATTCATAGTGGTTTTAGAGGCTTTGACTAGCAAAAAACAAGGGAAGCCTAGTCCTAGTCTAGTGAATTGGGAATCTAGACTGTGGCCACCACCCTCTTCTCATTGGTCCATCACTAATCACTCCTTAATCTAAAAGGCCCATGCAGGGTTCATTTTTTCCCCTAATGTTAAGCATGCTAATGATGTGCTTCTGATCATTGTTGTCTATGTTGATGACATGCTGCTCACTGGTCCTATTGAGAAGCATATTGCTGATTTTAAGGCTGATTTGCATGCCTCATTTGAGATGTCTGATTTGGGGCATTTGCATCACTATTTGGGCATTCAGTTTATGCAAGTTGATGGTGGAATGGCTTTGTGTCAAACAAAATATATTGACACATTATTGTAGCATTTTGGCCTTGAGTAAGTCTATTGCCACTCTGATGGAGACAGATTTACGATTGAGTCTTGACGATGCTGGAGATGCATTTGATGCTTTCCTCTATTAGTAGACTGTTGGATGCCTTATTTACTTATGCATTACTCGGCCAGATATTCAGTTTGCTGTCTCACAGATGAGCAAATTTATGCATTGCCCAGGTGTCAAACATTGACAGGCGGTTAAGTGCATCTTTTGCTACTTGAGTGATACTCGACTACTTGGGTTGTTTTATCCCAAGGGGGGATCACTACCGCCAGATTTGCATGCTTTTTCTGACTCAGATTGGGCTGGTTTTTATGACACTCATGTGTCCACTAGTGGCTTTTTCTTCATGCTTGGTAGCTCATGTATATCTTGGTTGAGCAAGAAGCAGCCTTCTGTGGCCACTTCCAGTTGTGAGGCTGTGTATAGGGCAGCCTTCATAGCGACTATTGAGTGTGTGTGGCTTAGATGCCTTATGGATGATTTGGGTGTTGGTCAGTCTTCTACCACCACCATCTTCATTGATAGTCAGAGTGCATTGGCAGTTGTGAGGAACCCTGTGTTCCATATTGCTCGCACTAAGCACATTGAGGTGCATTATCATTATGTCAGGGAGAGGTTCTCTGCTGGGGAGATCAGCTTAGCATATTTGCCCACACAAGAGAACATTGCAGACCTTTTCACGAAGGATCTCCCTAGGGAGAAGTTTGAAGCTTTCCACAAAGATTTGGGCTTACTTCCTTTTGTGAAGTGATTTCCACATAGCTTGGAACTTATACATGAGTGCCAGCTACTTGTTCACCGCATCACTTTCAAGGGGGATTTGTTGATATATTAAGGTAGTGATGCGTGTGAACACTCTAGGACCGTAGGGGCACTTTTTTCTCTCTTTATGTACATTCTAGTGGTAATACATTCAGTATTGTGTGTTGTGCTCCAAGCTTCCTTATGCTATTCACATGCTTCCGTAGATGTCTAACTCCAACACTTGTCACATTTCCTAAAGATTGCTTACTTAGGTTTTTTCTTGAAGCTATAACTTAAATGAAACTACAAAGTAACTCTCTAATTCTTTAAAAGGAAGAGTTTTATCAAAGTTTCCTTATTTTCTTAGCAAGCTTCATCGTTACTAGAGATGCAAGCATGGAACCTAACATTTATCTATTGAATTTAAAAGTTCAATTGATGCCAAGGTTCAATATTTGATTTCCATCACTCCTTAGGATGGAATCAAGTGAGAACTTACAAAAATTGCATAGTTTTTCTTGGCACTTTTCATCCTTACGAATGATACAACTTATGGAACATACTAACTATCTTTTAAACTTTAAAAATTCAATTAGTTTAAGTACCATTTAGTCTTATTTGATTTCTATCAGGTCTTGGGATAGAATCAAGTAAAAGCGTTCATTAGAAAGAAAGATCTAAGGAAAGTTTTGTTAAGTTATCATCCTACTTGGATGCATGAGAAAAAATTTCTAGTATGTTTGTGTATGGGTGCATGACATGCATGCATAGTAAGCTCAAGAACTACTTGAATTAAGTTTAGGGCATGAAAAGAAACACATGCCAACACGTCCATGCAAGTACTCAAATTTGCATGCAAGTACGTGAATTTGCATGCAACTACATGCATTCGCATGCAAGTATGTGCATTCACATGAAAATACATGCATTCACATGCAAGTATGTGCATCCACATGCAAGTACATGCATCCACATCCAAGTACATGCATTCACATGCAAGTACGTGCATTTGCATATGAAAATGCAAAAGAATGAGGATTATGATCACCACATGCTAGAGAGATGACTCTCCTCCCAACCACATGAATCTATATATAGCTTTCTCCAAGGGATTGCCTTCTTGGGTACGTGGATTCTAACTGCATGTAAATGCATGTGCACCAAGAGCCCCAATTAACTAGATTTAACTCAAGCGGATGCTTATAGAAGGCTCTAGAGCTCTTTGACCAAAATACTCTTCCATGTACCCCATGGGGGTTGAAGACAAGATGTTCTCCTTCACGCCCTTGAGACTTAACCTAAGTTATGTGGATCACTTATTTACAAGAGCACATGACCTGCTATGTAAGTCTAGTCTCGAGATCTTTAATCATACACACATGTGATCAAATGGTATCCGATTTCAGATCTGTCTAAACCGACCAGACCCTTAACTCATAGATTTACTTTATTATAGCTTGAAGCGCCTCTTAGGAGAGATAAAGAACCCTTATTTTTCTCTTTCTTGCTTTCTCAACTTTCCACCTTGCCTGCCAATGGATTCATCCCTAATTTCAATGATGAAGATGACTTCAAGCTGTGATTCTTTCCAAAAAATCTCACGTGATTTCTAAAAGATCTTCCTAAATGAAGTTGTGATACCAAATGTAAGCTCTCTCTAAAGAAAATCTTAAAAGAAGAGTAATGTGTGTGCTACTCATCTCCCATCCTTTATATTACTTGTACTGAAAATAGTAATGCTCTTGAATGCATGAGTTTCAACATGTGGCCATCATGCAACACTCAGTCCCATTACCCATGTGGTACCTTATAATATTCCCTAAGCTAATCGACCAACCTTAGTCCTTAGGAACCACACAAATGAGATGGTATTTGTAGACCGATGTCTAACATACGATAATATTGTGGATCTTTTTACAAAGTCTCTACCTCCTAAGAAGTTGTAAGCTTCTTGAAAAGCTTTGGCCTCACTCTCTTATGTGGATTCATGTAGTCTACATTGGTTGATATTTCCTTATACATAAGTGTTAGCCCCTTGTTCATCACATCACTCTCAAAATGGTTTGTTTAGGATTTATAGGGCATGTTTTTGGATGTTTAGGAAGTTTTTACCCATGGCTGGCATATATGCCCATAACCCTAAAGGGTTATGTATCTTAGCACATTCTACACTTAGAAATACACTTTGTGTTGTGCTGTTTCTTCTTCTTCCTTGTGCTATTTGTGTGATTCCAAATCCCCAAACTCAAATAAATACTGTACTCGGCTCGGGTAAGTCTGCTAGTGTAAAATACAAGAGAAGTCATAGAATAATGCATATTTTATAAACAATGGTTTCCAAAAAAATCTTTTTAATTGAAATTCTTCTAATTGGAAGGCTTTCAAAGGTTTCAACTGATTTGACCTCCCTCAAGTTAATATCGAGTAAAAAATTATTTTGTAATTATTCACAAATAAAATAATTTTGAATCAACAAATAATGCAACCTAGATTACCATTCTTCCACCAAATTATGCATGATATAGGTCGAAAATTATTCATATGATATTAAAATGTAGAGTATAAAAAAGGAATTATAAGGTACAATATCTTCCTACTTAATATACAAAAACTTGATGAAGTTTCTTTTATATACAAAAAATTGATGAAGTTTCTTAGTTTCATTGCTAAAGGCAGCAGCACAACAACAACAACAGAAATTAGGTGGGGTTTTGAATAAAAAATTTACCTCAAATGAGAATGCAAGGTTAACCCTAGTATAAGGGCGTATAATCCTATGGGTTTATAAGCCTAATTTTGTTTTAATTGGAAATTTAGCCCTCATTATTCACGATTAAGAATCACCATCCATATTTGAAGATAATCCAGTCATGCTAAGACAAAAAGAGAATGACATAGCAGATATATATATATATATATATATATATATATATATATATATATATATATATATATATATATATATATATATATATATATATATTAAGATAAAGGAAGTTCGGCCTTAGCCTACTCTCTCGGACTTGAATTAAATAAAGGAAAAATACAAAAGAAGGGGACTAGTGCCCACGGGATCCCCCGAATCCCACAACGCGGGGGAAGCTTTTATAGAGTGTAGCTGGCTTTACAAGAAAAAGGTTAATCGTCCACTCATCACCCTCAAGCGGGGCCCACGTGGGTAAAGTGTGTTCTTGATGACTCCTAAAAGAAAGAGGGGGTTTCTTACAATTAGCAATCCTTTTGCCAAGGAGGAACAGTCAATACTCAATCGACCAGAGTTTTGAGCGTTCTCGAGAGTCGTGGAGCGACCATTGGCTTCTCCCAACAGAGCTGGCTTCCAACTGATATATTTCTGATGACTAATTTTCATTCTGATGATCTGCCATAGCCTTTGTGGTAGGCCTTGCAAGGCTTACATGGAGTTATAGAGGAGGTTGATAAACCTCGCATCCCCATCATGTGGAGCCCACTTGGTTTTAAGCTTATTGTTGACATACTGTAGCTCTTTGTGATGTCTGAAGGGGGGGGGGGGGTTTACAGTTAGCAATTCTTCTACCAAGAAGGAAAAGGGACTTCTCGATCGACCATTCCTTGGGGGTATTGCCAAAGTTTTGAGCACATCTTTCTCGCCAAATCTTCCAGAGGATCTCTCCCCTAATCGCATTACACAATGCCGCAGAGCAACCGATCACCTCACCAATGGGGGCTTGCTTCCAATTGATTTGTTCTTGGAGTCCCAAAGAACGACCAAGAGCCCTCCATAACCAAAGGGATTCAGGGCAAGCAAAGAACAAGTGACCTATATCCTCTTCGCTATGGCAACATCGCTTGCACCAGGGTGGAACCCCACAGATCTTGTTAGCTTTTGCATTGGTCCATATTCCACGGTGTAGGATTTGCCATAGGAGAACCGACTTTTTGTTTTCAATGAGAGGGTGCCA
The DNA here is from genome assembly GCA_020310875.1 of Ceratopteris richardii. Classification (NCBI taxonomy): domain Eukaryota; kingdom Viridiplantae; phylum Streptophyta; class Polypodiopsida; order Polypodiales; family Pteridaceae; genus Ceratopteris; species Ceratopteris richardii. The sequence goes on from CM035409.1 coordinate 77,439,973, forward strand.
GATAGACATAAATTTCATATCCCATCGAAGTCGCATCCAGTTGAGACACCATTTCTTGTTGAGATTGATGTGAATGTCATTGCAAGCTTTGACATATGGAAGCTTGGAGAGGTGATTACCATTACACCATTTAAGGTCCATTGGGTTCCGAGAGTCCTGTCCCATAAGTAGTCGCATTTTAGATCGGTCCATGGCATGGCGTCTGCTCAATAAAACATTCCATTTCGTATGTGACCGCAGTAGTAGGATCAAGGCCTTCAAAGTCCACCCATCTGTTCGTGTCCTTTTTCCAGAGGTGCTTCCATTGTTTGAATCCCTTATTCCAGAGTCTCTTGGCACTCAAGACATTCCAAGGCTCCACGTTTCTCATGCCTTGGATCGGGAACCAAATAGAGTCGTTTTGTCAGATACCTGCAGCCCACTTCCAATCTTCACTGATTTTGATGTGAGGTTTGAATGTGTTCCAGCTCAACCACAAGGATCTTACCAGGATCGATCCTTTGGGTGAGACCAGAATCAGAGAGAATAGGAGGGTGAGGATGTCGAGGTTTTTCCATCCAGGGTAGCCTACCAAAGTAATCACGTTTGTGTTTCTAAAAATTAATGTGGCCCAAGAGGAATCTCTTTTGCACCATGCCTTAATCATCCACTTAGCCGCAAGTTTATTGGCCATGCTACCAATGTCCATAATACCCAAACCTCCATTGTCCTTTCGGCTAGTGCATATGGACTGGTTTTAGGCACTCCCCTCCTGTTATGGTCCCCGGTCCAAAGAAACTTCCTACAAGTAGTTTCTAATTTGGCTAAATCCCCGGTTCCTACAAGCGGATAGATATTAGACTTCGTGAAGAAAAGCCGTTTGAAAGAGTTTTCAATGCAGTAATTTTCAACCAAGAAGAAGAGTCTTGCAATGATTGATGGACGAAGTACGCCATTAAGCGAGCAGATTGACATTTCGTTTACTGTTCATATGGAAAACGTACGTGTCCATTGCGATTGTGATAATCAAGCAGTCGATGAATATCCACCAACAAGCACAATGCAAGTTCTTCGGACAATGGATTCTGCTTTCTCTGCCGAACAGTCGCAATGAAAAGTCGAAGCTTGGAATTGTTGCTGGAGGAAGAGTCGAAATGCGGTTGGATTCGTTTGTCACTTTTTGTTGTTGTGGGTTATTACACAGGACTACAGGAAGGAAAAGCCATTGTATGTTTGGCCCAATTTGTACGAATCAAGGGGTGAACTTGTCACGTAGAGAATCCTTCTTCATGGAAAGGCAAAAAGACTAAAAAGCTCAGAAGGCCGTGTGATTAGAGAGAGAAGAAACGCTTGTCGGCCGAGCGGTAGACGTCTTGATTCCTTGAACAAGTATGCAGGCCGCATATTTTACTGATCTGAGAGAGATTCCGCGCGACCGGAATTCGATTAGCGATATTATTAAGGGCTATTGCAGAAATTTGTGACGCTTGGATGAGAGAGAGAGAGAGAGAGAGAGAGAGAGAGAGAGAGAGAGAGAGAGAGAGAGCCTTTTGTGGCTGAACTAATTCGTTTTTTGCGCAATTATGCAGGGTACATATTATGAATATGACTGACGATATGCAACATATTATCAATATGACGGACGATATGCTGTTGCAGAGGCAATACTTATACCGTATCCACATTATTCATTATTATAGATTGCAAAAATTGGATTTGTTTTTTTTTTAAAGAGTGCAATGAATTGGAAATACACGGTCAGACACCAACTTTGTAAGTAGAGGCACCCAACCTCTGTAAGGTAGAGGCACCCAACCTCGTAAGGTAGAGGCACCCATCATGAGAGACTCATGGACATATTCAACCAAGACTTAAACTCAGACCTTTTTCCTACAGCTTCAAGGCGTCAGCCACTAGGCTATGCGGGCTCTCGGATAAAAATTGCAAAATTGAATACTCAACCTCAACAGGATTATGTCACATCTAGAGGGGGCTACAGCTTCAAGGCGTCAGCCACTAGGCTATGCGGGCTCTCGGATAAAAATTGCAAAATTGAATACTCAACCTCAACAGGATTATGTCACATCTAGAGGGGGAAGAACCTTCAAAAATAGTAGTTGAACCAAGTCGACTATAACTGTGAATATCCTTCTTCATGACCTCCTTATATAGGCTGGCCTAAGAGGATCATCATTCTCAGGTGTAGACTTTCAGGGAGTTACCCTCTCCGTCTCTCTGTAAAGTATAGCTTATGCAAATGTTGATGCATTAACATCAGCTCGTCCTCATATACAAAACCTGCATAAAATAGGTCCATCTGCGCCATGGCTTCTGCTCCTGCTTATATAAGGTACGTGTCCGCTGTTTATGCTGATAAGTATTTCCCTGAAAAGAATGCAACCGTTCCATTCAAGTGGGAAGCCATGCCGGGGAAGCCCAAGGACGAGAAGATCGATGCATATGGGCGTGTTGATAATACAGATCAGATATACAAAGGCATACAATGCCAGCTGATCTCCGGAATGGAATCTGATACTGCGAAGAAACAAGATGACCTTGTGCAAAGTTCGCCTACTCCTGTGTCGATATATCCACTTCGTCCACCACCTTGCAGACTCAACTCCCCCAAGTTCTGCTTTCGCGTAGAAGATGTTTTGCAGCCGGATGGATCGAAGTTCTCTGGCGGTGGTGGTGGTAAAGATAATAATGACGGAGAACATTGTCATTTCCGTTCCGCATATAGTCGCAGTTTTCCATGGTCCGCTCTCAGATTCTTGTCTCTGAGAGGAAAGAATGCCATTGTTCCTATTCATAAGAGCAGCTACTTCGTGCTCGAGAAGCCCAAGACGCCAAAGATTTGCGGAAACGGAAATAAGGACCAGAGATCTCACATTCCCAGTGCAGATTGCCCCGGATTGAAGCTCGTTCAAGCCCGCAGCCAGAGCTTTACGTATGCTGGAGGGCATGTCCGAAGCTGTAGGCAGGCCTCCTCTAGACCTGTAACGACGAGGTTGCCTGCTGGTGAGCGCCGCTGCAATTCGTTCAACTCTCTGTTAGAGCCGCGGCACACCATCTTCGAGGATGAAGAGGGCGAGGGCTTGGAAGGTGAAGATACAGAGACAGACGTGGCGGCAGCGGCTACAGCGGCGGCGATGTGGGCGGGTGCCTGCATATTGGCTGCGGCTGTTGCTACCGAGGGCCACCACCATGATGGTCAGCCATGCAAGGTAGCAAGCAAGCTGAGGGACTTGATGCAACAAAGCGCAAACTTCTCAGAGCTAGCATTATACGCAGAAGGCGGCCGAATCGCTGTAGGTCATGGCGGGGCGAAGAGGAGAACAAAATCCGTCGATAATGAAACTACAGAGGATTTCCTGATGGAAGGGAAAACAAAATCATGCATCGAATATGACCTGGACGCAGGCCATCGCTGCCTTCAGCAAGAGCGGACCTTAGCCCCTGATTGCACAGTGGAGACCTCCGTGGAGAACCACGAACAGCATGTTCAACAAGAGCGTACTCATAAATCTATAAAACAAGTTGCGAAGAAGAAACCCGGCTTCTTTTCAGTTCTGAGTAATTTCTGCATCGCTTGTTTGTGCCCTTCTTCCGCGTTCTGAAACCCTGGAATCTTTCATCTCCGTGCTTGACTTAGTTGATCGTCTGTATGAACATTTTCTTTCCCTGCAAGCGCCTAGAAAGCTTGTTTTCCATAAAAACTGTAAAACCGCAAAGCCCAATAGCAAGACTACATTGTTTGCTATCATGTTCAACATCGATACCTTCAAATCATCATATTCACCCTGTAAAAAACCTGATGCATATTCCTGCTTAGTTTCCAAGAGGGACGGTACAACCAGAGCACCAAGCTAGGTGGCCTTGTCCGCGTATCTAGGAATGGGCTTAACCGAAATCGGTAATGGTGCCAACAATCGCGCATGATATGTAAAATGTTTGTCACTGTTTGCATGAACCTGTAGCTCGTTTTTGCTTTCTCTGCAATGATAATTCGATTCAAGGAATACACGATTATGTTATGTTACCTTAACTGAAAAATCTTATTATGTTTCCTCGATTATGTAGATAACCCAAACGGACACCTCGATTGTACAGTAATAATTTTTGGAGAGAGAACATCTCTTAACTTATTCCTTTCTGCAGAAGAAGTTTTGTGATTGGACTCCCTTAAATAGTTGATGCGGAACAGGTTTATTGTTGATATTTCGGTAGTCACTACCAAAATAGTTGATGCAGAACAGGTTTATTGTTGATATTTTGGTAGTAATGTGTGTGAACACACTAGGACTGGCAGGGCACTTTTTTTCTCTTTAGGAAGTCTTTTTTCCTGGCTTGTTTATATGCCTATAACTGTAACATGTCACTTAGCTTTGTACATTTAGTTGGTAATACATTGCTCCC